>OX463756.1:65638148-66238148 GCA_949824845.1 Rhingia rostrata | reverse complement strand
TGTGAAGGCTGTCTTCTCCCTTGATTTGGGCTCCAGAGGAATCTGCCAAAATGCGTCTTTAAGGTCGATACCCGAAATGTATCTTGTATCTTGAAGGCGGCTTAAAAGACCTTCAATGTGGGGAAGCGGGTAAGCATCTTTCTTTGTCACAGAATTCACTTTCCGTGAATCTAGGCATAATCGATTCTTACCAGGTTTTCTCACCAGCACTACCGGTGAGCTCCAGGCACTATTGCTCTCCTCTATTACTCCAAGAGAGAGCATTCTATCAAGCTCGTCATAGAGCAATTTTTGTATTGCGGGTGAGATAGGGTAGTGTCGTTGTTTTATGGGCATTTTCTCATCATCCACCTCGATTACATGTTCTTCGAACATAGTCTTACCCAATCCCAACACCGCAAAAGAAGGATAGAGCCGTTTTACTCTCTCTAGCTCAGCGTTCTGTGCTGGTGAGAGTTCCTGTAATGGCGAATCCACCTTCGTAGACGAGGGTGTGTCTAATTCTTCAATGATGTTGGGAGCGACCTTGAATAACTTCCAAAAATCTACACCAAGATATAGCGCCTGTTGCAAGGATGGAACAACATACAGTTCCATTTCGTGTAATTGGCTACCCCAGGAGACTGGAATTTTGAATCGTCCTAAAATTTGTTGGTGTTTCCCGTCAGCTGTTCTTATGTCGGTCCTCATTTTAGTCATCGTTATTTTATGTCTGTCTAAAAGTTGTAATACTCCTTTACCTAAACAGCTGACTGACGCTCCGCTATCTAACAGCCCTACCATCTCTTCTTCGCCTACTCTTACCTTCGCGTAGGGTCTGTTATCGTCGTTTACCGTTATCACAGAAGCTAAAATTTTATGTAATCGGCGTTTATGTCTATTGCACTTTTCCCTTAACCTACTTATTTTAATGTAATTTCTTTTCTTTCCCACCGGCCATGTCACTTCTTCGCCAAAAATTCTTTTACGGGCAAGGTTGTAGTCCAAGATTCTTTGGTGAAGGCTTTTCCGTTGAGGAGCAGGATTTTTGATGGAAGAATCTGTTTTACTTAAAGGACTCTTTAAAATGGTGATGGTTCCGAGCTTTCCTTCTTCGCCGGGACAGTTCCGGTCATCGGCAGATTGCTCCCGGAGGCTCCGCCGACCATCTTGTTTTCCTGGCACCGAAGACACTTAAAGCTAAGATTTCCCTGGCCACAACTAAAACAAGTAAGTGTGTGGAAGTTAGAAAGACATGCCGGTGGAATCGTCGTCCCTATAGTTGTCCTGTAAGTGTCCGCTCGGTTCGTATTTGTTCGTTCAGTCCTATTCGTATTGTCTGGATTAAAGTATTTTGTCGGTCGGTTTGTTCGATGCGAGTGGAGGGCGGCAATCTCCAGTCCTTCGTCTTCTAAGTTGTCTTGTGAATCGTCTTTTGTCCCACAATCTAAATGCTCGCCAAGTTCGTTCACGTTTCGTCTAAAGCGCACTTCTCGACTTGTCAGATGTCGTTCTGCTCGTCGACATTGTTCGCGTAAATCCTGTATGGATGTAATCGAGCAGCCAAATATCAAGTTGGCGATTCGGTCCTTTACATTTTGTCTAATAATGTCGATGAGGTCGAGTTCGTGTGGTCGGTTTGTCATTTGAAGTGTCAGTGCGCGTATGTCAGAGTAAAATTCGTCGTATGATTCCTGGGGTAGCTGCTTACGTTCCATTATCGCTCTTAAGATCTCATGGTCCCTCTTGTTGTGTCTAAACTGCTTAACCAAACTAGCTTTTAGATCGTGGTAATTAAGATCTTCGTCACTCTCATTTTCTTCTAAAAATTGCCAAAACCACTTTTCGGCTGGACCCGAAAGAAGATGGTGGAATTGGTCGAACAAATGATCATCTGATATCGCACTTTTCCTTTGGAGAGTTTCGACTCTAAAAATAAAGCTTTCGACGGACATCGTCTTCGAAGTACCGTCGAATTTAACCCCCCATTTGTGTATGGGCATTTCAATTTTTCTGCCCGTATCTCTAGCGGTTAAGTGGTCCGCCCTAGTAGATTGTCTAGTTCTGTCTATCGGTGGTGTTGTTGTTGGCGTTCTGTGATTGTCCCTTGTCATAGTAGATTGTCTGTCGGTCACATTTGGCGAGTCTCTTTGTGTTGCAAAGGTATCCTCTAAGCCGCAAATCTTATCGTTAACAGTCTTTAAGCTATCCTGAAAAGTTACCATTAAACTCTTCATCGATAGCTCAAAGACTGACATCATTTTAGCCTGATTCTCCTTTACAGCACTAGAGACCACTTCATGTATTTTCATTGTTATTTGTTCGTCTTCTTTTTGTGCTTGTTTTCGTACTACGTCATCGTCCGTATCATACGTTAGTTGCTTTCTGTTTATTCGTTCCTTTTCTGTTCTGTATTCGTTGTTGGAGGGTGACTCTTGTCCAATGTTCGTAGCATCTTGTCGTTCCATGGGTCTTCGTTTGTTTGTTGAAGTTCGTTTGGTGGTTTCATGTCGTAAGTCTTGGTTGTCTATTGACAGAGCTTGGGGTTCACTCCCGGATTCTTCCTGAATCACTTTCATAGGAGGAACTCCCTTCGCGTTTGTCGTGTCTTGTGTATAGTGTTCGTTTCGCCGTTTTGTCTGGTCATCGGGGCTAAACCTCATAAAATCGTAAGAGTAGAGCGTTAAGTCTGTCATATCTAGTGTATGAGTGTCAACCCTCTGTCGTCTCGTCCCCTGTTCGATTCTCCTCGGGTTTACCCCGGGATCACTCCACAAGCAATTCGCACCATCTTCCAGTGCGTTTCGCCTATGGCCCAGCCCTTCGAAACCTCTGCTACTGCCCTCAAAATCCCCAATCCCAGAGAGCTCGCTTGAAGCCTCAAAACCCATGCGTTTTGGGATCGCACCTGACTTCTTATTTGAGTCCCCCATTGAAATTCAAAAAAAAACTTTAGCTTTTTCTAGACGAAAGGGAAATAAAAAAAACTTGTTGGTCTTATGCCAACTCCTAAGCAATACCAGCAGTAAAATAAAATCAAATTTCAAAAAAAATATTTCAAAAAAATTATTCAAATTCAAAAAAAAACTATTCAAATTCAAAAAAAATTATTCAAATTCAAAAAAAAATATGTCCAAATATTTCAAAATAAAAAATGTATTTCAAAAAAAATTCCTTTCGGTAAATTCCAAAGACTTCAAGGATAAATTTTTGCTTTAAATAAAAATTTATTATAAATAATGTTTAACGCTTTGAAGAAAATTCGTTTGTTGACGTTGTAGATATTTATGATTATAATAAGCTCGTAGTGGTGTGTAGACTTTTACGACGGGTTTTCCAATCATTTTGGAGAATTTGTTTGTCTGTCCTGTATCGGTTCGTAATGTAAGTCCCTAAGTCTCGTTTGATTGCGACTGCTATTTCGGAATTACGACGAGTGTTGAAGCATTTCCATTATACTCCTACCACACTGGTATCTGGCTTAGCCAAAACCAGGATGGCTGGGGTAATTTCGGCTATACTCCAACACGGCCACAGCTTCGAATCCCACCGCTCACGCCTCACCAAAGATAAGGCCCAGGCCTTTATCTGTTGGGGCAGCAGCTAGCAGTTTGGATTCTCCACTCTAGCCCGCTATCGATTCTAGAACAGCCTTCCAGCTACCTCACTAAATCCATTGGCTATTAGCCTAAGGATCGGACAGCCACCTTCAGACATATCTGAAATCAATAGCTTGAACGACATTTGATCAAAGAGAAAAGATAAGAAAGTGAAATTTAAAGAAAAAAAGTTTGTATAAAAAAAATCTCGACGAGACTATTGTAAATCCAAGGCAACGATCTTCTAAGTCGAAAATCGTCCCCTTGGAGTTACAATTCGGCCTCTTAGCCAAAAAAAAAACGTTGGGCGCCATTGTTGTGAGCCTTGTTAAGCCACGGGGCAACTTCGATGTCGGTGAGAAGGGCGCGGCACGCTAGTGATTGCTCAGCTATACTCGTCGGACGGGGGAGTTCTTGCCCCCTCACCATAACATCCCAGCTCTACTAACATTTTTATCTCGTGCCAAAAAAAAATAAAACAAAAGAGAAGAAGAAAGCTACGTTAATTTGACCACAGACGGATGTAAAGGACTCTAAAAAGGAAATGGATAGAAGTAGAAAAAAAAAGGTAAAAGAAAAGATCAAATATCTATGCCAATTCGACAGAAAGATATCAGGAAAACGACCGCGACGACTAAAACTAACTTATCTAATAAAACTAATAAAAGGCATTAGTTCACTAACTAATTATAACCCTAATCTAATCTTAAACTAACCTAAACACGATAAACTTGTTCCCGGCATCTTTCAATCGAACAGGATCGTCGCAATTCCGAAACATGCCAGATATCATCGGCAGAGTTTGGCCTTCCCACCCCTTCGTGTCACGAGACACATCCGATGGCTAACCCCCTTGGCCACGTTTGCGGGGGACAGCCCCTTGACCACTCATCAGCCGCAATCTAAGTCCTGTAAAGTGAAAAGAAAATGTATTTGTCACATCCTGTCGTCGTTAGTTATAGTCCTGTCATGTCAAGTCAAACCCCAAAAGACGGCCCGCCCACCGTCCACACACCACTCACGAAAAGGATCTAAACCACCATCTTATCACAAAAAAATCTCACCACAAAATTGTGCTATTATAGCCATCAAACATTATTTATTTAAAATAAAGACTAAAACTAAAAAAAAAGGAAATTTCTGTTCTTAATACTACTTAATGGATGTATATTCAAATTCATAAATGAAGAAAACTTAAACTATTACTCACGGTTACCTTGGATTGTCCCCCGAAGTTCTGCCGGCAGCACTGAAGGAAGGATCGTCTCAGGAAGTTCCACAATGGTGGTATAACGCGCACAAAAATGATATTAAAAGCAGAAATAACCTAACACTAATTATACTAATAGGGTCCAGAAGGGACAAAAAGCAGTCCGGAAGGGACACAATAAAAGTTATTAAACTAAAATTACTTAAAACTAAATTTAATCTAAATTCACTTCAATAATTTAACTTGTTTTAATCTTAAATTCTGCTAGTTTACTTTTAACTTGATATGTCACTTTCGGGTTATTTAGTGAGTTAATCACGTATATATGTCTATGTATATATATATATATATATATATATATATGGCGTTGACGAAGCACCCACTATTTCTTTAAAATTCCCCTTTTTGAAATTAACTTGCTTTTTTTTTTCACTATCTTTGGTGATTTCACTTCCAGACGTACGATTATTCTTGAACGTGCGGCTCACTCTTAATATCAGCGTACCTACATGCACTGCACTGAGTCCGCCTGACGGCCGTTACCCCGGTCCTTACGCAGTCTTTTTGTTGCAGGAAACCACCCCAATCACAGTCGCAGAGGCCTCGAAATTCGAATAATTCACTTTAGCCTCTCCTTCAAAATGCAGTATGCATGCCTTATATAGGCCCTTAGTTAATTTCCTAAGGAAAAGTGCTTCGCCGGTTTACCAAATACAAGAAAACCCAGAAGAAGTGTGAGAATTCTTTTTGTCCCACTGCGAAGAAAAAAAATTCGATCTCTCAATCGATCAGCTGTCAGCTTTGACCCACTTTTGTGTCGTGCTCAAATTAAAAAGAAAGGGCATCGACCGGCTATCGATCTTTGGAGCGGTAATGGATTAGCTGTTCTCATCTCTTGCAATTGATTGCACTATATCTTTCCCTCTCCCTCCTGTTTTCTCTTTATGAGTTATTCTTTCATTCGTATAAAAAAAAATGTTTCTCTTCTCCTCTTTTTTTAAAAATTACCTATTCTGCCTAATTATCAGAGTGGAGCTTTCTCCTTTTCTCTCATCATTTTAGTTCCAATTCGCCCATCTTCGTTAATTTTTGAGACCCGTTCACAATAGCTCTGTCTCAATTCAAATCGAAGTCGAACTTAATTGGTCTAATGCCTTTACAAAAAGAATAAATAAGTGACTAAACCTAACAAATACATATTCTAAGATAAATATAATTTTAATATAAATAAAAATATACATACACCTACACATAACAAGTCATGTAACAATATCAATATTCAAATAATAACTCCTACCAAAACAGAAGGAAACCAACCACGCACAGCACCATTGCCTTCGAGTACGGCGAAAGAAAGTTCTCTTCGCCGAATGATAATGGCAAAAGGTAATACAAAAGTGGAAAACGTCAAAAACAAAAATGTAAACAAACCAAACGCATTGATGTGCAATGCGCACCGAATTCGTTCATCGTAAGTAAGTACACAATTATTTAATTAATTTTGGTGTTTTGGTTGTTTTGATAAAAAAAAATTATATTTCACAGGTGTGTAGTGAGCTGGATCATGCTGGAGATCGCATGTGCCAGAATACGCTGGGTATGAAAACAGGTAGCAAGTGGTAAGCAATTTGACTTTTATAATTGCCTGAGTTTGGGTACATATTAAATTTATAATTTTTTTATTTTTTTTATTATTTTTTTTATTATTTATAGTTGCTTTGACTGGGACTTCGATGCTTGGATGTGGATATTCGGATAGGAAGTGGGGGTGGATGGTGTTAGGTGGTAGTAAGTGGTGGAACAGGGGGTTAGTGATAGTTGGTTGTGGTTAAGTGTTAATGTATGTATTAATATTAAAGGCGACTTACGTCGCGTTCTGAAAAGTATATTGTTTGATTGTTTTATTTTGTTTTCTGTGTATATAAATTGACTGTGACGAAGGGCTGCCGTAACACATTTCTTGAGATAATGTTTTCATCGAATGTTTTCCTCAATAAAGTGATTGATTCGTTTACTTAAAGCATGTAGCTATTAATAGTACGTTTTTACTTCTGGCGAGGTCTTCCTCTACTGCGTCCGAAGTCAAAACCCTCTCTAAAATCAAATTAAAGAAGTCCCAAGAGAGTGCATTGCCTTGCCTTAATCCTTTTTTGGTATCGAATGTGTCAGTGAGCTCGTTTCCGACACTGATGGAGCAGCGAGAATCAATCGCCATCCTACACAAACGGACGAGTATGGATGGTATACTAAACCTAGACATGGCTCTGTATAATTAGTCTCTATAACTGCTGTCGTATGCAGGTTTGAAACCGATGAATAGCTAGTGTTATCGATTTGGACTTCTTGGGATTTTCTAGGATCTGCCGAAGTGTGATGATTTAACTAGTTGTGGACTTTCCTGGCCTAAAACCAAACTGATAAGGGCCGAGCAGGTTGTTGGTAAACGCTTTCAAGCGTTCACATATTATGTAAGATAGGATCTTGTAGGCGATGTTGTTTGCGAAGTTCCTTAGGTATCCCTTTTTGTGGATGGGAAAACGATGCTGGGTTTCCATTTGTCCGACAAACTTTCATCCGAACAAATTATGCGTATGAGTTGGTGAGTGTTACTTATCAAATAATGTCCACAGGCTTTATAGAGCTTAGGTTTAGATATTGCTTCACTTCACTTAGGTCGGGAGATTGGTAGTTTTCGCTGTCGTCGCTGCTTCATTATTTTTCCATATTATCAGCATCGACTGTACGGCACTTCCTTGTTCTGTTGGAGCCTTCTATACCTGACTTTGCATTTACACTTTGGTAAGACTTTTGAACATCATTTCTAGATTGACATTTACATAATCCATATGCTATTTCTGTTGTTTTCCCCTCCTTTTTTTTAGCGTTGTATGCCTCATTCCTGGCTGAGAGCATTTTTCGGAATTCCTCATTGAACCAAAGGTTTGTTACTGGTGAGCGAAAGAAACAGTTGCTTCTAATGGCTTCTTGATATTGTCGCCCTTGTCTACACTCGATTCTGGTGTTATAGTCTCAAACGAGAGTTGAAGATAAGAGATACGGCTGAAGAGCCGTCCATCTCAACTTGTCGTCGTGCCTAACAATTGCATCACTCACGCTCTTCGTTGATGAACCTTATGCATCAAGACTTGCATTTACACGCTTACAAGTTGCAATTGACTCAAGAACTAATGCCTCTTGACCATTTCAAGCCTCGTCAATGGTTAGAATGGTGGCAAGAAATTGCAACAGTGGATGATCAATTTTCGAAGAAAATCATTTTCAGTGATGAGGCACATTTTCACCTCAGTAGATTCGTCAATAAGCACAATTGCAGCATTTGGGCGAATGACAATCCAAGAGTGATTGTCGAAAAACCAATGCACCCACAAAGAGTGACTGTTTAGTGCGGTTTATGGGCTGGTGGCATCATAGGGCCGTATTTTTTTCAAAATGAGGCCGGTCAAGCAGTTACTGTCAATGGTGTCATCGTGAGATGACAACGAACTTTTTATTTCCCAAATTGGAAGATATGGATGTGGACGATATGTGGTTTCAAAATGACGGTGCCACTTGCCACACAGCTAACGAAACAAAGGCTCTTTTTCGCGACAAATTCCATGGCCGTGTTATCTCACGTGGTGGCGATGTCAATTGGGCGCCAAGATCATGTGATTTGACATCTTTGGAATTATTTGAAATTATAGGTCAACAGCGCCATCGAAAATTCGGACCATCGGATGAAGGTGTGCGGCCGATATTTTGTTCGATATATAAAAAGTAATAACAGTAATTTCCTAAATAATTTGTGATTAATTCAAAATCAACATCGGCTCTTAAAACTTAACCATTATTTAAGGACACCTCTGGAAACAACATCTTATTCTGAGTTCTTAGCATCTTATTCATATATCTAGCAGTGTTTCGAAAATTGTATTCCTAGCATAAGGCCGGTGCAATTATTATAAAAATTAACAATTTAATTTTGGTATTATTTTAATTAAATTTATTTTCGTATTAAAGGTTCACAGAAAGGAAGAACTCAATAAATAAGGATCTACCATGAATTCAGAAAAGTAAGACAGCATAATAATGTTCAACATCTACAATTGATTAATTGTGACGTATCTTTTCATAAAATTAGTTATATACCCTTGCCAAATAAGCATTTGGAGCAAATTGACAACGACTTCTTATATCACCTCGGCCTGGACAGAAAAACAGAAAATCTTGAAGATGTCTTTGGTGATGTTAAGGTGAAATATTAAAACAGTCATTTTGAAAAAATTATCCATAGCTAATTCACCTCACCAGTTCGTTTGCATGGGTGGCACGGAGAACCGTATGAGACAACTGGCCGTGCATATTCAAGAGGTTTTAGGTTTAAATGGCGAATTGATTGATCTCTGTGAAAAGGCGCACCGGTATGCCGTTTTTAAAGTAAGCTAGCGAGTTTGAAAATCCAAACATTTCCCTTTATTATCTTAAGTGTTACTTCGAAAGGTTGGTCCAGTTCTTTGTGCTAGCCATGGTATTGGTATGCCTTCGATGAGCATCCTTCTACACGAGTTGATCAAATTAGTCACATACGCCAGGTGTAAAGATCCTATATTTCTAAGAATTGGCACATCCGGCGGACTAGGACTTCCAGTTGGTACAGTCGTAGTTACCAGAGACGCATATAACGGTTACATTCGAAATGAATTTGAAATTGTAAGCTGAGAGTATACCAACAATTTCATTGACTGTTAATACACATGTTTTCTTACAAGGCTGTTCTTGGACAACGGGTATGTCGACCGGCTAAATTCCCCGAAGAAATCTATAACGGCCTTTTACAGTGTGCAAACACGACAGATGACTTTGAGACTGTGCTGGGAAACACAATGGCTAGTGACGATTTCTACGAAGGTATTTTAGTTGTCAATAAATAAAAGTTTTGCCCATGTATCCATGTGTCGATATATTATGTCATAGAGGGTATAATTAACTAAACCAACAAATATTTATATTTCAGGTCAAGGTCGGCTAGATGGCGCTATCTGTTCACATACCGAAGACGACAAAATGCAATATTTGAAAAAGCTTCACGAGCATGGTGTACGAAATATAGAAATGGAGGCGACAATGTTCTCCTCGTTGACAAATCACCTTGGCATTAAAGCCGGAGAAGTATGTGTCACATTAGTCAATCGGCTTAAGGGAGATCAGGTAAATTAAGCGTAACCTAGATTTTTGTCAAGTATCACTTTAAGACCGGACTTGCATTTTTGTATATCAAATCTAGGTAACGCAATCGGATATACCAAAACACATATTAGAAAAGAGACCCTTGATCATTGCCGGACGTTACATTAAACGGGTGTTAGCAACAAGAGTGTGAATCAAAAATTAATTACTTTTACTTATCGGAGCTATTTAATGGATTTTACTATATACTTACTTAATGTTCGCGAAAACATAAGTTAGTATACGTGGAAAATGGCTGGCGCAATAGCCTGTGTTTATGCTATGTTTATATTTAATGGTATTTTTAAATAAAAGAATATACAACAATGAAAAAATAAATCCAATGTTTGAGATACGATTAGGCTACCATGTATCAGCTTCCGTACTTTTGCAGTAATTTCCAATTAAATTCCTTCTTTTTGTTGGGAGTGGGGGTATATTTTTAAAACCTGCGGAAAAGTACGGGAGTACAGTTACATAAAATACTGAAAAATAATTAATTTCGTAGCTTTTCTTAGAATAAATGACACAAAGGAAATGTCAAAAATACGTTGACAAAAGAATTTGACAGTTTTACACACTCTCAGTATAAAGATTCTTACCAATAAAAATTGTTGGTCTCTGCTTCCTCAAAAGCTATTTTTTACTAATTTTTTGAAACGATAACCGGACTAAGCAAAAATACCACCATTTATGTAGCTTCCTTATCAAACATTGTGATCACCATGTCGCCCAGATGAAAGATTTCCGCCGACACCAGAAGTGGTAATTTCGTTTTTCCGTTAACCAGACCTATTCATCTGATATTCTTAAGACAATCAGCTTAATCGCTGCCCATCATTTATATGACCAAGTGAATATGTTATAAATTTTTGGGAAAATAAGACATGTACCATCCGTTTATTCTGAGGATTAAATGACCAACATTTGTACATAGATAACGCTCTTCAGCCTATATGGATAACGGTATGTATGCAGTCTTTCGACAGGATTACAAAATAGATATGGTCCATCAAGTGCGAAATCTTCTGTACCAGCATGTGGGAACTCTTTTACAATCACCAGTCTGCAATAATAGATGGTTGGGTGTTGTGGAACGAGGGTAGATTCTGATTTGCTTTAACTTGACAAAGCCCAGTGGTTGTAACTCTGACTACACATCAAGTGCTTATTTTTAACCTCCAAGTGGTGACTTGCTAAACGATAAGCGCGAGGTTGATAACACGACGAAAAACAGAAACACTATAAACAGCCAGATCAGAATGGCACGGAATGAATACCTACCCTGCTGTCCCAGGCGAACCTAGACAAGCTGCTTCGACACATTCGGACGACAACAGATTGTCTTGGAATTTCAAGGGTTAGTCAAGCCTCTTGAACAGAGGTGGTGGCGGATGAACCAAAAGGCCCACGGCAGCGCTCAATCACGTAGAGGATACTGATGGCCCGTGTCCAAGGGGTATCTAATAAATTGGAACTGGCCCTCCAGGTTGGGGGATGTGATTTGGGCTAACTTCCGAACCATGGAAAAAACTAACGGTGACGAAGCAACCAATAGCCTCGGAAAGCACTGATTTATTTTTGACAACTCTGCTAAACCTGCACCCTGCAGCGGAAGCCTTAAACTGCTGCAAAGCTGACATTACTGCCATCCAGAAAATAAGATGGGATGGGCCGGGCAAAAAGAGGATGAATAACTGTGACATCTACTACGGACCGTGTTATAGTGAGCAGAAACAGCTACTATTCGGATGCGGATTTGTTATAAGTGCCACCCTTAGGCAAGAAATCTTATGTTTCCGAGACATTAGCGAACGGATTGAAGCAATCCGCATCAAGGCCAAATTCGCCAACATAAGCCATATATGCGCTCAGCCCCGACGGAGGAAAAAAACGATATAGCTAAGGATTGCTTCTATGAGCTCCTTGATAAAACCTGTGAGCGACTACTGAAGTACGATGTTATAATCGTTCTTGGAGATTTTAACGCAAAGGTAGGAAGAAAAGGCATCCTTAGCAGTATTGTCGGAAAACAAAGCCTACACGACAACACGCCTGGTAACGGACTTATGCTAATTGACTTCGATGCGACACGAAATGCCACTATAGCCAGCACACGGTTTCTCACCTCGATATCCATAAGGAGACATGGCGGTCTCCAGATCAACCAACGGTCAACCAAATTGATCACTTTGCTATAGACAAGAGGGACGCATCCAGTATTTCCAGGATGTCCACATATTCCCAGGAGTTAACATGGACTTGCCTCTACCATGTTATAGCAAAGGTATAACAAAAATACTGTGAAAAATTTTAATGTCGAAACACTGCAATCGCAAGAGACCGCCAAAACCTTCTCGCAACGCGTATCCCTACACCGATTAACACCATAGCACCAACATCGAGTGTCGAAGAACAATGGCAACGATGCCAACAAGCCATTAGATCAGCCGCAACTGATGTGCTGGCTTTCTCGCCCCCACCAGCAAAAAACTCCTGGTTTGATGAGGAATGCCGGCAGATGCTCGCAGCTAAGAACCAGGCCTACAAGGCTAAGCTGCGGGTGAATATGAGAGCTGCCGTTGACCTCTATAGGCAGAAAAGGGAGGGAAGAACACCTGCCTTTCAGAAAGAATAAAAAATAGCAAAAAAAAAACGTGCGATCGAGGATATAGAGAGGTGCCACTCCAGGAACGGTGTTCGGAAGTTTTCCAAAGTGAAAAACGTCAAAGCCAAGGATACAAAGCTCGAACAGAATCCTGTCGAGATGAACAAGGAAATGTCGTAGTTGAGACACAGTCGATGCTGGGGATGTTAAACGGCGATGACGAACAACATTCCGCTTTCAGGCGGAATATTGTTCGTCAATATTGGCAATGACAGCGAAAACTGCCAACCACCCGACCTGAGTGAAGTGAGGATAGCAATATCTAAACTCAAGCTTAAAAAGGCTGCCGGAAATGACGGCCACCCTCTGAGTTTTATTAAACCGGTGGAGATGACGGAGATGATGAATGGTACCTCAGCATTGTTTGCCCGATCCACAAAAATAGAGGCCATCTTAACTAAGCCAACTACAGAGGCATAAATCTGTTTAACATCGCCTGCCGTAATATGCGAACGCCTGAAACCGTTTACCAACAACCTGATCAGCCCTTATCAGTGTGGTTTTAGGCCAGGAAAGTCCATAACCGATCAGATTTTCACACTTCGGAACATCCCGGAAAAACCCAAGAAGTCCAAATCGATACCCACCATCTATTCATCGATTTCAAAGTCGCATACGACAGCATTTATAGAAACGAACTATACAGAGCCATGTCTAGTTTTGGTATGCCTCCCAAGCTCGTCCGTTTGTGTAGGATGGAGAAATCTCTCTACGCCAACAGGGTCGGAAATGACCTGACCGACACATTCGATACCAAAACAGAATTTAGGCAAGACGATGCACTGTCATGTGACTTCTTCAATTTGATTCTTAAGAGGATTGTGCAAAACTGACGAGCCAACACCAGAGGCAATTTTTCAAAAAAAGGTACAACTACTGGTATACAATAAACAACATCTCGTCAGAAATTAAACGAAATATTACTCTTTCCAACCGCTGTTTCTTCGGACTAAGAAGACATTGCAGTAGCAAAACCCTATCTCGAACTACTAAGGAGATCCTATATAAGACCCTGATCATCCCACTCCAGCTCTACGCCGCTGAAGCATGGACCGTCTCAAAAGCGTATGAAGAAAACCTTGGTCGGTTTGTTAGGAAAATTCTTCGAAAAATCTTCGGTCCCGTTTGCGTTTACGGCATATGGAGACGAAAATTCAACCAAGAACTATACGAGCTGTACAGCGACATGCCCCTGGTCAAGTTCGCAGAGTCTTCGATTCCCAGCCAGACGTCGGACGCAGTAGAGGAAGACCTCGCTTTAAATGGCGCGCACAAGTAGAAATCGACATCAACCAACTTGGGGTGCGCAACTGGAGGCAGTTAACTAACCACCTGGCTATTTGGAGAGGCATGTTGGTTGAGGTCCAGGTTCATTCCGGACTTTAGCGCCAGTTAAGTAAGTTAGTATGACCAAAACTCCCGAGCCAACACCGGAGGTAAAATCTTCCATAAATCTGTGCAACTTTTACCATACGCCGACAATATCGACATCATTGTACAGACTCAACTTGTCACAGACACGTTTGCTGGTATAAAGGATGAAGAACGTCACCATTGACAGATAAAATTTTGAGGTATTAAGGGACGTTGTTTACCTCGGCTTTTCTTTTATTTCTGACAAAGACATCTCGTCAGAAATAACACGAAGAATTAATCTTCGCATCTGCTGTTTCTTCGGGATGAGAAATCAATTCCGAAAAAACTCGGAGTACTAAGTTGATCTGACATAACACTCTGAAGATGACGCCAAAGACTGGATCGAATCAAAATTGGATGAATATATGAGGCATTGAGAGCAGGAGTGGCGTAACCATCATGTTCTCAATTTGGAGTTTATTTTACCATCATGACGAATAAAAATATTTTATTCGATGAAGAAGCGTTTAATACTTTTTGTTTTTAAGTTATCATTAAAAAAAATCGAATAATAAGGATTTGTTTGTTTGTAAAACCCTTAACCACGAATATCTCAATTGTTGCAGTTTGGGGTTATGCAACTACTGCTCTCGGTGCTTCATATATTCCTTGCTCGTTTGAAGCGAAATATTCTTCGAAAGATTCTTCGAAAAATGTTCGATTGGGTTGCTGTTGATCGATTATAGAGACGAAGATTCAACCAGTAGGTATAGAGCGTGATATCAATGGTCAAAAACACCGGTTTGGAGGCTTAAGATGGAAGGACATGTAAGTAGAGGGAATGAACGCCAGTTCTCCGTCTTGCCAGGAGAATTTGCTCCCACGAAGTCTCCGTTATGTATAGCAACATAAGCATGGTCAAAATCTCTGAATTGGAAGTTTTATATTGCCATGACATGTAACACATAATGTCTTCGATTCATAGATAAATGGTAGGCAAATAAGTTGCAAACTACGCTATGGCTGACCCGCTTAATAAAGAAAAAGAAAATTCTTGAAGTTTTAAGTAACTACAAAATATTTTCTTTTAGATTTTTTAAAAACTCGATTCTTTAACTAAGAATTTAGAATTTTGCCACTCCTCGGAGCTTAGACGAATTTTATATGTAGGGTAAGTAAACCGATCTATAGTTTCCCGATCCCGGTATATGATCAACTCTCAATCCATAACCTCACGTAAGACAACCATATAAACCACAATAAAGCACACTACTCTCCACGAATACAACATTTCACTCACTGTACTTCCACGTTCCACATGAAAGTTTGATCGATAGTTCATTGAATCTAGAAACTCCCATCACTAAGGAACGTATTAAATAACAACAGGATATTTTATTTTCGGTCAAGAAATGGAGAAGCGAACACTACTGAAAAAGTACGATATACCAATTTCCCATCTGGACTTTGGCTATATAGAAAATTGCAAAGATGCAAAGGAGATGGAAAGGATTGTTGCAATTCTAAGATCTGGAGAAGAAGGACACTATCCCGATTTGACTAAATGTGCTGAGGTGAAGCTGAGCAAATTAAAACCGAATAGTAGGGTTCTTCGGACTGAAGAACGTATCCTCACAAAGCACTCCTTAAGCACAGAGAAGTGGGACGAGTACTGTGACCATGTTTTGGTAATGGAAACCTATATATATATATATATATATGTATTCTACATTCTTAATATTTGAATCTTTTCACAGGAATGGTCTAAGGATGTCAAAAATAAAGATAAGATTTTATCCAATATTGTTGAGAGTCCACAGAAAAATGAGGGAATGGAGCTTCCACCGATCAGAAAGTGTGGCAAAGTTACATCGATGAAGAAGAATGCAGCAAATCCAGGTGCTGGACCCGGCGTTAAAAGTCAGACTAATCAACCAACTGCTGCTACAGATTATAATCAATGGGACAAGTATGACGCTGATGCGGAAGTTTTGAAAATGGATTTGGAAGAGGAGCGCGTCAAAGAGCATGTCGAACGTATGAATCGTATCAATCAGAAAAGGTCAGCAACAGAGAAGGTTGAAGGTCTGGAGAAAAAGTCCAATGTAATTGAAAAACTAACGCAAATAGAGCGGGAGAAGTTGGCAGAAGAGTAAGTACTTTAATATTGACTTTTATGTTTTCTATTGTGCGGGTCAAACGACACCTTCATGTCCGCGTTAAACCTGGGTACCAAGTAAAATGTCTCCCTAATTGACTGGATAATTATCGCTGTATGCAGTTACACAATTCAAATTTGTTGAGGTCGATTTGTACTTGTTCGCAGTGCATCAGGTGAGGTCTTCATCTACGATTTGACTTTGAAACCAAATGTCCTACCATCTTAAATACCTAATGCGCAGAGTTCTGTGACCAGGTCTATGTCGCTATAGAGTTTATAAAGATCTTGGTTGAAGCTTCAATTTCATAGCTTGGCAAAAAAACTTAACAGATATTTATTCGCAGAATTTCGTTAATGACGATTAAAGATTTTTTCATTTGCTTTGGATATGGTCGATGCTTCAGTACGTAGAACAAGACTGGAATCAGAGTCTGATGTAGAATCTGGTTAATTGTTTGTATAAGACTTGCCCGAAATAGAAGATAGAGCGTTGTCAGAGTGGGGACCGTAATTACACAAAGTACCTCAAAGTCGTAGCTTTCGATTGTTTATTTATGTCCCACCTTGTTGACAGCATATTTAAGTTGTCGAGTTCTTCTAAAGCATTCTCTACAACTGTGGTGAGTTTCGGTTTTCTTTTCTTATAGTATCTGCCGAAGTGTAAGCTGTGGAGTTTTTTGCCCTAAGAGCACACTGATAAGGACCGATTAGGTTTTTCGTGAACGGTTTCAGGCGTTCACATATGGCACAGATATTATTTTGTCGGTGATGCACCATCTGTAGTTTATGTGGGCCTTCTTTTTTGTGGATCGGCTAAACGATGCTCAAATTTCGTTTTCTTGTTATAATTGAGTTGGTGTTTGTTTCTAACAAAATCACCTCCGTCTGCGTGGGAGGAAGGCTTTCATTCACAGCAGCCTTTGGTATCTTCTTAACAAGAGGGTTTTTTTTGTGATCAAGTAATCAATCCAAAGAGGGTTCTAATTTATAAGATAACAATACGTAACGGGGTCATTAATCACACTATGGAATTGAGCGCAGTCTTTTAGCTAACATTAATGGCATAACTTAACATTTTGATTCCAAAATGTTCTTTTATATGAATATGAAGGAGTACTTCATGTGATCGTTCACTTTGTCACTTCTAACTGGGACTGCAGACGCCACCGTTGATTTTGATCGTGGTTCACCTTTTAAATTCGATGTTAACACTGGTCGGAACATGTTTAAAAGTCGCCCAATATAGCTTCAAATTTATTGAAAGTAAAATTAGCTTCAATCCGTAATTATAAGGTAATGATATTGAATTCAGCATTTGTTATTTATTTGCCTATTCATTTGACAATTCTTTAATTTGATGTCTGTTGATATTGTATCAGAAGTGCAAACATTCAATACCACTTACGGGGAGCACTTTTTTTTCACATAAAACTTTGAGCATTTTAAATACGCTATCTTATCTTAGTTACAAAATTCTTGGAAATGAGTGCTTCAAGACAAAGGAATACACAAACGCATTAGATCATTACTCACGCTGCATTCAAATGCAGCCAACGGCAGCTGGCTACAACAACAGAGCAATAACACGTAATTAATGTTTACATTAGTATCTATATACATACAATCACATAAGTAGAATTTTATTATGATTCCATTTTAGATTTGAAACTAATGAAATATGCAGATGCTCTATCCGATTGCGATGAATGTTTGCGACGAGAACCAAGCAATCTGAAAGCACTGTTGCGCCGAGCTGAGGCATGTTTGTGTTTGACGAGAAAACTCGATGCGTATCAAACGTATGAAATGGTTAAATCTATTGATCCTGACAACTCTATAGCATCTAAGGCACTAGACAAACTTCGTGCAGAATTGGGAGATGTAGCTCCTTTACATGCGACTAGAATCAAAATCTGTGAAAACGATGAGAACCATCTAAACGCTCAACCACTTGTAAAGGATTACGATTTGGCTGACCTGGTAAGGCCTAACAAATTGGTAAAGAGCAGTCTTGCCAAAACGATGGAGTCTATAGGAAAATTAGCACCACCAAATAAGAAGAGGGACAACAGTAAGGTTATTGGCACGGCTAAAAGGTCGCAAGTACAAAATAACACTCCAGATATAAGGTTATTACCAGAAGAACCCATTAATAGGGCTCGGGGAAAAACATCATGTTTGATTCAGGAATTGTAGTCATGGTTATATTAAATTAATAAAAATTATATATTACTAAATATGCACAAATAAACATAAATAGGCTATTAGCGAGTTGTTTACCACATCCATGGAGTGTGACACCACTGTATCTAACATCTTCTTCTTTCATCCAATAATCCTCTGTCTGCCACTTCTCTAACCAAGAACTTTGGAAAGGACTGATTATATTATTGACGACAATGTCAAACGGTAAAAGGACAACGATCTTGGTATTGTATATTGAAACAATAAATAAAGTCATCTGTGTCTCTTGATATCCATTAGAGACACTGTCTCCAGAACAACAAACAGCCAATCAAACTGGCCACATTTCGATGGCCAAGAGGAGTACATCCAGTATTTTCGATGCCCAAACATTGCGAGGGTTAAATTAAGTGGACAACATACTTGAGCTGCACCGACATATTCGGACAAAATGTCATTTAGGAATCTCAAGGGTTAGTCAGGATGGTGCGGGGATGCTGCGGATAATCCAAACGAAAGTGTGAATCATTGGATAAATTTAGCCACGTGTTTTAGGTGTATATTTTAAATTAAAGGTGGCCTCCTAATTAGTGGGTTGTACCGTGACGGTACATTTCTGGCCACGTAAGCAATAGGCTCGGAATTGGATCGGAACGACCATGGACAACGACTTAGTACGCATGCTGTTACGACTGCCTTAACGCATGCAACAATACATCGATTCCAGAGATCCGTTGCACAGGATCAGGAATACAAAGTCGGAAAACATGTTACATTTATTACAGCTGCAACCTAAGACTGCATATATTAGGCAGCAGATTCTACGTGGGGAACCGAATTAGTTCAAGATTAACCGACTACTTTAAGCCGGTTAGTAATCGCCGAGCTGTGATCCACATCAGAGCAACTTTTTCCAACATGAGGTTTATATTTATGTGCACATGCCTCTACCGATGAGACTGATGACCTGATGACTGTTGATGAGAAGGGATTTTACAAACTCCTAAACGTACTTAGGGACATCAATAGGAAAATCGGTTACAAATCGTTTAATATCCCATCCCATCCAAGATCGACTCAGCTTGTGATTCTGAGTAGATCCCTATACTTTTAGATTTATCTAGCTAATTTTGTTCTCTGTGTTACAATCTATTTATCAAAAAAAATTTGTATACCCTACCCCATAGCATATGTCATACTAAAACGCCGTTTTTGTCAAACCAAAAAAGATTTAGAAACTATCTAAACAAGATGCGACAATGCAATTTTATTTATTTCATTCATTTTCAGTTTTTAGTCTCTCCCTATTTTTTGGGCTGAAATTGTGTAGCCTTCTCATATGTTTTTAAAGTATGTTTCTCTAAACATATCGGATTTCGATTTTGATTTCGATTTCGAAAATTGGCAAGTCTTTAGTTCTTTTAATGGTAAAATAGTATTAACTTTTGCAGTCTTTTCTTCGATCGTGTTAATTATTGCTAGGATGAAGGTACCATATAGCTAGGGTTGTTTCAGAATCTTTCGGTATATCACGATTTCCTATATATATATAGGAAGAGAAGCGGCCAAGGAACACTTCCTTGCTGTACGCCAGCCTATTCATTTCTAGGTAGGCTTTTGAGAATTCCTCTGGTGATCAAATCATAACTAGGAGCTTTATTGGGATTAAAAGTCCCAATCTCATGTTTTAGTTCTTTTACGAGTTCTCTTGAGAGTTCTTAGTCCTCAAAAAGTTAGTTCCGTCTTATTCATATTGACGTCAAGCACTTGACCATCGACCAGTTTAAAGGTTTCTTCTTCTTTGTCCTCTGATTTTTTGTAATTGGCGGCGCTGGGCTTTGAGGCCTTTTGGTGCCTTTTATAGTATTCGAAAGGGAATAATTGGACTCTTTCTTCGCTGTTAGACGAATTCTTAAAATCCAAAATAGCATTCTTCTTTAATGCACAGCGAATGAAACTGTGCTTTATGTTGCGAAGCACGACTCTGTTGACATTTTTTACGCGCTTTCCTAATTTCCTTGACCAATTCTTCTATTTCCGAACGATATCGTAAACAGTATTTGTCCGGCATTTTTTTTTTTTTTTGGCTCTGGCGTGTTATTCGAGGAGGAGAGCTGTACGATCTTCACGAAGTAATCAACTTCAACCTCACGAACATTATGGTGTTTTTAGTGGATCAGCCAATTCAGCATTCTCTTCTGTTTCGTTCCAAAAGTTTTCCCAATTAATTGATATACTAGTGAATCTCGCTGGCTTTATTTGACCATCCGTCTCTGCTTGTTATTTGTCATGATTACTTAAAATAAGGCTATGTAGTACATATATACATGTAGCCCTTTCGTGATTATTTATGATCATGATAGGCACCATCTTTTCCACAAATGTTATTGCAGCTACAGTGAGAAATATTTGCTTTTCATTCTGTCTTCAAGTTCAGTTTATTGTAAAGTATTATTATAGATATTTAGTACTAGGTAAGATTAGAAGAGCGGTAACTCTAAAGATTGACAGGGTTTATTCCGGGATCGACAACCTGTTAGTGAAGAGAACCATTCTAAAACTTAAAAGGGGTAGTATTTTTTTAAAATAAAACCGTGTGTTAGGTGTTCAATTACAAAAACCGCTCTGTAGGACCATCAACATCTATACCTATCTATAACACACACCCGGCATTCGAATAAAATCAAGCGGTTAACCGGGACTTTTGATCATAGATTAATGATTATAGACTCCAGATGGAAGACACACATTTTCTGCAAAACGGCGGTGGTACATCCTATCCCCAAAAAGGACAAGGACAAAACAAACCCTGCAAATCTTCGGTCAATAAGCCTTCTGCCGAATGTAAGCAAGGTATTCGAGAAGGAAGTCAATAGAGCTCTGCTTAAGTGAGTCGAGGAAAACAAATTATTCCGGATAATCAGTTTGGTTTTCGAGCGAAGCATGACACCATTCATGCCGCGTCGAAACTAGTGTCCGACATCCAATGGAATAAATCCAAAGGGCAATGCATAGGGGCCTGTCTGGTTGACTTTGAGAAGTCCTTCGACACCGTATGGTTAGAGGGGCTTTTCTACAAGTTGACCAGAATGGGCATGCAGAAACCCATGCTATATATGATATATGAAATGCTTATGGGAAAAAAGTTCGTTGTCAAATGTGGCAACACAACTTCGAGTAAAGTCTTTGAAATTAAAAACGGTTTACAACAGGGGGCGGTGAACTCCCCGATATTGTTTAACATTTATACAAGTGATCTTGTAGGTTCTCTCAGACACGCTATAGCGTACGCAGATGATCTAGTGGCGTACAGATCAGGTCCGAAAATCGGAATCATAAACACACTTTCGGAACGTGACTTCGATCACATTAAGGGGTATTGCGATGATTGGAAATTGAAGATCAATTTCCAAAAAAAAACGAAACGATTCTGTTCAGGACCCCATTGCATAGGGCTTCTTGGGATACCAGAAAAAACTGGAAAATATTGTGTATCATTGGACAGCATGGGCAGCCGTTGGCGTTGAGAAGTGAAGTCAAATACCTTGGCATCTGGCTTGACAAGTTTCTGTATTTTAACAAAAATGTAGATGCTTGTCTGGCTAGGGCTAGGGGGGCTTATGCTCTGACAAGAAAATTGTTTCAAAGCAGTCAACTTGACTCAAGGGTACATGGCCCTCATAAGGCCGATCATCGCTTACGGTTGTCCCGTGTGGTTCAATGTGGCACCAGCCTACATGGAAAAGATATGGCTATTTGAGAGGCGGTGTCTCCGATCCTGCTTAGGATTGTACCGAACGCCGGACTCCGAGTACATAAAATATTATCGCAACGAGGTTCTATACAATGGGGCTCAGTTGAATAGAATTGACAATTTCGATGGCTAGCGATGGCTAGCGAAAACAGCCTGATCTTTGGGGCTTATTACACAAAGATTTATACATGGAGAGCACGCTTATATCAGGCTTTATTCAACCAGAGGTATTTATTTACATCGATAACCCGACAAATTTAAGCCCAAAGGCAAAATAAAAAAGCTAAATATAAGCTTACAGCGCCCACTAAGGGCCGATAAGTTAGATTAAGTAAACCAGTTATTGATAAGTTAGATTTAAACATTTTTGTCTAGTAGTAAGTTAATATTTTAAGTAAATAATAAATGAATTTGAAAGGTAAAAAAGATTTGGAGATGCGGGGCATCGATCCCCGTACCTCTCACATGCTAAGCGAGCGCTCTACCATCTGAGCTACATCCCCTTGTAATTACCGTTAGTCACAAAACTATTTTGAGATTATAACATATTTAGATAAAAAGTTGTAGTACATATTTACAAAGTTTAGAATCTAAACGTTGGGTTTGTGTACAAACTAAATTTTAAACTGTACAAATGCAAAAATATCGATTTGGATGTACAGTACGAATATAGCGATTTGCTTATGGTTATTGTGAATGGGTGTTATTATTCTATTTTTTTTTTTAAATTCATTTTTATTTTAATTTATCCTCAAACTAACTTACATGCTAGACAAAAATTCATGAAAAAACTAGCCTACTTATCAACTACTTAACTAATTTACTGGCCCTATGCGGGTGCCCTTAATTAAATGATAACAACTTAATTCTAATGCCTTTCGGCGTATTATCTAATATGTAAATCTATAGTTCTAATAATGGTTACCAAGAAACATTTTTGGAAAAACTTGGTTTCTTGTCTTTTTTATTTTATTTTATTTGAACTTGCATGCTAATTTAAACTACTTATCGACTAACTTAAACTACGTAAAACTAGTTAAAACTACCTAAAAATAACTTAAAAACTAGAACAGCCACAGCAAGCGTTTTTTTTTATTATTTTTTGTTGTGCCGCCATGACTGTTTTACCTAAACCTTAAAACTACAACTATGTAAGTCGGCCATAAGTCAACTATCTTTACCTAGTTTAACTACCACAACAGGCTCTCCTGTTGTAACCTACTCCGACGGTCCCTATCGGAAACACTCCCGCTGAACCGCAGGCGCTCCTCTCCGCCCTGAGCGACGACGTCTCGGTCATATAGGAGCCGCCTATCCACAGTTCGTCGGAAGACGCGGTAGATAAGCGGAACCGCCGATATATCCTGCATCAGCCCTCGACTATCCAAATATAGGAAAGCTTCGGGCGGAATAAAGCCGCTTAAGCGCGCACTCTTAAGACATTCATCATTGGGGTAGAAGGCCCCAAAGATGAGACTATTGTTCGAAGCCATCGCTCTTGCAGCGTGAAACCGAATGAGTTTCACCAGAAAATTGTCTATTCTGTTTATGTTGGCCCCGTTGTATAGGACCTGGTTGGAATTGTATTTTGTAGCTCCTCAAACACTGCCTCTCAAACACCCGTTTGAGATGGGGCAACGTTGAACCACACCGGGCACCCATAGGCAATCATCGGCCTAATGAGGGCCATGTAGCAAATTAACTTCACCCTGCTGTCAAGACGACTGCCATAAAACAATCGTCTTGTCAGGGCAAATGCTCCCCTAGCTCTCGCCAGAGCAGCATCTACATGTCTTCCGAAATATAGGTACTAATCTAACCAGATGCCAAGGTACTTTACTACACTTTTACTCGCCAGTGGCTGTCCGTTTGGTCCAACGATCACCAGCTTTCGCCAGTTCTTTCTCGTATCCCTAGCGGCCCTAGACAATGGTGTCCTAAACAGGATAGTTTCTGATTTCTGAAAGTTGATTTTCAACTTCCAATCATCACAATATCTCGTTATTATTCTAAATTCTAAATTTTATCCATCAAATTAACCTTAATTTCGATTATGATTTTAAGATGTTGTTTTGTGTCTTTATTAGCGTGCCAATTGACTGCTTGGTTTTTTATGTTTTAAAAAGCATACATATTCGCGTATATTGTGAATACAACTAAAAACAATTTTGTTATTCTGTTGTTATTGTGTCCGCATAGGGCCAGTAAGTTGGTTATCTAACTAATTGAAAAATATAGGCTAGTTTTTAATAATTAAGTTGAATATTGATATAAATTTTGAAACTAAATATTTTCATTGTTCATCTTTTTACAACTTTCTCAGTACAAGAACTGTTTTTCGAAGTTTAACATCCAACTTTGTTCGAATAAACACTGGCTCATGGCTACAATTTATTGCAGTACTTGTACGGCTTGTCCAGACTAGCGAATAGTCCCAACTATAAGGAGAAATAATAAAATAGGGTGTATTCTTGCCTAATTTTTATTACAATTTGAAACTAAATCAAAAAATAAATTTTTTGGGGTTATTGTTTTAAAGATGGAATGAAATAAGGTAGGGTATTAAACGATTCGCAGAACAAAATGTAGATTTCTGATATGTTTGCTTGCACTTTAAAATATTTATACCCTATCCCATACGGGTATATCAGTTTTGACATTAAGTTTGTAACATAGTGAAATAACCTCAAAGTATATGGATCGACTAAGAATCACTAGCTGAGTCGATTAAGCCATGTCTGTCTGTCCGTTTTTTGCCACGCCCACTTTTTGGGGACGTTTTCAGTAAAAAACGTTATTCGGTAAAATTTTAAACATTTCGAAAAAAATGTTGATGCAAAATTATTGGTTCTGTTAATATAAACATATCATTCCCATATTATTTTAACCCACGCCCAATTTTTGGAGGCGTTTTCATACAAAAACCATTTCTATACGATTTTCTATGCGAAAATCATTGTTTTTTGTCGAACCATGAAAGATTTTGATAAACTGTCTGAACATTATGCTATGACAATGATATTTTCTGTTTCTCATCGCCATAAATCCGACATTTTGGGGATATTTGTCTTAAGGATGGGATGGGATAGGGTACGATCCACACAGTGGATTAGCTTACAAACTAAACAAAAGAGATAAAATAAAATACAAGCTCTTTATTTATACTTTATTAAAAATTTGAGCTAACGTTTTTGATATTAAAGAATAGTTTAAAAATTTAAAATCTTGATTTTTTTTTCTTATCTTAATCTAGCTAAAACCTGAACTTGTCAAATTACTTCAACATAACTTAATTATAATCACGATGGAAAGCATTCGTTGGGATATTCCCTGAGTGTTCGCCATGCGAATTTCGTTTTTGGACGTCGTCGGGCCATCATGTTAGTCTATCACGCTGTCCAAATGCATCTGGTGCCTAAGCATTATTACCAAGTGACTGCTATTCAGTATCAATTTTATCGCCGTGCTGAATCGGAGGAGCTAGTAGCATAGCCGACGCACACACCGCGGATTGGCAGCTTACCTTTTGAACGAACTTAATAAGGATATTATTATTCTGCCTTTCTGTACAATCCTAAATAGGATCGACGACAACGCATCTCAAAAAGTCGTTCCTTTTCCATGTAAGATGGCGCTACATTGAACCACAGCCTAATTGGTCTTGTAAGAGCCGTGTAGCATATGAATTTCATCTTGAATCAATGACTACTTTGAAGCAGTCTTATTGTCAGAACATAAGCCCCTAACCGTGGCCAGAAAAGCATATTAATTGTTGTTGAATTATATAAACTTGTCAAGCCAGATGCCAATATATTTAGCTTTTCTTATCACCGGTATCTGTTGGTCATGGCGATGGTAAACTTTTTCTGGTAATTACTTAGTTTAACAATTTTTTGGGGGAATTAATGTTCAACTTCCGTCGGATTGTGATCGAAGTCAATCTCCAATAGTATGTTAATGATCTCGATTTTCGGACCTGATCTGTGCGCCACTAGATTATCTGCGGACTCTATAGCACGTCTAAGGAAACCTTAGAGATCTCTTATAAAAATGGTAAACAATATCGGGGAGTTAACTGCCACTTGTTGCAATCTGTTATTATAATTACATTCCCACATTTAACAATAAACTCAATTCCCTTAATCATATACAGCATTTGTTTACGCATGCGCTGTCTGGGCAGAAAAATATAATAAACTAATTATTATATGGTTTTTCAACATATTATATTTCTACAAATTAAAAACAACTGGAGGGTGCACGACTGGGTCGTACGCAACTTTCTCTTTCATTGTGGGTAAGATGATATGCATAGTTTGCCCAAAATACACTGTTACAAACAATATAAAAAACATATGAGAAGGCTAAAGTCCGATGTGCGGATCTCTTAATACTCTATCCCCTTTTATCCCCAAAATGTATATCCCCAAAATGTGAGCTTTATGGGGATGGAATATAGGAAATCGCAATGTACCATATGTTGCTCATAATCAAATTCGTTTGTGGTTCGACAAAACAAAAACAACATACACTTCGCGTCAACTGAATAAGCACACAAATTTTCTAGGGTATGTTTTCCATTTTTTCCTAACTTTGAGCTTTAATGTATCATTCTATGATGCTTACTGCTTAGTTATGATGTTGAGAAAAAAAATCAGAATGAAAAATTTAAAAGGTACCGCTATTTTTTTTCTTGCTCTCTTTTAAAGCGTTCCATATGGAAAAATGCAGTTTTATTTTGCGTCAACTGAATAGACACAACTATTAAAATATGAAATAAAATCTAACGGAATGAAATGAAACAAGTTTTTCTTTAAATACTTTTTATTGGTTATTTCTAGTAGTGGGTACTGCCACCTTTATTCGTAATCACTTCATAAATTCGGTCTGCCATGGAATCGTAGAGGTTCTTTAGGTAGTCCAGCGAAATTTCCCTCCACTCTAATTTAATGGCTGCAATAAGCGATTCTCTGTCTTCAAACTGACGGCCAGACTCATAAACTTTTCGAACCAACCATCCCCATACATTTTCTATAAGGTTCAGGTCGGGTGAGTACGGCGGCCATTGAAGCAATTCAACATTTTGGCCCTGTATCCAACTTTTGACAATGCGCGCCGTGTGGATGGGGGCGTTGTCCTGTTGGAAAGTCCAGTTAATGGGTCCAAAAATATACGTTAATTTAGGAAAATTTCTTTCCAAAATTAATTTATACGTTATTGCAGTCATTTTTGACGTTTGAAACTCAAGGTCTACAGTCCCATAGTAGCTAACTGCTCCCCATACCATAACTCCACCTTCTCGACTATGATGCCGCGCTAAAAATCGTTTTTCCTTCCTCACATCATGATAATAATAATTAAAGCCATCAGGGCCATCAAAATTGAACTTCTTCTAATCGGAAAAGACCACGTTGCGCCACTCATTTTTCCAACTCATATGGAGTCTAGAAAAATCTAAACGAATACCTTTACGTTGCTCGTTTAGTGATGGTTTCTTTTGGAGTTTCAAACGTTTTAAATGATCCGCGCTGTTTATTACTCTGCGGACTATTGAAACACTTGCAGTTACACCAGCTTTTTGCTTAATTTTTGCCGCAGAGTCACTCGAATTGGAAGCAGATCTCAAAATTGCACGTCGGTCATATGCTGTTGTTGCCGTTTTTTTTACCTCCTTTCATGTTTTCATGTTGAACTTTTATTTTGGAGGTACGAATAGACAACACTAAAACTCCGTTCAATTTTGGTGGCTATAGCACGCCCGGTCAGCCCTTGTTCTTTTAACAAATCAATTTTGGCTCTCTCGACACTAATTAAAGCTTTTGCTCTACCAATTTTTTTTAATTAAAAACAAAAAACTAAAATTCACTTAGGACACTTCAACTTTTGATTTAGTATGCCAATCACCTCAAAACACTCATAAACAATGAAGATAATGACCCTGAATGACCGTGTGTCTATTCAGTTGACGTAAGAAAAAACTGCATTTTTCCATATGGAACGCTTTACAAGAGAGTGAGAAAGAATAATAGCGGTACTTTTTAAATTTTTCATTCTGATTTTTTATTCTCAACATCATAAGCAAGCAGTAAGCATCATAAAATGATACATTAAAGCTCAAAGTTAGGAAAAAATGGACAACATACCCCAGAAAATTTGTGTGCTTATTCAGTTGACGCGAAGTGTACATATTCTATTGCAAATGCCTTGGAAAGGAGTGTACAAATTGTTTTTGTAGGAAAAGGCATCTAAAAAGTGGGCGTGGATGAAAATGATTTAAGTGCGAAGTGTTTATAATGCCATTACGGAATTTTTCATCAACATTTTTCGAACTTCTTTAAAATTTGGACAAAAGCGGTTTTTTTAATAAAAACGCCTCCAAAAATAGGGCGTGGCAAAAAAGTTTATATGGACAAAATATAGATATAGAATATTTGTTGTTCAGACACTTTTACAAAATTCCACATCACTTGGCCAAAAACAACGTTTTTTTGAAAAGTAGGCTGTGGGTGGATTTTGCAAATTTTTACACTTGTTCTACTTTGTCGGTCCGTCTGTCTGTATTGTTCTATTTTCAGGCCTTACGTTTTGAGCTAGAGTTTTGAAATTTTCGTTTATAGACTCAAACATTTTTTTAATCCTCCCACTGCCACGCCCATCTGATCTGTCAGGCAGATCAAATTATTTCATATTATTGACTACTAATATAAACTACCATCCTGCTATTTTTAATAAAGTGAAGGTTGCAAATAACACTGACGGAAATGACTGCATTAAACGACACATAAGGCCGGTAGAGATGATTTGTTAACCTTATTTTATATATTAACATATTTTACAAGGTCCTTAAGGCCATAATATCGATATCTTCGCGGAAAATGTATTTAGCGACATTTTTTAAATCTTACAGGAGACAATATATAACAGGAATGTAGGTTATATTTTTTGTATATTGTGGTGTACTGTAAATTTCATTTTTCTATAGTTTTTTTCATTAATGGTAGAAACCTTAAACCAAGATTAAAACGTTGCGCTTGCATAAATTATAATGCAAGTCAAAAAGTAATTTCCTGAAAAATTGTCGCTTAGTACATATTTCTAGGATGTTAACGATATGTGAATACATATCGTTCACCAACAAACTTATCGGCCTTTATCAGTTCGATCGAGCGAATTTTCAAACTTCGGGGGTATTACAAAACGCTCGAACGCATATCAGAGGCAATAAATCAAGTCAAACTTCATGTCATCGCCGAGTATAGAGAAGAATAAGCAGACTGTCAAGAAGAAGAGAAACACCATATTGACGAAATATAAATAATGTCACAACCAACAGCTACAACTTTATATAACTGGGCTTCATTCAACATGAAACCTTGTTAGAAATCAGTTTGATAAAAAAGCCCTTAATGAAATTAAATATCCAAGTCCGAGATTTAAGGCATGGCGCATATCTAATGGGGGTGAAGAAATTCTTGGTCGTTTTAACGAGTATGAGTATGTTCAGCCACAAACTTTAAGAGCTATACAACGACATAGACCTCGTCATTGGACGATTTAAATGGCTATGACATGTAGAGCAAATAAAAACCAATGGAGGGTTCGCATTGAAGTCAACGAAAACGAGAAGGCAGACGAATTCTGTGACAGGATCTGTGTGAATCACTTGTTTGAAAATCGAGGATCCATACAAGTAAGTAGATATTGACGAACATAAGTTGATGGAAAGGGCTTAACCTAGCAATGCTAGATCGGAACGATTTGGGAGATTTCGAGATTATCCCAACAATTGAACTCCTTTAATATGGCTATTCTGTCGCAATAAAAACTGAAGCATAAGATTTTTAGATCTGCAAAAAATTGAGGCATAAAATTAAAGATAAAACAAAAGTTTTTTTTTACATTTATTTATCATTAATAATTATTTTTATTGATAATAAATAACACGATGAATGATTACTTATATCAAATACCTAAAATGTTTTCTTTTTACAAATTCACATTTCGAAATAAAAAATGAACTATTTTTAGAATAAAAGTTTTTCATGATTTTGCTTTGTTTTGCTCAATTTTCATCAATCTTAGCTTACGATTGTAATATCTGGTTAAGGACACTCATTTTAAGGCTTTTAAATTTTATACACATTATTTGTATTCCCTTTCTTAAAGACTGATCCAAGGCATACAATTTATCAGTACAAATAATTTAACTTTAAGGACACACACTTTAAATTAAAAAACAAAAAAAAAAAGTAAATGTTTGGTATATTAGAATGATGAAGAGTACAAGTACATCTTAAAGATATTCCTACAATGAGTTACATATTAAATATTCCATGAATAATTTTTGACAACGAGGTGTGTTTTCTTCGTGATAAAAATACTTTAATTGGTTATATAAACAAAAAGAAATGTTATAAGTAAATTTAAGAAAATACATACTAAAACTACTTTTTAAGGTCTACTTAAGTGCGTTAAATTTTTTTTCTTTGAGACGGCTTTAGTTCTACAGTAAGGTGATGTTAACATCTAAGTTGAGAAAGTTTATAAAATATTTTACTTCTTTTAATAAAAATGATACATAGTTGTATTCGATTTTTTTTGTATAGTTTTAAGTGTACTGTGTACTAAGTAAAGTTTTGGCGGAACACTTATATCAATTTTTTCTTTCTTTTGTTAGGCAGTTCTTTATAGATATTTTTGTTATTATATAAATCTTTTTCATTTTTTATCATATTTGACTGAATAGCTGCTTAAGTTGATGTTTCAAATCAATGTTATAAACAATTTTTTTTTTGGTGATAAGTAAATTAAAAAAAATTATAGTTAAATGTCTTTGATATTGCAAATAAAATGTCCACAAATTTTATTTTATTCCCTGCAATGTTGGCAAATTAAGACACATATTTGTCGTTTCTCTTAAACTCCTTTGGAATGTCCCCAGAAAAAGACAATTCAAGCTATCAAAATATTTAAAATAAGAAAAAAACATGCGGATGCATAATAGGAACATTAGTCTTCAGCTTTTCTTTGTAATTGAAAATAAATAAAAAAGGCGAAACATTTTGCACCCACAACGGAATAAATAAATGAAAATAAAAAAATCTTACAAAAGGCCAACTAACTCGTTGCGAGCTTCTCAAATAACTCTTATAATTTATATCACTTGATTGCAAATCATATACATCCTACATATTCAGATAGCCGCTATCTAGAACCTTTCTTGGAACTTACAATTTATAAAAAGATACGCTTAAAATGAATAAAAAAAAAAACATAAAATTATACATGTTGATATTATAAATTTAATTTAAAATATATTTATGCGAAATTCACTGACTATCGCCTCCAAGTATCCTTTAAGACTGTAGTATGATCGATTTCTCCAGAAAATATTATTATTGACTTGTTCCATTGCGAGGTTAATTGTGTTCTCTACGGAGGTAAGGCCCAATTTACGGACCTTGATGGCAAAACGTTCCAATTGTTCCTTGTGGTAGTCTTTATTCATAAACGTGGTGATGGAGTCAATCATCTTTGTCAGCGTTGAGAAACCATCTCCAAAGCTGTGGGGAGAAAAAATTCATGTTAACTTTGCATTCGCTTATTTTTAAAGGTTGACTTACTACTCGGAGATCTCCTTGATATTCGTTGTAAGGAAATCGAAGGCCAGCTCGAATCCAACTGGATTTTGGGCGACTGCACTGAAGGCAAGAGCACCATCCTGTTTCAGTATTCCAGATGTGGTGTCAATAGTCATGTTTAAGTACCTATTTTGAAGAACGAAAAACAATATTATTCAAATGGCATAAAACGGTAACAATTAAGAAAACCCTCTATTCTATCAAATCTTTACATTCCGTCATGTTGGATTAACGACAACGTGAAAACTGCCATCAGACTTTAAAAATGTAAGTATACCCTTATGGAGGCTAAAGCTTAATCCTACTATATACTCATCAATACCTAGAATAGGGTGAAGCAATACCACATATCTTGCGGAGTTCCACAAGGATCGGTGCTAGGTCGCATTATGTATGATAAGGTTCCAAGAGTTTGCTGATGAAATTGCAATCGCAAATCGAAAAGTAATGAAGTTGATGGCTGTTGTCGATTTACAGCACGCCGAACACAATACATAGGGATTATTATAGTAAGCAGTTTTAAGAACCAATAAACAATCACCATTAAGGAAGGAATACAAAACCAGCCATAAGATATTTAGGTGTGATGATAGACGCCAGGCTTACAAACAATGGTCATCTTGAAGTATATAAGATAATGCTAAATATTGGAGGACCCATAGAACAAAAAACACTAATTCTATCAAGGGTGATACAGTTCATTCTTCTTGATGTATGCGGCACTCATGTGGGCTAACTCGATGACAATTTAGTCATTAAGTACAAGAAGGGAAGGATAACATCCATGTTCTGAGATTGTGCTGTGTTTTTCGGACTGTGTCAAATGATGCTAAATATTACATACATCGCTAGTCTAGAGAGTTGCACAGGATCTATGGCGCAAAAATCCAACACGAGCTCCAATACAAACGTAGACCCTGTCTTATATGACAGGAGAGATGGAAAAATGGATGGACCGGAAACATGGTGAACAAGATTTCTATAGCAGATTCCCTTAGACCACATTTCCACTGTATAAACTGCGTAGAGATCCAAATAAGATGTAGACAACGTATTTTTCAAGTGTCCTCGTTTTCATATGGAGTGAAGAGTGTTTTATGACGAAATCCGATCGGCTAAGTTGAGATAAGCCCTTGTTGACAATTGATACTACTCGAAAGATTTGTCAGATCGTCACGAGAGGAGGGCCAGTGAAAAATCATTTAGGTGTTGCTACGACTGGGAATCAAACCCAGACCTTCTCTGTGCGTCAGCTCATCACACTAACCATCGCGCCACTGAGCCCGTAAGTAAGTAAGGTAGACGACAGCCCTATTTCGGGCTCATTCCCGATAGGGTGATACATGAATCTTTACTGTTGTTCATAATCATTAAGAAGATTGTGCTTATAAAAGGTCTTTTAATAGGGACATCCGCACTTTGACAGTTGATATCGGCCACAATGTTGAAACTGTCATTTATTCATTTATTGATGTTGGATGAAGAGACTAAATGGATTGGCGATCAGCATCTTGTCTATAACACTAGACAAGACACTACAAAGGGTGGTAAACGTTCAAGACACACATAAACGGCACAATAATTTACTAACCAATATTTGAATTTGAATAATCGATAATCGACAAAAAGTTTCCAACAGAAATTGCCAGGGGCTGCCCTCTTAGAGTTACAATTGTTGTTACTCCTAACTCACGCACTACCATTCGATTTATTTTTAGTTTCGTTTGGCATTTCAACATGAATAGGACTGACTTCTGAACCGCTTGCTGTGGCTGTTCTAGTTTTTAAGTTATTTTTAGGTAGTTTTAATTAATTTCAAGTAGCTTAAGTTAGTCGATAAGTAGTTTTAATTAGTATGTAAGTTTACATAAAATAAAAAAAAACCAAGTTTTTCAAAGTTTTCTTGGTAAAAATGTTGTTACTTTATATTTTTATATATTAGATAATAGGCCGAAAGGCATTAGAATTAAGTTATCGTATAATTTAGGGCGCCCGCATAGAGCAAGTAAGTTAGTTAAGTAGTTGATAAGTAGGCTAGTTTTTTTCATGAATTTTTGTCTAGCATTTAAGATAGTTTTTAGGATAAACAAAATAAAAATGAATTGAAAAAAAAAAAAAAGAACTGACTTCTGAGCAACGCTTCCGAATTGTGCGAATTTACTTTGAAAATCATGGTTCTGTTCGAAATACGTATCGCGCACTACGTCCATTTTACGGTGAACATATTCGTCCATCAGAACAATTAATTCGATAAAGTATGGAACGTTTTCGCACCACGTTTACTCTAAATGATAATACGCATCCACAGAGACGTCTTACAGTGCGTATAGAAGAAGTCATTGCTGCAGTATAGCGTAGCATAGATGAAGACTCGAATCAGTCTATTCGCCATCGTGCACAAGAATTGGAAATGTATCCATCCACTTTATGGAAGATTTTGCGAAAATATTTTGGTTCGCGTGCTTAGAAAATGAAATTCATGCAAGAATCGAAGCATAGGATAACCTAGCAAGGCGTATATTCGGTCAATGTGCCCAAAACAAGATTGCCGTTAATCCCAATTTTCATAAGCGAATTTTGTTTAGCGATGAAGCTCACTTTTGGTTGAATGGATACGTCAGTAAACAAAACTGCCGTATTCGGAGTGATTATTATCCTCAAATGTATGGTTGCGACACCGTTACATCCACAAAAAATTTACTGTTTGGTGTGCTCTATTGGTTATTGGAATAATTGGTCTTTACTTCTTTAAAAACGATGCTGGCCAGAACGTTACACTCAATGGTGAACGCTATGAATTTTTTCGTTCATCAATTGAACAACCATGATATGCGGGAGCTGTGGTTTCAACAAGACGGCACAACATGTCTCACAGCTCGTGCCACAATTGATTTGTTGAAGGAAACGTTCGGTGTGCGCATAACTTCGCGTTTTGGTCCTGTGAATTGACATCTAAGATTGTGCGATTTAACGCCGCTTGACTATTTTTAGCGAGGATATGTGAAGTCGGTACGCTGCCGATAAGCGCGAAAGGATTCATCATAAATTGCTGTATAGAAAAATAAATTTAACATGAAAAAGATGTTTTATTACAGGATACCTTTATTAATTATACGCCCAAGGGACTATTTTTAAATTCAAATGAGAACATATTATTATTCGTATTATTAAACATTGACTAAGTAACAGTTAAAAGCTTTTGATATTTGGATAATAAATATGTATTCACATTAAGTTTATACAAAAATAAACGAATAGGCATTCTTTAAACGGCTAGTGTGTAAGTTAGAAGGTCATATGTTACAGACTAATACTGAATTTAGAGTGCCAATGAAAATGATTTAAAAAAATCGCAATCTATAATTAAAAAAATGGGAAATCAACAACTGTGGCGATTTTTACATGTGGTACTACATAATTACAAACTAAATAAAATAAATTAAAAATAAACTAAACTAAAACAAACTGCTTAAAATAAACTCTGTACAGCAAAGTAAATCCTTTGTCGACCGAGTCGACATGAGGTTCTATGGTGTAATGGTTAGCACTCTGGACTTTGAATCCAGCGATCCGAGTTCAAATCTCGGTAGAACCTGAGCTTTGATTTTGTATTTTTTTTTAATATTTATTTGCAAACGATTTTTCAACTAGCTATGGCTACAGGATATTGCTTGATTTGACTAGTTACAGCTATAATCGGAAATCTGTTATTACTTTTTGCATCTTATCTGCTTCTGGAATGTGCGAACATTAAATAGACGAGGTGCAGTCGAACAACTAGCGGAAGCTATAAGTTGCTAAAAGTAGACATGACTGAAGTCCAGGAAATAAGGTGGAATAGACCAGGATGACGATTAAATTGTGACATTTAGCAGGTACGGTCCATCGGCTATTCTTATCTGAATGCCACACTTTGGCCACAAGTTTTATACGTTAAAGACAAGTTCATCGACATTAACCTTGTATGCGCTCACACTCTAACGTAGGAAAAAAAAAGGATTATTTCTGCGAGCTTCTTGACAAAATTTATGAGTAACTACTATGATGTAAACAACGGGTATCCCATAACCTACTTTAACATCATACCACCAGCATATAATGTCGAAGAACAATGGCAACAATATCGACAAGCCAGTAAATCAGCTGCAAATGATGTACGGCGTCTCGCAACACCAATAAAAAAATTCTTGGTTTGATATAGAACATCGATAGATGCTCTTAGCCAAAAACTAGGCCTACAAGGAAAGAATACCGCTTTTACAGAAGGAAGAAATAAAAATTCAGACAAAACTCGGATAAACTTCCAAAGTAAGTTTCTAGTTTTGTGGTTTATAAAAAGTTTGAACCAATCCACTACCATTTTTAAAGGAAATTCTGGGAGTTTAATTTTTTTAGCAAATAAAGATTGCCATAAAAAGGTTTTTCTCGAATTTGATTTAAACGATTTTTATTAAATTAACATAGCTAGGCAATGTAATTTAATAAAAATCGTTTAATTCAAATTCGGGAAAACCCTGTTTAAGTTCGAGTTATTAAGATGCGTTATTAGATTAGATAGAAAAGTTTTTTTTTTCTTCAAAAAGTCGTTCGGTTCGTTATAGAAATACAGATAAGTATTCTTTAAAGAGCCGTTACTTTTGCTTTTTTTCAAACAACTGAGTATCCAATATTGGTAAAAGTATCATGAAGGGAGTTTCTCAATATTAGAAGCTGCAGAGTAAGAAACTATTGCTTGACAGTATAAGCTCCCATCTGCTGAGAATATTTTTCTACCGAATCACAAAATCTTAGAAGAGGCAGTTGATAAAATCTTTGATCTTTGATCTTAATTTTATATTGACAAAGGGAGGTAAACGTGTGGGGCCTATGGTGGGAATTATTCATAATCAGCCTTGCCAAGGTATCCGTACGGAAGAATTCAAAAATTTCTGAAACTAAACTCAGCTTCAATCGGAAATCAGTTTGGTTTTGAGATATTGGTCCGACAAAATAAAAATTTTCGGCGAACAACTTCAAGAGAAATTCGACGTATAGTTGTCAGAGATGTATGTTGACTTAACGCATTATGCATTAACAGAGAAAACTATCTAATTTCAAAGAAATCGGACAACAGTTTTATTCGCACAGATACCCTCGGTAGGGCTATGAGTTTTAAATTTCAAATGAAAGACATCTCATGGTGGCATACCCTTTTTTATTGTTATTAGAACGAATCAGGAAATAATTATTTTGTCAATCACAATTAATTATTGAAGCCTTCCTTTATATAACAATAATATTTAGCATGACAGATTATTAATGATAGAGTATTGATGGTATCTAAATGTTTGTTTTGTACTTACTTTGACAGCAGCCATGGTCGTGTTGTACATCCAAGCGCCATTAGAATCTGTTCCTTTTCGGATGCACTAGTGGTGCGCTTATATTGTTTGTAAGCGAAATACCACTCGTGGAATGAGCCCTCAGATAAAGCGGTACAGTAGATAGTTCCTTTTAAGTTTGGCTTGATCCTATATAAAGAAATTAAAAACAAAAAATAAAATAATATTAAAAAAACAACAAACAAAAAATAATTCGCCCAACGTGGGGCTCGAACCCACGACCCTGAGATTAAGAGTCTCATGCTCTACCGACTGAGCTAGCCGGGCAGTTGAAAACCGTGGTGATCGCTAGGATTCATGTAATTTTATGACAAAAAAGAGTTTACTTACAGTTGAGGTAGTAAGTAATGAAACAGTATACCCTAAAACGAGAAACACGAGCTGTTGGGAAGTAAAAGACCACAACTTTGTAAAATGATGATTACAGAAATGGGAGGTAAACAACCTAAAAATGCCGCTAAGACCACATACGAAGAAAACAATTAACAAATATATGTGTGCAACGGTATGTGGAAATATCTCATATTAATAGCATTAGAAGCATGAAAACACATCTGCAAGTCTGCAACTAGTAGGTGCTTAAATGATATATCATTAAATATTATCAAGCGGCGCAAATGTCACTAGTTACCAATATTAAGAAAAGCAATTCCTCGTGTGTTGAAAAAGTCAAGAGGTGCAAGATACCTTGCCGAGTTTAGTTTTTAATTTTGCCGTACACTTGGTCAGTTATTGATAAACAATTAGACTGCTAAAGTAGTCGTTCCACGTTTCACTGAACAGCTAATGGATAAAAGATATCTTTTAGATTTCGAAAAAATGGAAAAGGGCTCTTGCTGTTTAATACCTTACGTGTCCGTAAGTTCCGTTGTGGTACCACGTAGATCTGTCGAATTTTTCTAAATATTAGTTAGCCTATGTCAACCATTCGATTCCAAGCTAACTATGAAGCACAGGAGATTTCGGACATAAATATTAGCCAGGTCACGAAAAGTTTTCCTTTGTTGGAGAGAGCTGCACATGAGCAGACAAGTTGGGTAATATACTCTTCCTCCTCCTCGACCAAGCAGCTAATGCAAAAGTCTTTACTAAAGAGGCCTAGTCTTTTTGCATGTAGGCCTAAGAGTCATATAAGGACACTGATGATGGTACTGATGTTTGATCTGTTCAGCATTATCAAGCAGAGAAAGAGCGAGTTGCCTAGATATTAGACGCGTTGTCCCATTTTTCTGTATGCAGATTGACTTATTCATCGCATCCAGTTTAATCGATGATTTATGTGTAGCGAGGGGCGTACCTAACATTTCTACTGGCGGTAGAATATCAAGGGTAGTGCCCAGTCTATTAGACATTAGACCTTTCGATGCTTACACCCGAAGGAAGTATGGAAACAATGGGCTAAGTAAAGGTATTTGGCGGCATTTGACATGAAAGCCTACCTCAGTCATCGGAAGACAAAATGATCGCGGCTTCTAACAAGATCATTGCCATTGACATGCCTAAGGCATTTATTTGTAACACTAATGCCCTCTTGTCAAAAAAAAATCAATAAAATTGGAATCAGTTAATCAGGGCTTGAACTGGAGAAATGGAAAACAAATTAAAGTCACATCCCTACATAAAATACTTGGGGTTACTTATGGCCACAGGGTTTACGTCAGATATCATCTAAACCTCACGAGTGCAGCGCAGACGTCGGAACCTTAATGCCAAGGATTAGCGGCCCAATCCACAAACGATCAGCGAAAAATCAAGAAAAATAATAGCATTTTTGCCAATGCAATGCAAGACCTGTGGCGAGAAAACCAAACGAAATCCTTCACCATAATAGGGAAAATGTGTGAGGTAAAAAGACGCCCCTAATAAGTAATGCCCTAACGGTACCACCACGTGTGTATTAGAACTTTACCCTCCAGGTCTACTTACAGATTTGTTTTGTTGGCCATCCATTCCCTGTACTTAAGTTGAGCTGCATTCGTACACCTGTCATAGTTGAATTTGCAAGCCATTCGTACCACTCTTGCCCTGTGCATCAACTGCAAATGTGTCTCATCGTCGGGTTCATTTAGTCCATAATGATCGAATGCTGGACGTGCAATAAATCGCATGAAAGCCTAAGACGGAAAAGAAAAATAATAAATAAAATAAACACCTAATATTTTGAAGAACCTACCCTAAAAGTCTCATAAGCCGGTTCCCTGTGCAACATATAGATCAAATAGTCCAATCCATGCTGTGAGGACGCCCACAAAAGCTCATCCTCAATCGCTGAATACATCTCCAGTAGGAACGTTAACGGAATGTCATATGTTAGATATTCTGCTCGTGCCAAATGGAACGAATCATCCAACAGCTGGGCTCGTGTAATCCTTGGCAAAGTGCTGAACTTCTTCTTCAGCACAATCCAAGAAGCATAATCGTAATTTACCCGATAGTAGCCCTGTCGATTCAAATTAACATACAGCACATTTTCGGAATTGTTGTCACTACTGAACACATCCTCGATCACAATCTGCTTGTCGTTAGCTGTCATCCAATGTGTGGGGATGTCGTCGCCCTTCTTTGTCTCGTCGGTTTCGAAAGTGATCGGAATGTACCAGCGTGTATCATCGGTGGTGTTCTTCTGTGGCAACATGTATCGTTGCTGTGAGACTATCAGCTTTGAGTCACTTCGTTCGACTGTCACCACTGGATAGCCAGACTGGGAAATCCACGGATTCATGATGTCTTTTATGTGCATATCAACTGGGAGTGTGCGCTTTGCATGACCGTGGAATGTCATATAGCTCCACAAGTCATTACGGTCGGCGTTTTTGTACTGGAAGGCTTTTAATAACTCCCTGGTGGCATCGCGGAATGCATCTGTACCAACAATTGAGTTCAACATGCGCAATAATATGGTGCCCTTCGAATATGAGATCGGATCGAAAATTCGTCGAATATCGTTAACGGTAGCCACATCGAATGTTATCGGATGTGAGCTGTTGTCGGAGTCCTTGTTCATTGATTGTTGGAAATCGTAAACTGTAAAACTGTCCATGATCCTCCACTCGGGATGAATAAAATTGGCGGCTATATAGCTCATGTAGGTAGCAAAACCTTCCTTAAGCCATAAGTCATCCCACCACTTTGGTGTCACCAGGTTACCAAACCATTGATGAGCTAATTCGTGACAGACAATGGTTGCTACAAATTCGGTGTGTTCGGCAGATGATTTCTTCTCTCGATCTTGCGGTACCAGAAGGGATGAATCTCTGAGAAGTCAAATGAATAAAATTCTCACCACAATTAGACAAGAGGTTAGCATTTTGACATCTTAATTGACGTTTCAATTCAATTGACAGTTATGGGTTGCAATACCCGGATGCGGGGTGTCATAAATATCACTCACCTAAAAGTAATCAGGCCCCAGTTCTCCATAGCGCCGAAACCGAAATCTGGAACTGAAACCAAGTCGATTTTGGGCAGTTGATTCTTGATCCCGAAATATGACTCAAAGTAGGGTAGAACTCTGCGGGTAACATCGTACGCATAGTTGGTCATGTCAACACCTTCGGAACGAGTGTAGAACTCAATGCGTGGTTTTGCATTTTTGTCCGATACCGAGAAGTTTGCTTTCACTAGATTTGACACAATGAAGGCGACTAGATATGTTGGCATTTTGGGAGTTGTCTCGAAGTCTTCTCTAACATAACCTGTACGAATTGTTCTATAAATTTTGATGCGAACATTAGTTTTGAGTAGTGGAATGTGCGTACTGGTTGACTTACGTGCTGCGGTATGAAGGCATGTTTGACAGTGCCATTTTGGTTTGCTCATGGACAATGCTGATGGAGAAGTTGGCTTTTTTATCCGGTCGATCAAAGCATGGGAATGCACGACGAGCGTCAATTGGTGAAAATTGTGTACTAACCATCCATCTGGAAACAAGAAAAATAAAGAGTTGAATAGTTAGTTTCGGAAAGCATCTTGAGGATACGGACTTGATGACAGCAGAAGTGACAAAGCTTCATCAAAGATCATTTAAACCAAATTTTAGCGGGACCTTAAAATTGGTTCATTCCTAGTCGAAGATAACCATAACTCAACCTTTTCCCTACTGGAGAGCCTGCGAGATTCTTTGTGATTTTGATGATTTATCTATAAATGCCTTATTTTTTTTACGGAATGTGTATTCTCCAATATTCAGCAAATGCTGAACAAAAGGCTTAACTTTTTCAATATCATGTAACCACCCTGCGGATCATCATAGAGCAAACATCGATTACGAATCTTTGTTTTCTCCTAGTTTTTATACCCTATCCCATAGGAGTATATTAGTTTTGATATATAGTTTGTAACATAGAGAAATAATTTAGCTAGATAAACATTAATGTATAGGGACCGAATCAAAATTACTAGCTGAATCGATTTGGACATGTCTGTCCATCCACAACTCATCAGTTTTTTTGGGACTTTAAGTTTGAACTAAAATGATGATATTAAGTACACGAGCTCTTTTCTAAACCCGCCTGCCGCCACGCCCCTTTTCATAAAAACGTAGTTTTTGGCCGAACCGTAACAATATTCCTTACGGTTCGGCTAAGAATAATAACGGATGTCTAAATTTTAAAGGCCGATGTTAAATTTGAAACACACCTAATCGTTTTTTTCTTTATTTCATTTGACATTTCTCAATTTCAGACTAACTCAATTTGAAAGATACGCAATCGAGCAACGTGTAAAAGTTATTCAGGCTTATTACGAAAATGGGCGTTAAAATCAAAATGCATATCGTGCGCTTCGTGGTTTTTTCGGTCAATTTAATCGTCCAAATATGCGTGCAATTGGATAAATCGTCAATTTAATCGTCCAAATATGCGTGCAATTGGATAAATCGTGCAAAGTTCGAGCAAACCGGGTCTGCAGGAGATGTGGAAACACCAGTGCATGCTCGTACAGCTTGTCCTGCAGAAAATATTGCTGTTGTTCGCGATAGTGTGGCTGAAGAGCTGTCCACCTCAACTCGTCGTCGTGCCCAACAATTGCACCTCTCACGCTCGTCGTTGATGAACATTATGCATAAAGACTTACATTTAAACGCTAACAAGGTGCAATTGACTCAAGAACTATGAGTCAATGGTCAGAATGGTGGCAAGAAATAGCAACAGTGGATGATCAAGTGATGAGGCAGATTTTCACCTCAGTGGATTCGTCAATAAGCAGAATTTGGGTGAATGATAATCCAAGAGTGACTGTCGAAAAACCAATGCACCCATAAAGAGTGACTGTTTGGTGCGGTTTGTGGGCTGGCGCCCTGGCGGCATCATCCGGCCGTATTTTTTCCAACATTAGGTCGGTCAGGCAGTTACTGTGAATGGTGTTCACTATCGTGAGATGATGACGAACTTTTTATGAAAGATATGGATGTGGACGATATGTGGTTTCAACAGGACGGTGCCGCTTGCCACACAGCTAACGAAACAATTGTTCTTTTGCGCGACGAATTCAATGGCCTTGTTATCTCATGGAGTGGTGATGTCAATTGGCCGCAAAGATCAGGTGATTTGACACCGTTGGACTTTTTCCTTTGGGGTTGCTTGAAAGAAAAGGTGTACGTCGATAAGCCAGCAAAAGTTCAAGAGCTAAAGGATGAGATAATTCGGCACATTAACGTCATAGAACCTCAATTATGCTTCAGCGTCATCGAAAATTTGGACCATCGGATGGAGGCTGTCGCGGTGGCCCTTTGGCCGATATTTTGCTCCATACATAATTGAACCATACCAATATTAACATAACAAAAGAAAGTAACAGTAATTTCCTAAATAATTTGTGATTTATTTAAAATCAACATCGGCCCTTTTAACCACCCTTTACGTAAATAATCCCAATATCTATGTCTTGTCTATATAACTTTTTTTGCCACGCCCACTTTTTGGGATATTAGTTTTTAAGATGGGATAGAATATATTTCAATGTTTCGCACAGCAGATTGTAGCCTTCTCAAATGTTTATTTTTTAATAGGATTTCGATAGCGCGAATTCGAAGTTTGTATTGACACACTTGAGCAAGAGTTCAAAAGTTTCAAATTCAGAACGGTATGCAACATGGTTGTTATTTATCACTGCATTATCTCTTAATTATTGCGGACCTTAATAAAATACTTTCAAAACTGAAACCTTTAGCCTTTTAAGTTTTTTTCCGTACAGAGCAGATATTTCTGAACTGGAATCATCATTTGGGCATCTAAAGTTTGGGGCCAGATCAGAAGGGGTGAAATATTTCTTACATCGATTTAGGAAACCTAATAATTTCGACGGATCTTTGACTTCGAATATGTGGTTGTTTCATGGCTCTGACATTTTTTTTAGTTTAAGTGACAGAATAAAGCAGTGTTTTTTGGAAGCATTGAATTCCACTATACTGGATTGTGAAAGTCAGAATTCAATGTGCATATTTTGTGGTTTAGATACCACACCCGAAGATAAGGGACGTGTAACTTGAAACGAATATGAGAAGCTGAATGAATTGGTGAAGTATTTGTTGATAATATGTCATTTATAAATATGAGAAAGAGAGTCGGAGACAAAACTGAGCCTTGGGGAACACCAGCTTTTTTTTGGTAAGTAGCAGACTTAAACCGTCGAAAACAAGTTGAAATAAACTTTTTTGAAACAATTTTAGTTTTACATCTACTGTGAAAGAGTACTGACAGGTAGGGCAGATAGTAAAGCTTATGCAGTAGTTTTGTAAGCGTAGAAGAACACCTCTTTAGAATCATCTGGATCAGCGGATTTGTGAATGTCCAAATCAAGCACAACTCTTGCAACTTTACAAGAAGAAAAGTGAGTTTGTCCGGTTGAATGATTTACTAACTCAAATGCAGGCGGAGATTGGGCACAGTCAGGAAAAGTAAAAATGAGTTTGATATCATAATTAGCAACGTCAACGTCTCTGTCGAGGAAACAAAGTGTTCAGTTAAAATTCCTCATAAACTGTTTAAGTCTTTTCAAATGTCTTTTAATATATAATCATGCCTACAGTTTTCTTGTTGTTTAACAGTGTGGTTGGCACACAACAAATTTACTAATAAATGGAATTTTATTAAGCGCTTACTAACTTTTAATTTAAATAAAATAAAGTGTTTGAGATTCCATCGAAACTTTTATGACTTATCGATGCCATTGTGTATGGAATAAAACACCGTTTAAACGTCACCCGCGGATTCTCTGAAATGTCCTCATCCGAAATGTCCAATTTTCTATGACTCTGGCGACTAAATATGGCTGAATTTGGCTTACTTCGTTCTCAAATAATAAAGACCGATGACGGTGCCAGCCCAAAATTGGGCTGGAGTACATTGGATGATCTTGAACTTTTGTGGATTGGTTTCGTCACAAATTCAACAATTTTGTTGGTATCCATTGATCCAGAAATTGGCATCATCGCTAAAGACGATTTTTCGATGAAAATTCGGGTCAGTTTCCAACAACCCGCACTGAGCAAACACAAGTCGTTTACCTTCAGCTGATATTTCTGAACTGAACCGTTTAGTTGATTTTTTTTTACGGATGCAGGCTCAAGTCACGACGCAAAAATTTGGCAGGTTGTGGTCTGGGAAAGGCCGAGTTCTTATGAACGACGCAAAATCGACTGCCTTGGGTTCTCCTGAACACTCTCACGGACAGCGGAGACATTTTCAACAATACAGCAGAAATCAACTTTCAAAGTTCGGAATTGGAAGGAAGACCATGCTTTGACGAACCAAATGCAATAATATATTAACTTTATCAGATTGAAAGTTAAGAAAAATGTACAGAGTGTTGATGTTATTTGACTTTTAATATCTGGTATACGTGTCAGCGAATTAACAAGCTGGGTCAAGCTATTTACCTCAGCAACGATCTCAACCATACCTTCCTTCGAGTGATGTCTGTCCAGAATATTTTGGGCCACGTGGAATTGTGCGAATTAAAATGGCCCACAATAACGTTTTGATAGCTCATCGAATTCGTTAAAACTTTAATTGACGTCAAGGTTTTGGTTTCTACAAATGAAATTATTGCCATTTTAAAAAAGAATTTACTAGAATTTACTATTAAAAAGTTAAGGGATGGTCCGTTTACAGGGTCATAAACACTTAAGGAGTCACATAATTCCTTTGTAAGTTTATAACTCATCAGAGTGTTGATACTCTTTGAGTTTCTTCTCATTAAAAGTAATGGCAACTTATTTAAAAAAAAATACAACCATTGAACGTTTAAGCAAACCATTCGATTTCAGCTATCTCGCTTACAGTCGTTCTATGACCAATGTCTATTTACACATCTAAGAACCCTTTACAGTTGATCTACACAAAACTATTAAAAGTTGATTAGCTTACTCAGTTTTTAGGGTTTCCGAGTTGATGTAGCTTGTCTTGTAGATCCCCTGTAACGTGCTGGTAATTTCACTTACGAAATCCAAGTAGACAATCAATTTCAGGTTTTCCTCCTTTTCCACATCATTTTGAACTTTTATGACAAATGTTCCATTGTTCTCACCGTAGTCACTTTCAAATTCCAAATCATTGCCATTTGGTGTATTTCTAACCACTCTCACATCGAGGATTGTAATATTATTGACATCTAGTACAATAGGCTGCAGTCCATTTACCTTGTTGTCACGTGCTACTGTGATCGCAACTGTACCATTGCTTGTAGAAGTCAAAAGATTAGGCTCGATCAGTAATCTGAAAAAAAAGAGTTATATTTGGACTAAGTATAAATGTTTTATTTTTTGTTTTAATAAGTTATTTCCATATCACTCTATCCTGTCACTCAACCGTCAAACTCTATTATTGCCCAGTTCAATGATCTTGTTTTCATTCTTTATTTTTGCTTAAATGAGGCGAAAATAAATGATGGACATTTCCATGTTTATCCCTAAATTAGCACCCATTTAGCTGGAGTGGCTGAAGGCCTCCCACCAACTCCAACGATTAGCACACCACACGAGGAAATTGGTTCGCATACTTTTTCTTTCATGCAAATGCAAGCACATTTTGCACATTTATGTATCTTAACATTTTGTCATGCATCTTTTAGTATTAAATTTATTTTAAATTAACTCCCTCTCTTAGGGTTGATTTTGTTTTTAAATTGTGTTAGGTAAGGCGGGCGAAATGGAATTTATTTATTTTTATGGCTGCGCTCCGCCGGCTTGCGGCTTTCCCACCGGGTGTTTCGCTACATATGGCGAGGAAATTGTGAATTTCCACATTTCTACATCCATTAATTAAGAATGATTATTGTTTCAATTATAAAGTGATTATTGAAGAAGAGAACAACGTGTGGTGTTAAAATTGTTTACTCATCCATCTATAAAAAAAATAAACAATCTCTAGTCCACATATGGTATGCGCCGATGCAAGCATCTCAGCAAAAAATATTGCGTGCGTATCTGAGATGTGTTTTGAAATGATTCAATGTTTGCAAAGTCGGCAGATACAAACCGACGTTTACAGTGTTTAAATAGATTTATTTGCAGTCACATGAGCATGCTAATTGGTTCCGCATATTGAAAGTTAAATGGATAGGCATTTAAATATTTTTTTGGAGCTTCTGAGATGTCTTATTTGATGAGCTGATTATGCAGGCAGGTTGTATTGATTTACTGGTGGTCCCGCAAAATCATACTAAGTGAGCGATTATTAATTAGGAAACAAATGTCAAATGACTTCATTCGGAATCGAACAAAAAATGACAAGTTGAAATGTATAATTGATGAGTTAAGGCCTGCGAAATTGCCACTGCCAACATCGCCATTCTGTTCAGATTTTTTTGACATCTCGTGGTAATGCAATTTTCTCGTAAATGTTAAAAGGCATAATAAATAAATGTTTTATCTTTTGTGCCTTCTTTCAAAATGGTTTCAAGGATTTCTGAATGTGTATTATCTGTCAAATGATGGCCCTCCTATTGACATAAATTGAAGTAGAAAAGGGATTACTCAGCGTGGAATGGTATGTGATTAAATTTTTCTGACAGTTGATGACAATGCATGCAAATTGAAATAGATTGGGTGATATACTCTGATGTGTATACCATGCATATATTCCAATGTGTTCCATAGTCAGGTCATTTAAAAACAGGAAATTAATCTGGCATGTTGTAAAAAGGAATTCTTGCGAAGTTTTCAAGATTATCCTTTTTTTTATCGCCGAAGCTATAATCTTGATAAAATAGATTATAATCTGCCCCACTTTACTGAATTTTTATTACCCTATCACGTGTAAAATTATACCTTTCGCGTATTGATTTCTATCCCATTTCATGTAAAAATTTTTAGACGCTTAAAGAATGAAATTTTTTTTTTGTAATTGCATAGGAGCGTGGTCCCGAAAAGACCATCTAATGTTAAAAATAAATACTTTTTTTATTATTCGCCATGTATTGGCAGCGCAAAAAAGGAATACAATGTGATATCTGACAGTTCTGTGTTAATAAAAATGGAACGCTATAATAGGTTTGATTAGTTTAGGTTGTAGTGGCTGTACGCGATGCGTGTGCACACTTAGACCATAAAGGTCAACTTTCCTATATTCGTTCGCTGAATTGAACCATTCAGAGTATTTCTGACATTAATGTTAGTCAGCTCACCTAGATTGTCAAAAGAGTACTCTCCCAGATGATACTGAGAGAGCAGGACAAGAGATTAGAAGGCGAGTAATAATTGCTTCTCTTCTTCGTCTAAGCAGTTTTTGCAGAAGTCATTGCTGAATTTCCACTTGCAGTCCGCAATTTATGTACAAAATATGGCCGCCAGAGTGATTTAAAACCATCTGTGAAGAGAATTATTCAAAAATCAAAAGGTCATCAATTAGTGATCTTATACTGGGTGTCCTGTTACAAGTCGTTCATAAGAAAACTTCCAAGAAGTTTTCGAAAGTATTGCTTACAGCCCAGGAATATCAATTTGGCATTGTAGTCAAGAATTGGACACTTCGAGAAGCTCTCTACGGTTCAATTGACTCAACAACTGAAGACAACTGACCATGCAGCGCGAGGAGAGTTCGTTGAATGGATTTCGGAAAACAACGAGTGGACGCTGATTTTCCGAACAAAATCATGTTTAGTGATATAGCTTATTATTATCTTGATGGCTTCGTTAATAGTCAAAATTGTAACATTTGGGGTTCAGAAAACCCAGAAGTAGGTAATTGCTGGAAAGTTTTGATGTGGATATTGGGCTGGAAGAATTATTGGATCATTCTTCTTCGAAAATGCGGCTGGTCAGGCAACAACAATTAATGGTTTTCGTTATCGTGACATGATAACCCAGCTTTTTGTGTCTAAATTACAAGATATGTATGTGAACAACATGTTTCAACAAGACATACCACATTCTATATAGCCAGTGAAACAATTCAATTCATTTTCTAACCGTGTAGTAGAAAGTTTTTGCGATAAGAATCCAGATCAGGCGATTTAAAGCGATTGGAATTTTGATTTTGGTTTTGTTTTTAAGTCAAAGTTTTATGCAAACAAGCTCATGACCACCAACTCCTTGAAAGAGGAAATTATGAAATTTAGCAACATGTACACGAAATGAGTACTTAATTGCCAGCAAAACCGAGCTATTCAATAATTAAGATTTCTAATTAAAAATCTGTATTTTCTATTAAAATTATATTTTGCGTATATTATGGGACACCCTTTCTAATAGTTTTTACTTTTTGCAGGTTATAATTGAGTTCTTGGACATTTTAAATTAATAAATATAAACATACCAGTGCTTTCAAATTGTTAATATTTTTTATTCATACAATGATCAATTATTATAACGCAGCGAAAATATCTCCGATATTATTATTCAAGATCAGCTCCCACAGCTCTAAAGATTAGGAGTTCAATCGACTGTTTTTAGGAACGGGGTTCAATGGCCGACAGTCCTGGAAGAGGTATCGAATTTTTCTTACTGAAGACAACGTGGATGCTATGCTGCAAACGATCTATTTGTCTCGCATTTTCATTTAAAGGGTTATGTCAACAATCATATGCTAAAATCCAAAGGCAAAACACCAGTACCAGTTTTGCATTGTTTGGGCTGATAAATTATTGGTCATATCACCAAGAAATATGGGACGATAACTTCTTGACCATTATGCCATTGTCAAGAAGTTATCGTCCAATATTTTTTCGAGAGTGAGGATGAAACGCCAGGACCTCTTACAGAACAATTATCGACCACTTTTTGCGGCCAATGGAGTAGCATCATCATGGCTTGTGGTTCCAACAAGATGTAGCAACTGCGAACGTTTGATTTAAAAAAAAATACACATTTCCCTTTTTTATGTCATTCTTTTAAAATACAAAGTGTATGCTAATAAAGCAGAGACTTTTAGACAACTAATGCAGAATATTCGAGATGAAATATGAACTCCGAAACCGGAAACTCGACGTAGTGGAATGGAAAACGTGTGAAAGCCAATGTCTGTGTCGAGTAAAATGGTGGACATTTGTCTAATGTCATATATCATTGTTAGTTTTTATAATATGTATTTCATATATATAAACAAAAATAAATGATTATACAAGAGTTATACGTGTTTAACATTGGCAGGTCTTATTTGATCCACCCTATATATTACTTTATGTCAAGCACAAAACCGTTTGTTTGAGTGATATCAACATTTATATTTTGATCTGAATATTATAAAAAAGAAATAAACACACAATTGCAAAAAAATTGCAACAAAAATTGATTATAATGGGTTATTTATTTAGCATTTTTATATCATAGTCTTGGTATTTTTGCTCAAATTATTTAGTTTAATTACGAGAATTAGCGTTGGGCAAGGGATGTGTTTCGTGGACTTAAAGCAACTTATGGTCCAAATAAACAGCCCATCGAATGCACAATTCCCTATATCGAGCATCAATTCATTGTCTAACAATAGCAACATTTAATTTGGATACTTTATTGGAATATTGGATGTTCCGGCAACATAATGTTTGAAAATACCATATGTCTAGCGTTTGAAAGTTGTTTCACTACATTACTAAAGGAATTTCTCGGCCAGAAATTCAAATAACTCGCATATCGATTTTCATGAAAATAATAGATCCATTCTAAAGCGCTCTGTTTAAATTTTTAAAAAGGCCAATAATAAATTCTTTCTCATTCATTCATTCGATTTGCTGACAGATTTGCTATTATCTCGCTAAAAATATGAATTGAGTTGTCAGTTGTTGCACTGCATTTACGGCTGTGAGCTGGATTGTGTGCATTTATGTTTTATGCTTCATTGCTACAGATTTCAGAAGAGGTGTCGATATGTAATATGTTTCATTGAAAATGCCAATTTTAGATGTAACTTGGAGTAATGATTCAGTTTGTTGAATGGTGAAGTTAACCAGTTTCTGAAAATCTTTAAAAAATAAGAGTGGTGGCTGTACGACTGGGTCGTACGCAAGTTTCTATTTCACAGCGAGTTAATTTGACGTTTTTAATAATTAGGCCAATATACACAATAATATTTATTTTGATTAATAATGCTGAAGATGATATAAATAATGTCGAAATGTGATTATACGAACGTTTAGTCCATAATTGAAAAAATCGGTGTCCATGTGAAAAGTAATGATTTTCGTTTATCGGTTAAAACTGAAAATTCCGTTTAGTGATAATTGGGCAAAAACCAATTATGTATAATTTATTAAAACAGAAATAGTAGTATATAAATTAAAGTTCATTTAATTTTGCCAAATATTATATGGCCTATATGCGAAAACCCGTTATATGGATTTTCTCGAAAAAGCTGGGTATGCAGTTTTGTTGGAACTAACATGCTTATAGTATCTTTGAAATTTAATCAAAATCGTTATGGTTGTTTTTGATTAAATTGAGGTTATGTATAATTTTTATTTGGCAGGTATCAGTTATAACATGGCTAAAAGCAAACAAAAAATGGCCCACAATTATGACCAAAAAAACGCTGAATACGAAGTTTTAAGAAAATCGGTCAAGTCATTTAGTCTGGAGTGACAATTTCGGACCCAAGAACCGATGGACGGAATTCCAAAAACCACATTTTTGGGTTCCGCTATCATCATACATTTAGAATCAATTAAATCTGGTAGTCGAAAATTTTCACGGAAACAATATCTTTATCTTGGCAAGAGAAAGTTAAAAATGGATAGAGAAAGACAGTCATAATAGTGTTGCATAAAATGTGGAGGATATATCATGTTTTATTTAGCTCGTTTTTGGGATTTTTTGTCTATTCAAACAGACATTTGAAGGTAAGCGCTGTTTGGCTATGTATTGTTACTTGTCTCATTAAAATATTTTATTTGTCTAAATTCCAATGGGATACTTTTTTGTTGGCTATTTTTGTCAGATACAAAATATAGTAATATTTAATATGAATTTACTTACCAATCTTATTGATTGGTAAAAATAAAAATTGACTTCAAACAATGATTAGTGGTATGAACTGTGAGTAATAACCATATTGGTAGTTAAATATATATACCTATGGTATCGCAAGGATAAGGCCATATATTTTTCAATGGAATTTCACTCTTTGAACCTGTAGGAATTATCCGTCCTTAAATAAAAAATTCCCAAAAATTGTCAAAACATATTACTTGGACTATTTATCAAAATCTTTTATGTTTCGACAAAAAGCAGCGTTTTTATATTGCATATTGTGCTGTGGTGTAGGGTATACAAATCTAGTTGTTTTTTTAGGAAAACTCCCCCCAAAAAGTGGCGTTGGGGAATATAATTTATGAACGAAATATTTATATTCCCATTACAAAAATATTCCCTTGATTTTGGAATTTGTTTAAATTTTTTTTTTACTAAAACCATCCCCAAAAAGTGGGCTTGGAAAAATATATGAACGAAATATAGGTAATCGTATTATCTGAATTTTGACTAAAAGCAACGTTTTTTTGGGCGTGGCAGTGGGCACATTTGGATGTGCCTAAAAGTAAATAATCATCATATTATACTTATTTGAGTATCTATATCAAATTCGGTTTTCCATCTTTAAATACTAACATGCCTTCAAATATTTTCTATGCCTAATAATATACTTTTATTTAACTGTAAGCTTAACTCTTTGTTCAAAACTTAATAACTCATTAATCGTTGATTAACTTAAAATTTTCACTTGAAATTTTTGTTAATTGCATTACATAGATGTAATCAATTGAGACTCTTTATAAAGATATACATCAACAAATATTTTTTATTTATTTTCTTCTCTTTTCTTCTCTTTTGTTTGTTATAACTTAAAACTGATTTTTTATGAAGGTATTTATATTCAATAATATGTCTAAACATTTTCAAGTTGCTATCACTTAAAATATAAGAAATTCATATTTTTGAAAAGGTGAACCCGTTTTCCTTCAACTTTGCAGCGTTGCATTAAAATACGCCTGTGTTTTTGAAGAAGTCATCATGGAAGATACTATCATTTTTGAGAATTGGGCAAATGTGAATTCTACTTTCTTTTTTCTTTCAACAAGACATAAATCGCGATATAATTGTTTCGATTTTTGTGGATTATTCTCAAGACAGCGTTATTGATTAAAAAAAAAAAATATCCAAAAGTAAAATAAAAACATATGTGAAGGCCCTACCCCATCCCATCCTTAATATTAATTACCCTATCCCATCCCATCCTTAAAATTAATTACCTTAAAGTGTGGACTTTATTGCAAAGAAATATTAAAATTTACATTGCCGCAACATATTGTTCAGACAAATTAAAAAAATCTTGTATGGTTCGACAAAAAAAAGTTCTTTTCTTGCATATGGTATGGCGTAGAAAACGTAGAAAACGCTTTCAAAAAGAAGTTTAAATGATATATTGACGAAATATTTGTTTTATCAAACCCAATGATTTTGCATCAACAGTTTTTTCGAATACTTTAAAATTTTACCGAAAAATGTTTTTTTTACTCAAAACGCCCTCAAAAAGTGGGCCGGGCAAAAAACCTGATATGAACAAAATATAGATATTCAGATTGACTACATGTAATGTTTAGACACTTTTTCAAAATTCCCTACTGCTTGGCCAAAAATAACGTTTTTCTAAAAAGGTGGCGTGGCAGTGGGCGGATTTTGAAAATGTTTACACTTGAAACATAACGTACAAGGATCACCAACCAACTTTCATTGTCCTCGCTCAAAATTGAAGGCCAATAATCCGGTTACCTAAAGACGGACGGACGGACAGACAGACATAGCTTAATCGACTCAGCTAGCGATTCTGAGTCGATCCATATACTTTCAGGTATATCTAGCTAAATTATTTCTCTATGTTACAAACTATGTATTAAAACTTATATACCGCTATGGGATAGGGTATAAACATAGCTGTCAAAGTGAATCACGGTTTCATTCAGAAAAGCCGTCTGACCAATGTAAACAGTGTAATGAAATGAGAATACAAAATCATATTCAAAAGATTGGAACTGTCATTCATAGCCTATTGTATAATATTTCATCTATCACTTTAAAATCGCACCATTGTGATGACACTGAGCATCTTCTTTAAATTCACATAAATGATTTGCCTCCGGGTGTTTGTGTATTTCTCTTTGCTTACCTATTGAATGTAAGCATCACTCCTTAGGTGAGTGCTTTTCTTGGCCTCTGTCTACACTTCATTCATTGCAAACTCACAGACTTATAGTTAAAAATAAACACATTAATATGTATATTCAAGGCTAATTATACAGTATCCAACACTCTATTAGTATTCTTTGTTTTGTCCCGCCAACCTAAAATTAAGTTATTAGCAGTAGCGAAGCGACGACGTGACGCTTCTAGCGCGGCGCCTCTTTCAATTTTGCATAACGATGATTTTGCGATAGCTCATGATTCACTTAATAAAGTGTTAGTTTTTAATTAGCATTAAAGAAGACAAAAAAAAATAATGATATCAATGACAAAGTACTCTCACTTTAGGTCGAGCAATTATTGCGACAACGTTTGCTTTTATCTCATGGCTGACACTCAAGTGTGAACTGTCATCGTACAGTTTGCATTATTCATTCGACTTTTAGATATTCCATTGTACTTTTGTAGTTAATTGACTCCGAAATGCATTAATTATATTAGCACATTCATTGAGATCAGAACATTTAGAGAGTTTCCCATAGATACGTGTATACAGAAAGAACAATAGTTTTGTTCAAATAGATGTCATTCTGTCAATGGATTCTAGCATCTTGAAAAGTGTACTCACATCCTGTGTTTTTTTTGAGCATTAAATTCATTTTTTAGTGGTTAATGAAATTCATCCTCAAAAATTCTTTGCAGACATTTTACTTCAGGCACTGCAGGATGTTGGGCTAGACGTGGCCTTCAAGTTCTGTCAAAAACAATGCACATTCACAAATTTAACGGAGTAGGTAATGGGAAACGTTTTCAAATATATACTCAGCTGTTTTAATCAAAGGACTGACTGTCAATTCCTGTTTGACAGTCATATTTCAATGTTTTTGGTAAAGTTAATGCTTTCCGGAACTTGGATTTAGCATGATATTTTAAATGAACTTCTGTTGTCACTGGTCAATCGACCAATCGACTCTCTATGCTAGTACGACCCGCCATAGAATAATTTTTCTTGTATGCAGTGCGTCATCCGTGTGACTTTATAATCTTTGGTAATATCCAGCCTGATGTCCTCAGGTGAACCTAAATGAGGTGCTTCGACATATTGGAACAAAAGGTCATTTAGTTATTTCAAGGGTAGGCCAGGCTCCTTGAACAGAGATGTTGCCGGATGAACCGTAATCCCGTAGTGGATACTGATGTCCCCGTGAAACTGGCCCTCCAGGTTGGGGGTTGTGCTTTGGGTAAGCTACACACCCATGGAAAAGAAGTGTTTTTAAGGCGAGGTCTTCCTCTACTGCGTCCGACGTCTGGCTGGGAATCGAAGACTCTGCGAGAAGGAGTATTGGCGTCCATTCGTTATATATGTCCTAGCCATCTTAAACGTCCAATGCGGAGTTTTTTGAATAGGGGCATGTCGCTGTACAGCTCGTATAGATATTGGTTGTATCTTCGTCTCCATAGCCCGTCAACTCAAACGGGACCGAAGATTTTTCGAAGAATTTTCCTCTCAAATCGACCAAGGATTTCTTCACCCGCTTTTGAGACGTTCCATGCTTCAGCGCCGTAGAGCAGGACTGGGATGATCAGAGTCTTATATAAGATCTCCTTAGCAGTTCGAGTGTGGGCTTTACTTCTGAATTGCCTTCTTAGCCCGAAGAAACAGCGGTTGGCAAGAGTAATTCTTCGTTTAATTTCTGACGAGATATATTTGTCAGAGTTAATAGCGGAGCCGAGATAGATAAAGTCCATTACTAACTCAAAGTTTTATCTGTCAATGGTGACGTTCTATCCAATTCGTCGATGTTGTGTGTCCTTTCGTGTTGACAGCATATACTTCATCTTGCCCTCATTTACTGCTTAACCCATTTTTGCCGCTTCCTTCTCTATACCAGCAAACGTGGCTATGACATCACGTTGGGTCCTGCCAATGATGTGAATATCGTCGGCGTATGCTAGTAGTTGTACCGATTTTTGGAAAATTGTGCCTCTGGTGTTGGCTTGTGAGTTTTGCATAATCCTCTCAAGAATAAGATTGAAGAAGTCACATGACAGCGCATCGCCTTGCCTAAATCCTTTTTTGGTATCGAATGTGTCAAGGAGGTCGTTTCCGACCCTGATGGAGCAGCGAGAATTCTGCATCGTCATCCTACACAAACGGACGAGTTTGGGCGGTATACCAAAACTAGACATGGCTCTGCATAGGTCGTCTCTATAAATGCTGTCGTATGCGGCTTTGAAATTGATGAATAGGTGGTGGGTATCGATTTGGACTTCTTGGGTTTTTTCAGGATTTGCCGAAGTGTGAAGATTTGATCGGTTGTGGACTTTTCTGACCTAAAACCACACTGATAAGGGCCGATCAGGTTGTTGGTAAACGGTTTCAGGCGTTAACATATTACAGCAAATATAATTTTGTAGGCGATGTTGAGGAGACTTTTGCCTCTGTAGTTGGCGCAGTTTAGAGGGTCTCCTTTTTTGTGAATCAGGCAAACGATGCTGAGGTTCTATTCTTCATCCATACTTTCTTCCGACCAGAATCGGCTCATGAGTTGCTGGATGTTACTTACCAAGTCATCTCCGCCGGCTTTATAAAGCTCGGCGGGAAGGCCGTCATTTCCGGCAGCCTTATTGAGCTTCAGTTTATATATTGCTATCCTCACTTCACTCAGGTCGGGTGGTTGGCAGCTTTCGCTGTCGTTGGCAATATTGAATGGTTCGTTCTGCCTGACAGCGGAATGTTGTTCGTCATCGCCGTTTAACAGCCTGCAGAAGTGGTTCTTCCATATCCTCAGCATCGACTATATCTCAACTACGATATTTCCTTGTTCATCTCGACAGGATTCTGTTCGAGCTTTGTATGCTTGGCTTTGGCGTTTTACACTTTAGTAAGACTTGCGAACATCTTTCCTGGAGTGGTACCTCTCTATATCCTCGATATCGCGCTTTTCTTCCGCTTTTTTCTTCTTTCTACAAAGCCGGCGTTCTTCCCTTCTTCTCTGCCTATAGAGCTCAACGGCAGCTCTCGTCTTCACCTGCAAGTAAGCCGTGTAGGCCTCGTTCTTGGCTGCGAGCATCTGTCGGCATTTCTCATCAAACCAGGGGTTTCTTGCTGGTGGGTGCGAGAAACCTAGCACATCAGTTGCGGCTGATCTAATGGCTTGTTGGCATCGTTGCCATAGTTCTTCGACATTCGATGCTGGTGGTATGGTGTTAATCGAGAGGTTAAGGGATACGCGTTGCGCGAAGGCCTTGGCGGTCTCTTGCGATTGCAGTCTTTCGACATTACATTTTTTTTACAGTATTTCTGGATTGTTGTGGCGTGGTGGATATCCGCATTATTACCTTGGCTGCAACAAGGTAGTGGTCCGAGTCGATGTTTGCTCCTCGGAATGTTCGGACATCCAAAATACTGGCTGCGTGCCTCTTGTCTTATTGACAAACTTTTGAGCGACTACCGAAATACGATGTTAAAATCGTGCTAGGGGATTTTAACAGAATCGAAGAACGAGAACACATCGTTAGCAGTATTGTCGGAATACACAGCCTAAGCGTCTGATCATTCCAGTCCTGCTGTACGGCGCCGAATCTAGGATCGTATCAAAAATGGATGAATTGTCGCTTTGAGAGCAAAATTTTTCGAAAAACCTTCTGTCCCGTTTGCGTTGATGGGCTATGGAGAAGAATATTCAATCAAAAAATATACGAGCTATACAGCGACTCCTAGCCAAAAAAAAATCAGCATTGGACGTTTTAGATGGCTAGTGCGAATGGATACCAACGATTCACAACCAGACGTCGGACTGAGTTGAGGAAGAGCTCACCTTAAGTAGCGCGCATAACTAGAAACGTACCTCTATACCAACTTTCAGTGTGCAACTGCCGGCAGTTACCTAGGAATCGGGCTAATTCAACAGGAATGTTGGTCGAGCCCCAGGTTGATTCTAGACTTTGGGTTTCCGTCAAACTTCTCGGTTACCATCTTTGCAAGGAGTTTCTTCATTTATAGTTAACTATTTTTTTACACATTCGCTTTAGTGGAGTTTTTTTAAGTTTATTCAAATTTACGCTTGCGAATGGACGTAAACAGAAGGTATACTGAACATTATACATACTTCTGAGCACTAAAAAGTCATAAGGTGTATAAGTACTAAATATGGCTAATATATATAAAAAAAAGGAAAAGGATAGATTTCAAAAAAAAAACTACGCATGTTTATAGTTCTAAAGAATATTTCAATAGATAAATCATACCCCTTTATAAGTGACCGCTTGTTGACACATCCTACATATCACACTAAGGACCTAAAACTTTCGCTCAACTATCGCGAACTGTGTCATTTAAAATTCTTGAATTCCACTTCAAATTCGAAAATAAACGTTTTCAAAACTATTTTCGGAATTCCGCTCATCGAACTCTGTCCCACATGGTGTGGGTATGTGTATGTGCGTGCATTTGATATGTGAACTCATTTCAAGAACAAACGTACGCTGCACACTACTCCATCTCAGGAGGGAACACATCGAGCAATTAAATTCTACTTACCATACGATAAACAACACCGTTAGTCGTTGCCAACTACCGTTAGTTCAGTTCTCCAAGACAAGGCAAGTGCAAGGAAGACTCTGCAGTCTACGTTACCCATAGCTCAGGCATTTGCGAAGATAAATTGCAGTCATCAGTATTGTCTGTGTCCGTGTGAGTCGTGAGTCCATGTGCGGTTTAGGTGTTGCAAATTCTGTGCAACTGCAGCGCCGGCCGGCCAGCCATTTATAGCCGCTAATGAATTGGATTGTTTGTCTTGGGACCCGCACTTATTAATAACCGAAGTAAGCAGATCTGATTAAGAGCGGAACAAATAATTTCGAAAGGCAAAGTTTATGCCCTCCTTACTCGATACTTTCATGGCGGGTGCATGCATCTGGGGTATTGGGATATTGATTTTTCAATTGCATTCAGTGTTTGGTGATTATTTGCTGGATGAATAACACTAAACAGTTACACTCGAATCGAGGCGAATCAGAATGAGATGTGGCAGCTTTGTTCGATTTGATTGCCCGTTGCACTATTAGTTGCTACTGAAAAGAGATATTTTCGGATGAGTCGGCAATAAGAGATGAAATTGTTTCTACCAAAGTGGTACAAAAGCTCAAGGTCGAAGATTTGCAAAGATAACGTTTTTTTTATTTTTAAACTGTCAGAGTTAGATTAATTATAGCATAAATTTTCAATGACCCATGTAGGAGCCACAACTATACATTCGGTTGTAAAGATCCCTATGTATTAACTGTACTTAGGAACCTAAGGAACCACTATATTTGCCAACATTTCTTACTCGAGGTAGAATCAAAAAAAACTGGCAGTTATATGATCCCAAAAATGTCTCATACTCGACTTGTCAAACTGTCCGTATGTGTGCATTTTTGAGCAAGACTGGTTGAAGCTTGTACACGAAATCTTTGTTACTCTCAGCAGAATATATGTAAGCACTGTCACATCAATCTAGCTTCGCTTAAACGATGTGTTCAAAAATATGATCCATTTCCAAATATTTGATTGCGATGTTCGATGAAATATATTGGCGCATGACAATGAACTCATCGTCTATTAAGGTCGTTAGTTGGACCCTAAGTAACATCTGTCGACTCCAAGGTCCCTATTTCGATTTTCACGTTTCGAAAAAGTCCAATCACTGAGAAAATGAAATTTTTTTTCAGATTTTGCGAGTTATCCAAAATATTTTTATTTTTTATTAGAGTTTTCGCAAAACATCACTTTCTGCTTCCCAATGATCAACATTTATTTTGAGGAACACTGTTTGGCATTCCACCTAAATGAAACACATTCGTTCCGATATAATGTGTGTTTACTTCTTCGTTTTTTTTTTTTTTTAATCTGTCACTAGTCTTTTGTGTGATCAACCCTAACCTAAAGAATGGTTCATACCCCACTGTGGTTTGTTAATGACCGAGTTTTCCAATGATTGCTATTACCAATAACTTAAGTAAAATTAAAGTTCTATCATGTTTTGTGTTTTAATGATAGCTATAACATGGCTCAGACTGGCGGTCATTGCCAATGAAGTTATTTTACTAGCTGTCAGAAATGTCAACGTGTTTTCGTACTGACGTATATTAAAACTTGCTGGGGTATTTTATGATATAAAAATGTCAAAGAGAAAGAAAAGCGTGTGGTCGAGGTTATAGAGTGGTGCCACTCCAGGACCGATGTTCCCAAGTTTTACAAAAGCGTAAAACGTCAAACCCAATGATACAAGGCTCAAGCAGAATCCTGTCGAGATGAACAAGGAGATATCGTAGTTGAGACACAGTCGATGCTGAGGATATGGAAGAACCACTTCTGCAGACTGTTAAAAGGCGATGACGAACTACATTTCGCTGTCAGGCAGAACGAACCATTCAATATTGGCAACGACAGCGAAAACTGCCAACCAACCGATAGGAGCAATATCTAAACTCAAGCTTCATAAGGCTGCCTGAAATGACGGCCTTCCCGCCGTGCTTAACAATGCCGGCGGCGATGACTTGGTAAGAAACATCCACCAACTCAAAAGCCAAATCTGGTCGGAAGAAAGAATGCCTGAGGAAAGAACCTCAGCATCGTTTGTCCGATCCACCAAAAACGCCAACTACAAAGGCATAAGTCTCCTCAACATCGCCTACAAGGTCCTATCTGCCGTAATATGTGAACGCCTGAAACCGTTTACCAACAACCTGATCGGCCCTTATCAGTGTGGTTTTATGCAAGGAAAGTCCACAACCGATCAAATTTTCACACTGCGGCAGATCCTGGAAAAAACCCAAGATGTCCAAATCGATTCCCACCACCTTTTCATCGGTTTAAAAGCCGCATGAGACAGCATTTATAGAGACGAACTATACAGAGCCATGTCTAGTTTTGGTATACCGCCCAAACTCGTCCGTTTGTGTAGGATGACGATGGAGAATTCTCGCTGCTCCATCATGTTCGGAAAAGACCTCACCAACACATTGGATACCAAAAAAAGGATTTAGGCAAGGCGATTCGGTATCATGTGACTTCTTCGCTTTGATTCTGGAAAAACTTAAGAGCCAACACCAGAAATACAATTTTCCAAAAATCGGTACAACTACTAGCATACGCCAACCGCTGTTTCTTCGGGCTAAGAAGGCAATTAAGTAGTAAAGCCCTCACTCGAACTACTAAAGAGATCGTATATAAGACCCTGATCATCCCAGTCCTGCTCTACGGCGCTGAAGCATGAAACGTCTCAAGAGCGGATGAAGAAATCCTTGGTTGATTTGAGAGGAAAATTCTTCGAAAAATATTCGGTCGCGTTTGCGTTGGCGGGCTATGAAGACGAAGATACAACCAAGATCTATACGAGCTGTACAGCGACATGCCCCTGTTCAAAAAACTCCTCATCGGACGTTTAAGATGGCTAGGACATATATAACGAATGGACGCCAATACTCCGGCTTGCAGAGTCTTCGATTCCCAGCCAGACGTCGGACGCAGTTGAGGAAGACCTCGTCTTAAGAGGCGGGCACCGACCTCAACCAACTTGGAGTGCGCAACTGGAGGCAGTTAGCTAAGGACCGGGCTAATTAGAGAGGCATGTTGGTTAAGGCCCAGGTTCATTCCGGACTGTAGCGCCACTTCAGTAAGCAAGTTTTCTTGACAATTGATATTACTCTGATGATTTGTCAGATCATCACGAGAGGAGGGCCAGTGAAACGGCTGGGAATCGAACCCAGACCTTCTGCGCGGCATTTCATCGCAATAATCAGCGCGCCACTAAGCCCGTAAAATGACATATCACCCATGTATATGAAATCTGCTTTGAAGTGAAAGTGATTAGTAATCTATTAATTTATATACGCGACGTTAATGACGTTAGAAGTCACTCTGATATTAGTGACATAGCTTTGAACACACCAATCCTAAAATTGCAGTCATTAGTGAAAAACTGCAATGCATACTTAAAGTCAAAGTCAATGCATACTTAAAAGACACTATGGTTGTATGGTAGAAAATTGTCTTATAGTTATGATTTCCTATTGGAAGTCATAACGAATCCACAATACCATATTGCCATATTTAAAAAGCTGATTTTAGAAAGGCTACTTGAAGAATTTGTGTTTTCTATTTACACCACCTGCCGAACACACCCATGTAATAGACACAAAGTTTATCTATAAATCCAAATACCACATTTAGGTTTAAAACATATTAAATTTATTGTTTAATATATAACCATGCGAAATTTAATTGGAATTACTACATTAACGGTATAAAGAGGAGTCAAAACACCTGCCATTTAAATCTGTTAAGCCCCCATCAGTTGAGTAAATAGTTATTACCGTGCGCCAATCAATTAAGCTACGCATGCGCCTTTCCAGTGATGACATACAATACTTACCAACGACGCAAAAGTACCAAATCACATTCATAACATGCTGCGCAAGAACACGAATCTATTACAGATCCCATGTTCAGCCATCGTCAGCCATTACCAGCGAATTAAAGTCGGCGGCTAAATTAATTACATAACTGCACGCAATTCTTTTGCGCAGACTCCAGATACAATTACAATGCGCACCGACACACAGCAGATGTTCCAATGAATTACACAATTTATACGACCCATGATCTCTTCCTGGTCGTCACTTGGATGCTTGCGCTCAAAGATGCGTGTCCCCAGCTTCATTGACTTCTGGTCTTACAAATGCAGTCCAGAATCGATTGCGTGCCGAATGAATCGATGCCACACAAGGCAGTGCGCTGGTAGGCTTCCAGAACCTCAACCATAATTGCCTTTGCCAGCTTCATGACATATATGGGCTGCCGACTTGTGGGCGATGATGGTTTACGGAGTCATGCAGCACTGAGAATGGATTCTGGGCTTGTTGACTTCGGCGCAGTCGTAACGGATGCAACACACATTCACAGACTAGCGTAGTAGGCCAACATTCAGCTAACGTCATTTAATTGCTTTATCGCAGCTGGGGATGCAATTGATTGTGGTGATGGTGGACTCCACTGGGTAGATGTGTGATTTTATGTCGTGCCAGTCCGTTGCGGTTTTGTTCTGATTTTTTTATGAATGACGCAAACCTTTACTTTTGAATGATAACTCTAATGATGTGGGTTCATGTGAGACACCTTGAATTCTGCGCGGGTAAAAAGTTAATCTATGCAAGTATCATAAATCATGGACAGTGTTGATATTGTGGAATTTAAGTTTTTTTTTCTGCTGTGTGTGGTTGCACGAAAATTTATTGGAAGACTATTGGCGCCAAGGTTTGTTTTGTATTGCAACTATTCAAATGTGAACTTTACGGATATTTGAAATAAAATTGGTGGTTAAAAGCGCTAACGCATTTCATTATGCAGATGACATTTGTTTATTAATGTTTTGACAGCTTGTGGGTGCAGGCTTTTACAAAACGATCGCGGAACTTTAAAATTACAGAAAATTAGTTTTAGAGAGGTTATGTTTTAACCTGTTTATGGAATGCCATTTGGGATTTTTAAGTTTGGTTTAGAAATCATTTGCAAGTACTATAAAATTAGGCAATTGAAGTGTCAAGGGTTAGACAATTGGTTAATTGGAAGCGCAAATTGGTTGTGCAATTAGAGACAATCAATCAAGATAGACCACTGTTCTTGACCTTTTTTTAAGAAATTGCGAAGAATTGAGAACAAATGAACATCTTTTTGCGCAGAGTTCATTTAGAATAAGCATTTCATATACATTACTCTGAGGTAATACAGATTTAAACGCTTACGCCCCGAGATATTTAGAGATCTTTAATCCTTTATTCAGCTACTGGAAATGGCATAGTATAACACTCTATGTTTTCAATAACTTTGCACTCCTCGAACCGAAAACATATTCCTTCAACTTGAGGCTACAAGAAGGACGGTTTGACATACACGACAGGCGTTTTGAATTTGAGCGATTAGATGTTACACCAACTGGAAACACGGTCTAGCGGGCAGACAGGAGCGGTCAGAATGGTTACAGAATGTGGTATGAAACATCGCAATCATTATCTTACGTTGGAAATGAAAGCCACGAACGAAGAAGTGAAGGAAAATTTCTACATCCGAATGGATGCGGACTTAGATTTAATCTAGAGCTTTGATATTGAACCAGAATATAAAAAGTATTAAGGACATGTTTATGTGATCGATATGTCTAAGTTGTAAGTCGTAACCAACAGAACCCAATAATGTACCTAGGTATTCTTAAAAACCAGGATAGCTATGGTGATCATAGTTGCAGTTTGGATCATACTCTGTCAACACTTGTTTTTGGATTAAAAGCTGGGAAATTCGGACTGATTCCCTAAGTTGGTAGAAGATTAAATACTCACTATCTTAAAACAAATCAATTGTTATGAAACAATAAAGAGCCCTTGAAAGGACTGATTTAAAGTTGACAAACATTCGAAAAACGGTTAGCGGTGAAAGGTCAGTGGTAATAGATACAAAATCGTGTCTGCCGCAACATGTGCAAACTTGAAACCGTTTACCAACAACCTGATCGGTTCTGATCAGGGTGGTACATGTCTAGTTTTGGTGTATCGCCCAAACTCGTCTGACTGTGTAGGATGACGATGGAGAATGCCCACTGCTTCACCAGGGTCGCCGACGATATTTATATCATTGGTCGGAATCAAAGTGATGCATGCAGTAAATGAAGTATGAAGTTGGAGATACTTGTCATCACGAAAGGACATACACATCGACGAATTGGACAAAAAGTCAGAATTGACAGATATAACTGAGATCAGTTTCTATATATTTCGATATCTCGATATGTTTTAAGATGAGTGGTAAGTCTGTCACCCGATGTCCTTCGGGTAAAAACTGTTTAATTATTTCTCAAATATATCGAAACAATTATTTCGCGATTCATGTCTTGTACGCCAGCTATACAAATTATTTCGATTTGTAAAGGGTGGTCCATTCATAATGCACGATGTAAATATTGCACACCTTAACGTCAAGTTTTTTGCCCAACTTAATTTGACATTTCTTTGTTTCAGTGTTTAAAAAATTCACCCATGGAGAGGTATACAATTGAGCAGCGCGTTAAGATTGTTGAAGCCTTTTACGAAAATGGGCGTTCAAATCAAAATGCATTTCGTGCACTTCGTGATTTTTTAGGTCAGCATAATCAACTAAATGTGTCCACAATCGGGAGAGTTAAGCGCAAATTTCAGCAAACCGGGTCTGTAGGAAATGTGAAAACACCTGTGCATGCTTGTCTATTGGATTTTTTGTGGCCACAAATTGAGAATCTGGACCTGAACGATATGAGCTTCCAACAGGATATTTGGCGCGAGAAATTCAATGGCCGTGTTATCTCGGTGCAATGTAATAACTCCTGTCTTAAAAATTGAACGGCATACATATAGAAATCGTCCTATAGCAACTTGAAATGGCTTGCTGGAGGCAGCATGCTTAAAAACGGAGCTAAATAAAGAGGCATGTTGGAAACTCTGATTGTGCAAGCATGCATTTGATGAACTTTGCAGCGGTTAGCTTCACAATCCAGTGATTTTTAGTGCTAATCACTGGATAGTAAGCTAAATACGTTTATGTAAGAGGCCTAACTGGTTAAGTAGTTACTACGCAGCACTACTAAGAGTAGGGTTTCTAAGGTAATATTTGAAAATAATGCAACCAAATTTGAAAATCTTAAAAACATCCAAGAGTATAAAACTGTCATTCCAATTTTCTCATATCTGCCTTCCGGAATACGCGTTAAACTATAGATCCCAAACGTTGCATAAAACAAAAAATAAATTTGCAGATATAAATTAATGCAGAAGATGGATTTGATGCATAGTATGTGTTGTTAATGCAGATTTTTTATTTTCTTGAAGTCAATTAGCAAAGCCCCTAATGACCTGGCATGTAGGTAAAGGGCCAAGCTCAACTCAGTTTGCAGTGCCACATAACTATGTAAATGTGGCTCCAGATGTCTTCGTTTCCTTAATTCATGAGAGTAGAGTCTCAGCGAATCTAAAACGTGAACGTGCGTAAGACTTGGTATGAAACATCCACTAACTCAAAAGCCAAATATGGTCGGAAGAAAGTATGCCTGAAGAATGGAATCTTAGCATCGTTTGCCCGATCCACAAAAAATTGCGCCAACTACAGAGGCATAAGTCTCCTCAACATCGCCTACAAGACCCTATCTGCCGTAGTATGTGAACGCCTGAAACCGTTTACCAACAACCTAATCGGCAAATATCAGTGTGGTTTTAGGCCAGAAAAGTCCACAACCGATCAAATTTTTACGATTCGGCAGATCCTGGAAAAAACCCAAAATGTCCAAATCGATACCCACCACCTATTCATCGATTTCAAAGCGCATACGACAGCATTTATAAGGACGAACTATACAGAGCCATATCTAGTTTTGGTATATCGCCAACACTTGTCCGTTTGTGTACGATGACGATGGAGAATTCTCTCTGCTCCACCAGAGTCGGAAAAGACCGCATCGAAACATTCGATACCAAAAAATGATTTAGGCAAGGCGGTGACTATCATGTGACTTCTTCAGTTTGATTCTTGAGAGGATTGTGTAAAACTGACGAGCCAACACCAGAGGCACAATTTTCAAAAAAATCGGTACAACTACTAGCATACGCCGATGATATTGACATAATCGGTCGGACCCAACGTGATGTCATAGCCACGTTTGCTAGTAAAGAGAAGGAAGCGGCAAAAATGGGTTTAGCAGTAAATGAGGGCAAGACGAAGTATATGCTGTCAACACGAAAGGACATTGGACAGAACGTCACCATTGACAGACATAACTTTGAGGTAGTACGGGACTTTGTCTATCTCGGCTCCGTATCTATTACCTATCTTGCCAACCGCTGTTTCTTCGGGCTAAGAAGGCAATTCAGTAGAAAAGCCCTCACTCGAACTACTTAGGAGATCCTAAATAAGACCCTGATCATCCCAGCGTCTCAAAAGCGGATGAAGAAATCCTTGGTCGATTTGAGAGGAAAATTCTTCGAAAAATCTTCGGTCCAGTTTGCGTTGACGGGCTATGGAGACGAAGATTCAACCAAGAACTATACGAGCTGTACAGCGACATGCGACATGCCCCTGGTCAAAAAAACTCCGCATTGGACATTTAAGATGGCTAGGACATGTAGAACGAATGGACACCAATACTCCGGCTCGCAGAGTCTTCGATTCCCAGCCAGACGTCGGACGCAGTAAAGCAAGACCTCGCCTTAAGTGGCGCGCACAAGTAGAAACCGACCTCAACCAACTTGGAGTGCGCAACTGGAGGCAGTTAGCTAAGGACCGGACTGTTACGCCACTTAAGTAAGTAAGTAAGTGTAAGACATTAAGACAATTCGCTGCAAGTATCTTAACACGCAATTGTCTTCCGCATTGATATGCTTGATAAATAAGTAAATAAATTTCTATCATCACGATAAAGCATAAACACCGCGACTCTATAATTTTTTTGTCGCCAGACCTCTTAGATTTTAAAACTTCGCTCCCAATAAAAGTCACTCCATCTTAAAGATTTTTTTTGTCTTAAAGTCACTCTGCCTCATTATTTATAGATTTTTAACGCACTTCCATGATAAGAGTCTCAATTACGAATATGCTGACAAATAGTTCACTTAAGTTGCCTACGCAGTTATTGACCGATATCCATTACGCTCGAGGAGCGTCCAAGGAACGTCCCTTTAAATATTGATTTTTCCAATCAAAACATCACGCCCTAAATAAAACCCCAAAGCTATGCGCGCCACTAAATGACCAATAAAACTGTCATAAATGTTTCTCCAGCGCCCGTCGGTCGAATGGATACTTTTGTAATTATTACAAATAGTTGGACTCAAGTCTGCATTCGAGCAGCCGCAGGAGCTCTACAGACCGGCAATCATCATAAAAACACACATACATACTTCTGGCACTTTATGACATGACTTCTAAGTCCATTGAATCTCGGTCCACCAAGCAACAATGAAACTCCGAGGCGAACTGCTTTATTCATATTAAGAGTGACTTCAGCACACAATATTACGACACACACACACGAGCGACACTACGAAACCAGGCCAACGAGGCAAGCAACCTTATTCCTCGCTTTGGCCAGAAATCTGCAAGAAGCCAGCGACCACCGACGAGTGATGTCATCTCTAGAAATTACGTAGTATCCTTAAAAATTCAATTGGTTATGCACTGAATAGTTTTGTCGGTAGGAGAGGCCTACGTCTTATGGCTTGAGGTTGATGTTGACATCGGGAGTTGTATTCAGTGAAAAGGCACGTGACGTGACGGTTTGAGAAGGTTTTTAATTTTAAGAGAATGTACATAGGTAGGTACTTACGTGTACAATTCAGGCGACCATCCCTCAAAAAGCTGCAGCTTTCGATCAACGGGGGTTGGACCGTCGGTATTTTCAGTTGGAAATGGGTCAGGTCCACTGAGGATGGTGCTGGGTGTCCGCGAAAGTATTCCAAGCGTACTTGCGCTGGCAATCGTTGCACTGAAGTTCTCCCCATGATTTTTGTTGTAATTGGTTGGGCTGTTGCCATTTGTACAGCTGGAAAAGAATCAAAAAGAATTGGAAGTGAGTTTTTTTTTTTTTTTTGGAAGGATATTTATAGACGATTAAAGGACTACAATGTGGCATTACCTAGTTTTATTGAGTTTGTTGACCCAAAATATGGTTTGAGTGGGAGGGGACTGAATATAATTGTGGAAAGGTTTGTTTTTTTTATCGCAAAGGGGTGAATGAAATAGTGGAACGAAATAATCTGCAACGTAATAATAGTAATTAAAAGCTGGGTATGTAAAGCTGTTGTATGAGACTGCACCCACACAAAGATGAGTATAAATGGAGAAGGATAGCTTTGACCAGGAATTCAGAAGATTGTTGATTGGCTACTTTTGATTAATATTATTTTCAATCATAAAGGACTAAGATTCGACCAAACAAATTAACCAGCTGTTCAGCAAAATAGACTTGGAAAAAAATCAGCATTGAACGTTTATTATGGCTTGGATTAAATAGTGTATGGTCAACAACACTCCAACTCGCACGGTGTTTGAATAAGAGCAATACGTCAGATGCAGTAGAGGAAGTAAGTTTTCAAGCATGCTAATGGAATTGACATGTTGATTTACCCCAGACTGTCCACTTAAGTACCTGGATGAGACTCGGGATTTCCGTACACATCAACGTACAGTCCTGATGACGGGTAGAATCAGGACTACAGAAAAGTAGGACATGCGAACTTTATTACATCTGTCATTTGTGGTTGCAATACAGATTGAGTCACGACCAGAAAAAGGTTGGAAAATGGTTACTATGGCTAGCAAAAATACTCTTGCTTGCTTTTCTTACAAAGATGTCAGAACATGGATAACTATTTGAAAGCTTTCAAATAGTCTCTAGAAAAAAATTAAAAAGAACTATGCAATCGTTTAGAGGCATTTTAGGTAATTCTAATGAACAAGGTTGTAGGTCCGGTAATGTAGTTAGAGATATAGAGTTCTACATAACAACAAATCTTTGTTACATAAATATGTATGTATATGCAACTACAAAGAGAAGGCACATCATAATTGTAAGCTCAGCGTACAATTGTCACGCAAGGCCATTCTCTTGTCATCCGCCGACGGATGTAATTCACCTACATTATCGTTTAGCTTTTTTGAAAGGATAATTTTATGCCATTAATGCTTAAATATGATTTCGGGCATGTGGCCGCCGCGGCTGTTTCGAATAAAGCCAAGTCTAGAGGTCCAATTTTAAACCACTTTAAAGCATTTGGGGCCGTATGTCGGCAAAAACGCCACGAAAGTTGGCTTCCAAGTCCCCTAATATTTATGGTTTGTTGGCGTAGATGAGCGACTTGGTGACCAATGGTGTCAAATAACACGATGTTGGTGGCCAATTGACAGGTCCATTCCGCGAAATTTCCTTCAAAAAATCGATTTTGACGTGCGCTGAACAAAATATTCGGTTATCATGGCTCTATACCGGTCTCCATTAACTGTAATTGACTCTCTAGCATCATTTCGGAAGGTGTATGGCACAATGACTCCACCAGCTGTATGTAATGGTATCTCAAGGGTCTCATGTGGATTTTCTTCCCTGCAAATGCGGCAATTTCGCTTGTTGTCGTAGCCATTCAACCAAAAATGAGCCTCATTACTGAACAAAATTTTGCGATGAAAATCAGCTCCGAGATCAATCTCATTATCGGCGCATACACCAAAATCACGATGCATCGCATGGTCTCGCGGCTTTAATTCCTGCACAAGCTGGATCTTGTAAGGTTGTAAGTCAAGATCTTTGCGCAAAATCTTCCATAAAGTTGATCGACAAAGCTCCAACTGCTGTCCTTAGCGCTGTATTATCACATGGAGTAAACGTTGTGTTAAAACGATCCATGGCTAACCGAATTAATTGCTCTGATGGAGATTATGTCGACCATAAAATGGACGGAACTTGCGGCAAACTTCGCCAACTGAACCATTATTTTCGAAATATATTTGCAAGATTTGCAAGCGTTGTTCATTTGTCAGCCTGTTCATGATGAAACGGCGAACCAAACTGAACGTCAATGACATTAGAATTGTCCGATTTGACTACAAAATGTCAGTTTTATCCCATTATGATCATAAAATTATAAATTTCGCACCCTCGTTTGGTTCATACCTTATGTGCGTTAACCCTAAAGATAACCATTTCTCTTACATCCTTTAAAATCCAAGAAGACTAATTTATGTATCTGAACAAAAAAACCTAATTAGCTTCAACACGCAAGCTTTTGTTCCCACACCCACATCTTACCTCTTAGCTTATCGACCATTCGCTGTTATTCCAAACGAAATTTCGTCAGTCCTATGCCAAAAACCATATCTAGGTCAGGTATTCAAATGTAGGTTAAACTTTTAGAAGCCAGTTAGTAATATAAACCAAATTGACCGCACCTTTTTTAGAGAAATGGTTGCAATCCTTTATTTGTGACGATTTATGAGTTTGTAAACACTGGGCCATATAAATTTGCAGTAGACTTCATTTGCAGAGTTTTTGTTTGCGCGAAACCTGAAGGCTTGGTCTAAAGTGATTGCAAAGTTTGAGTTTGCAGTCTTAGGGGAAAATCAATTTCGAATTGGATAATTAATCTTTTCTTATTTTTTTCTGTTATATAATGGATAGATCTGACACCTGAAGGCGTGATAATTGGCTCGTATTTCAAAGGGATTTTCCGGTTTTTGTTGATGGTTGGGATGGTCAAGTAGTCATTTAATTGGATACCATGTGAATGGGTTACGCGAGTTTAAAGAAAGGTAGATAAGTTCACCTCAGCGACCTTAGAAAATGGTTGATTAATATTTAGGGGTGATTTAAGAGTAAGAATGTAGGCTGCCTAATATCAAATGCGGATGAAGTAATCCAGATGGGACTTAGAGTTAATGAAAATTCGCGTTGGACATTTGTGATAGCTAAAACATTGAAATGAATGTACAACAAAGCTACGGGCCGCAGTCTTCGATAACAACGGCAGTCGTAGATAGAGCGAAAGTACCTTCACCAACTTGCAGTGAGTAATTGTATTTTAAGTAGACGAAAAACTGACTAATAGAGGTGATACATTGGTTGGTATATTAGGTTTTCTCAAAACTGAAGCGACGTAGGACATCATCTTTATAAATAGTAATAAATAAATATAAAAATAAATTCTTACCTAGAAAAGATTAATACAATTAGTAATTACAACGTCCAAGGATTGGAGACAATATCGAGGCATTGAGAGAAACCTTTCAGAGAAATGTTTCAGATTTAAATCAGGAACAAAAATATGCCATCATAAAAGTTGTGAACGATGGAACTTGAACTAAAGTTGCTAGTAAAATTCCAACTTGCAACCATTCGTGGAATTCTGCGATGGCCAAAGATTTGCAGCAAACCAAATTGGTCGCTTGTGATGAATGCACTGTGGCACCCAACCATTTTTTGAAGGGATTGAATCACAAGATGCGATGATTCTATTGGCAGGTAATTGACAGTCATTGACAGGGTTTCCACGATCAACTCCAACCGACGAACTTCATGCATTATTGAAGACATCATTTTATTGAAATACGTCAAGACAATTAAACTAAATATGAACAGGTGAGTCGAATTGAAGAACGACCAATTTTTTTTTCACATATATTCGCTCGACATTGGTAATGGAAAAATTCCAGTTGATACATCGTATGAATACATAACATATCCTGACAACTTTTGTCACTTTACCGAATCGAAGATGGTGTTCCCGAACATTACTCAAAATTACAAAAATCGTGTTTGGTTGAGCGAACGTTTTATTTTGACTGAAAAAGTTGTTAATGCCAACGAAATAAATGTTCATAGGATAGCGGTTGATTTCGTTAATTATGCAATGGAATTTTTAAATTCGCCGATTAAAACACAAAAATAAAAAATTGGATCGGTGCTCATCGTCTTTGTAATGGCACCTGGCTAGTGGTGAAGAAATTAATAAAAAATGTTATCAAAGCAAACATTTTGAAAGAGTAGAACAAAGACGAAGACGTTTTAATTCCACGCATCCCTATGATTCCGAACGACATGCCATTTTTTTAAACGGTTACAGTTTTCCGTGCGTTTTGCATTTGCGATATGTACAAATAAATCGCTAGGGCAGTCCTTAGGTGATCGTGGCATCAGGCTTGCAATTTCATGCTTTTTACATGACCAATATATATAGAAAATAATACTAACAATGTTTTTTAGAAAAAATGCGAGTATGGCCATAAATCACAAACCCTAGGAATAATATAATTAAACACTATGCAATGAATCTATCAGTCTTTTCAACTATTTCGGGGATCGATATACACATCTTATAAGATTGAACGCCCATTCGCTCAATGAGAAGGACTCCGTACAAAAACAAAGATTGATCTGAAGCTTCTGACTAATCCCGTCGCTGAATGCTCTTTAGGCTTTCGTTTCATAAACACATTTTATTAGACGAATATAACAATGTAAAGCGTCAAATATCCACTGTTTTTTTTTAGGGGTATACAACTTCAGATAGGGATAAGACAAGTCGAACAATAGTCTCATCTTTGGGGCCTTCAACCCCAACGATGAATATTTTGAGAGTGCGCGTTTAAGCGGCTTTATTCCGCCCGAAGTTTTCTTATATTTGGATAGTCGAGGACTGATACAGGATAGATCGGCGGTTCCGCTAATCTACCACGTCTTCCAACGAACTGTGGATAGGCAGCTCCTATACGACCGAGACGTCGTCGCTCAGGGTGAAGAGGAGCGCCTGCGGTTCAGCAGGAGTGTGTCCGATAGGGACCGTCGGAGTAGGTTACAACATGGGAGCCTGTTGTGGTAGATAAACTAGGTAAAGATAGTTGACTTATATAGTTTTAGTCTTAAGGTTTAGGTTTAAACAATCATGGCGGAACAAAAAAAAATAATAAAAAAAACGCTTGCTGTGGCTGTTCTAGTTTTTAAGTTATTATTAGGTAGTTTTAATTAGTTTTATGTAGTTTAACTAAGTCGATAAATAGTTTTAATTAGCATGTAAGTTCAAATAAAATAAAATAAAAAAAGACAAGAAACCAAGTTTTTTCAAAAATGTTTCTTGGTAACCATTATTAGAACTATAGATTTACATATTAGATAATAGGCCGAAAGGCATTAGAATTAAGTTGTTATCATTTAATTTAGGGCGCCCGCATAGGGCCAGTAAGTTAGTTAAGTAGTTGATAAGTAAGCTAGTTTTTTCATGAATTTTTGTCTAGCATGTAAATTAGTTTTAAGATAAAGTAAAATAAAAATGAATTTAAAAAAAATAAAAAAAATAAGGTAAGTGTCAAACAAGCTCACATACTAATGAAAAGAGTTTGACTTTTTTTCAGTATACTTTTGCAAATCAACATTTACAAATCGTGGAAATTTATTTCCAAAACTCAAGCTCGGTTCGTCAAACATACAGAGCACTTCGTTATGTATATACTGCGCATAATCGTCCATCTTAGCCGCTTATACGCTAAAACTATGGACCGATTAACGACTACATTTTTTTTTTTTGATAATTTTCGTCCAAACCGAGCCCGTATCGTGCTTACAGAAATATCCATCGCCGCTGTAGACGTGAGTGGGGCAGAGAACCCGAATAAATCGATCCGAAGCCGTTCCCAGCAACACTACTTGAAAATTTTGAGGAAAGATCCTAGCCTACCTCCTATAAGATCCAACTGGTGCGAGAGTTAAGGCCAGCGGGCAATCGATTGCTTCGTGTGTAGTGAATGCGCAAATAAACAACTGGATTATGAACCAGATTTTTACGGGTATGTAAGCACGCAGAATTGTTATTTTTGTAGTGTGCAAAATCCTCATAAGACTCTAGAGCATCCATTTTATCTCGAAAAAATCACAGTTTTGTGTGGTTCACGTGCCTAAAGCGTCATCGGCCAATTTGTCTTTAAGTCCGAAACCGGTGCCAACATTACCGTATATGGCGAACGCTACCAGCAATTTATTATTAATTTTTGTATTCCTCACCTCGTTCGTGTGATATGACACCTTTGGACTACTTTTTGTGGGCGTACGTGACATCTCTGGTCTATGCTGATAAACTTGTATTCTCGAAAAAGTGGTGCAGTCGCGGAAGCAATATGCCAATTATTTTTAAACTTTGCATGCAGCGAAATTTGTGATAATATAGCCAAAATGTTGGTCTTTGACTGAAATTTGTGTTTTATTTAAAAAAAAAGTTCTATACCTCTAAAAAATACACTCTATGTATATAATCTGGAATCTGATATTTAGGTTTCCTATAGATATATTAAAATATGAATTATTATAACCACATTGGTGACTTAAATACTACAAATAGTCATGGGGGGGTTAGAAGGTATTGACTCCGTTTTGAGAACACCATCAGGTATTAAAAAGAGATGAAAACTGCCAACGGAACTTCAATTAACATAGTTAAAAAAAAGTGTCTCAGCGACAAGGTAACTTACTTGCCACGGAGTAGCGAAATTCATAGGGCAAAAAAGTTTTAAGTTTACTTTTATGGCTGAATCAAGATTATTAAAACCAAGCACTTTTTAGATTAAATACTTAATCGACAAAAAAAGTTGGTAAGGCATTGTTTAGGAATAGGTGCTTCTTTACGAGTATTCACGTACTGACTTAAGATGTAATATTTTTGTTTCATTTAAAACTTACCTTTTTGATTCATATGCACTAGCTGTGATGAAATAAGTGATTAAACAGGCGATGAGAATTGCCAGTAACACAACAAATACTGACAGTATGGCAAACGAGCGCGTCATTCTTTCCGGTTTTCCATTCAGGACGTATTTCTGACCATTTTTGGTTTTTAGTTGACCACCTAAAAAATTGAGAAAGCAAATATTAGAATCATTGAATAACAAGTAATTTTTTAGTATAAGGCAAAATTTGATTTATATAAACATTTAATACAGAATATTACAATGTATAAAATTATGTCCACGTCTACAAGAACGATAGCATATAGACCCTTCTATAAAGCAAAAGGGAGAACACTTAGGGTGTACCCATGTAAGTACAAGGTGGCGCAAAAGTAATCCTCCTATCAGAAAATGCTCTAAATTTTGCGATTGGCCCCTAATGTCAGTTCTGTTTTGACATTTGTGTAGGAAACACATGCGAAATACACGTTAATAAACAATGTTACGCTACACTGCTCCAGAACGCGGAATATTGGTGACTATTTATTTGAGCAATAATCGGTCGGTGACTTTGGCACAACGTGAATTTCGTCGAAGATTTCCTAGCCGTCCAACGCCTACTGGTGAAACACTGCGACGTTAAGCCACTCGCCTCGAAGAGACTGGCACAACACGAGATGCTGCCAGGCGTGGCAGACCCCGGAGTAGCCGTTCTGCAGAGAATATTGCTGCTGTAGCCAAAGATGTCATGGAAGCGCCGTCGAAATCGACCAGACGACGTGCCACGCAAATGGGTATCAGTCGACGGTCTTTACAGCGAATTTTGGTACGAGATTTGAAGATGTTTCCGTACAAAGTCCAGACGGTGCATTAGCTGTTAGCTGCTGACGGCCAATCGCGTCTAACATACGCTCAAGCCATCCTTAATCACCACCAAGAGGAAGATGATTTTTCATCAAAAATAATCATGAGTGATGAGGCCCATTTCCATCTTAGCGGGTACGTAAATAAGCAATTTACGCTTCTGGGGCACTGAAAATCCGCGTGTAACCCACGAAGAGCCATTACACCCGCTCAAAGTCACTGTATGGTGTGCTGTTTTCGCTGGAGGAGTCATCAGACCTTTTTTCTTCGAAGACGTCGCGGGCCAAACGGTTACTGTGAATGGTGAGCGCTACAGAGCAATGATCAATGAGTTCTTTTTGCCGCAACTTGATGAATTGGGATTGGAAAACATGTGGTTCCAAAAGCCCGGTGCAACGGCACACACTGCACGTGCCACAACCGATATGCTGAACGATGCATTTCCCCGGCGCCTAATCTCCCGTTTTGGCGATTTGCACTGGCCAGCAAGATTTTTGTGGGGCTTTTTGAAGTCGCGGGTTTATCTCAACAAGCCTCAGACTCTTGCTGCTCTTAAAAACAATATCCGTCAAGAATGTGAGGACCTATCGCCGGAAGTTTTGGCCAAAGTGATGGAAAATGCCATAAAAAGGGCTCAAATGACAATCAACTGTGGCTGCGGCCATTTACATGACATCATATTCTCGACTTGATGTAAAAAAGACCAAATAAAAATAATCCACAAGAAGAATCAAAGTTTTTCTTTTTTTTTTTAAATTACAGCCAAAAAACATCGGAAGGTTATTTTTGCGCCACCTTGTACAACAGACTGCTAAGTTATTTCTAAAAAATTGCTAAGTTACCGTACTTGCTACAGAAGGTCTTGCATCAGGTTAAATCTGACAGTATAACCAATAATTTCTCAAAAAATCAGGTAAAGAGTTAGGATACGTAAAATCAGATAAATTTTCAGCGAGTGTTAAAATTTAATATAAATATTCAATAACTTTAGCATACTTATGATTATGTGTAAGCTATGTCAGTTTGCTATTGGAGTATGGAGTATGGAGTTGCTAATTTGACGTTACGTATATTTACTGAAGATTGAGAGAGAACGAAGGCACATTCGAAATTATTGTTTCCTTTGCGTTGATTATTCGCGAAAACACCTCATCGCAACTATTAAACAAAAAGTAGGTGACATTACTTTATTTTGTATTAGAAAGATAAATGTCAGAGAGTTTTTGAAAAACAAAATTCAATTTTTCTATATATTTCGCTATATTCTGTATCAGAAATTTATTGAACACCAACAGTACAACAAAATTTTATTTTCTGAAAATCATTAAAAAATACATATTTCATATTTATTCAATATTTCTAAAGAGAAATTAATATGTATATTAATTGGATATATAAGGTAATATAATTAAATAATTTATTTCCATATATTTTCTATCTTTTTTTCAAAACTCGAGCGTTATAGCAATATCGACAAGAATGTTTGGCTTGAGCTCGTCAATCATCAGCGCCTTGCTGGCGTAGTTTTTGCTTCTCAAATAACCCCATAAAATGAAGTCTCTGGGAACCAAATATGGAGATCTGAGCGGTCAGTCAATGTCGCCATTTTTGACATAAGATGTCCAGGAAATTTCCATTGCAGAAAATGCATTGTTTGATTTGCCTTCTCAGTGGGGAGGCTTGTGGCACAAACGTTGATTCAAAGGGTCACTGATCTTTTATATATTTCGTGTGAATTCTAGGCTCCCCAAATACTGCAATTAACGGGGACAGTTAGTGCGAAATAGGACTCTTCGGTCATCAAAATTTACTTCCAAACATAAAATTCAGAAAGACTTTGGCTATGTTCCAAACGACGACGTGGACGGTCCGTCGGTAATATTTTTTTTTTTTTTTGCACTTTATACGAAAACCAAATCATCCTTCAAAATGCTTCGCAAGGTGGTTTCATTGACGCGAAAGTGCTAAGCGCTATGGCGATATGATATATGTAGGTTCTCGGCAGCATGCTCATGTACCAGTTCATTGGGCGATCTCCCCCTGTGCAAGTAAACAAAAACGCTTGTTGGCAACGATATTTTCGATGATATGCACGTTGAGTTAACACAATTGAACGAGTATTTGCAATATACAGCGTCAATATTTCGGCACACTGTTTCCTTACCGAAATGAAGTTTGAAGATGTCCGAACATTCCGAGGAGCTACCATTGACTCGGACCACTACCTAGTGGCAGGTAGTAAGAATGCGGATATCCACCACGGCATGACAATGCAGAAGTACTGTGAAAAAATTTAATGTTCTAATGTTGGAACATTAGATCAGTGCTAGGATTCTCGCGGCCACTAGCAATAAACCCCTGGTTTGATGAGGAATGCCGACAGATGCTCGCAGCCAAAAACGGACCAACAAGGCTAAGCTGTAGGTGAAGACGAGGTCTATAGGCAAAGAAGAAGGGAAGAATACTGGCTTTTCAGAAAGAAGAAAAAAGAGCAAGAAAAAACCGCAATCGAGGATATAGAGAGGTACCACTCTAGGAAGGATGTTATAAAGTTTTACGAAAGTGTCAAACATCAAAGCCAAGGATACAAGGCTCGAACAGAATCCTGTCGAGATGAACAAGGAAATATCGTAGTTGAGACACAGTCGATGCTGAGGATATGGAAGAACCACTTCTACAGACTGTTAAACGGCGCTGTCAGGCAGAACGAACTATTCAACGACAGCGAAAACAGCCAACCACCCGACCTGAGTGAAGTGAGGATAGCAATATCTTAACGAAAGCTTAATAAGGCTGCCGGAAATGACGGCCTTCCCGCAGAGCTTTATAAAGCCGACTTATAAGCCAAATTTGGTCGGAAGAAAGTTTGCCTGAAGAATGGAGCCTCAGCATCGTTTATCCGACCCACAAAAAAGAAGACCCTCTAAACTGCGCCAACTACAGAGGCATAAGTCTCCTCAACATCGCCCATGAGATCCTATCTGCCGTAATATTTGAACGCCTGAAACCATTTACCAACAACCAAAAGTCCACAACCGACAAATTTTCACACTTCGGCAGATCCTGGCAAAAACCTAAGATGTCCAAATCGATACCCACCACCTATTCATCGATTTCAAAGTCGTCTACGGCAGCATTTATAGAGGCGAACTATACACAACCATGTCTAGTTTTGGTATACCGCCCAAACTCGTCTGTTTGTGTAGGATGACGATGGAGAATTCTCGCTGCTCGATCAGGGTCGGAAAGGACCTCACCGACACATTCGATACAAAAAAAGGATTTAGGCGCTATCATATGACTTCTTCAATTCGATTCTTGAGAGGATTGTACAAAACTCACGAGCCAACACCAGAGGCTCAATTTTACGAAAATCTACTAAAAACTACTAGCATACGCCGACGATATTGACATCATTGGTCGGACCCAACGTGATGTCATAGCCACGTTTACTAGTATAGAGAAGGAAGCGGCAAAAATGGGTTTAGCATTAAATGAGGGCTAGACGAAGTATATGCTGTCAACACCAAAGGACACACAACATGGACGAACTGGACAGAACGTCACCATTGACAGATATAACTTTGAGATAGTACGGGACTGTTTCTTCGGGCTAAGAAGGGAATTTACTAATAAAGCCCTCACTCGAACTACTAAGGAGATCCTATATAAGACCCTCACATCCCAGTCCTGCTCTACGGCGCTGAATCATGGACCATCTTAAAAGCGAATAAAGAAATCCTTGGTCGATTAGATAGGAAAATTCTTCGAAATATCTTTGGTCCCGTTTGCGTTGACGGGCTATGAAGGTGAAGATTCAACACGAACTATACGAGCTGTACAACGACATGCCCCTAGTCAAAAAAACTCCGCATTGGACGTTTAAGATGGCTAGGACATGTAGAACGAATGGACACCAATACTTCGGATAGCAGAGTCTTCGATTCCCAGCCAGACGTCGGACGCAGTAGAGGAAGACCTCGCGTTAAGTCTTGCGCACAAGTATAGAAACCGACCTTAACCAACTTCGAGTGCGCAACGCTAAGGAGCTAAATAATAATATTTCCAATCAGTTAAACGTGTAGGTGTTTTTATAGAGCATAAGAAAAATCAAATCATCTCATATATATCTAAGCATCTAATCTAATTTTATATGCATCGCTTGATTCCTATGACAGCTGTCATGAATAGTGAGTCTCCAAACCACAAGAATCTTTATTTCTACCTAAAGCAACCAAACGATAAGGAAGACGCATATTTTGCTAAGACTAACACAGATGACACTGTTAGTTTATTACTTAATGGTCCTGTCCTGAGGATTTGTCTTTAAATTTTGTATACCCGGTCTTCTGGTAAAGCGAAACGAGTTGTATTCTTTCTAAAACAAACCATTGTAATCGTGGTATCACCGATAGGGGTCCCGGTGCTGCTTAACATTTCCTCGTGTTTTAAAGGCAATGATTTGCATTCTAAATACCTAATGGAGAAGATGAAAATTGAGTTTGTTTACGAGCTTAGCTAAGGACTCTGCGCTTAATCTAAAAAAACAAAAATTAAAAACTTGAGAGCACATTGAAGAGGGTCTGAAGACTAAATTCCTTGAGGTTTCGGGATTACATCCAAAATTGGAATCCAGGGGTTGTAATTTATGCATCATTGCTTAGCAGCCGGATTTTTCCCTATTTTATCGCTGACCCTAGCATAACATAACTATCATCGAATTCTTTTTTTTCTAGGTGGATGACATAGCTCTTTCAATACAGAATTACTAATCAAATATTTGCCAGGATATCATCAACAGCATTTTTGCATTCAAAGAAGAAAAAGAGTACACGTTAATAAAGACGTCATCATAGAAAAAACTTCATTTCTATCTATCCATATATTTTATGAAAACTTGCTACCATAGACGTCTATATTTACTTAACTTTTTGTTCAACATGAAACCTGGACATGAACTTTCTATATCTATACTAAATCCATAAGTGCTGCGAAGTGAATATTTAGCTTGAAATTAGCGAGTCTAATTAAATTTATTTAATATTTTCTTAAATTTTTTGTTTCAATAAGGCACAGTCTTTGTTAAGCATTACTTAGGGATCATTTAATCTGAGACTTCAGCGAAGACGCCGACGATACAACAGCAGTGTCTGTTTCTGTTATTTTCTCGGATCATACATTAGATTTTTGGCATGGATGTGATAAATTCTAAATGCCTATAGACTTCAAAAGAATTAGAGAAAAGAAGAGAATGTAACTACCCAAGAACAATAAGACCACAAACACAACATAAGAGATTTAATTATATTTATCGGTTGGTCTGCTTACTTAAAAAAATATCAACAAAATTTAGATCTTCTAATGCTGAGCTGTAGTCGAAGCCATGGTATCTCATGCAGGATGATTTTTAGTGTCGTTAACCAGCCTTCAATAATTAAAAATGGCAATCGATGATTACTTCTAATACATATATGTTTTCTTTAACATCCACCATTTTTTAAGCCAAATCTTGTCCTATGAAAATATGCCTAAATAATGGAACCTCAACATTGTTTGCCCGATCCACAAATATTGGTATCTCATGCAGGATGATTTTTAGTGTCGTAAACCAGCCTTCAATAATTAAAAAAGGCAATCGATGATTACTTCTAATACATATATGTTTTCTTTTACAAACAAACATTAACACACCCTGTTGGCTCAACCTCTACAAATGTTAAACATTTTTAAGTGATCTTACTTTGACTGCATTCAAGTACTGACTTCTATTCGAAAAAATAAAACTGACTGTCAGATTTCATTAAAAACAAAGCTCTGAGAAACATAGAAAATAAATCAATTGGGTAAAAAATCAATTGTTCGTTTGACTTCATTGATCAAAGAGTGCCGCTTTAAAACAACAAGCCAATATCTGTTTGGATGAGTTCCAATAACATCTAAGTGGAACACCCTACTATGTGTTTCCAATATCATGCACCAAATGTTTCATATTTTATTATCAGTCATTAGCGTGGCTATTCATCACATTGCATTGGATTACTCTCCAAATAAGCCCAGACATCGAACAATTTAAAATGCAAAAGGGCGAATGAAATCATGGGACTTAATCTCTCCGCACCTTGTTTGCATGGTGGAAACGTTTCTCATATTAATAAAACTTACCCCACAGCCTTATCAGGGAGTTAGAGCAATCTGAATGAGTGATTTATTGTTGTGCGCTACATTTTAATGGTAAAAAGTCCGCAAAAAGGAGACTGACACAGAAATTGTAAAAAGTAAAGAAATTAATTAATTTCGCAGAATTTCTTTTAAGCGACTTGGTGCAAGGAATTCGCGAGATAAAATCAAGTTCAGTGGAGGCCAACAAGTATTCGCACACGCATCCGCAACACACTACTGGGGGGTGCAAGTCGAATACAGAAGCGCTCAAACAAACGTCAGACCGACATTTGTCATCTGCAAATGCAACTTTATAATGCCACATATGTTGGCGCACACATTTATTTAGGTTTTTTTGTGCGTAAAGTATCTGCGTGTAATTTTTCATCTTCACAAGAATTGAAGACTTGCAATTTTGAATTTGAGAGGAATGCTTTCGAATTTGATTCCACTTTTTTTTTATAGCATGGTGGGCTGAGCGGTTTAGTTTTATACTTTTGAAAACAAATACAACAACTCATAAGTGGTGAAGGGTTTCATTTCAGAAATCTTAACATACCATTTTAGCCTTACAATTGTTACTACACTTAAAATTTTAAATTAACTAAAGTAAATGTCTAGGTTCGAAGTTTGGAAAAGAAAAAAATTGGTTGACCAAGGAACAAGACAACAAGTTAAACTAATTTTAAGAGTAAACTCCACCAAATCATTTGGTCGTTCGAATGGGAGATGAATTTGAAAATTATAAGATCTGTGTGTAGTTTGACAGATCACGACATGGCATTAGCTTCGATGCCAATTTTTTTAAGACTTTCTAGAGAGGATTGTCAAAAATGTTCAACAAACCTTTACTGCTACTTGCCTATGCATACATATTCACATTATTGATGGCACTCCTGGGTTTGGATTTTTTGGAAAATAAGAACTTAAAATATGTAAGAATATTTACTGTCAACAAGTAGTGAAGCAGTGCTGGTTGGGTGTTGTAGAACGAGAGTAGACTGTGATTGTCTTTAACTTGAAAGTGCCCAGTGGTTGTAACTCTGAATGTACATCAAATGTGCTTATTTATACCTCTAAGTGGTAACCATCGGGAACTGATCTCATCCAATCGGATTTGACTTTCTTAACGATAAGTGTGATAACAAGACGAAAAACGGCAACACTGTAAACAGCCTGGTCAGAAGGGCAGGGAATGAATACCTGCTGTCTCAGCGGACTAGAGGTGCCACTCTAGGAACGATGTCAGCGATGTTAAACGTCAAATCCATGGATACAAGGCTCGAACAGAATCCTGTCGAGATGAACTAGAAAATATCGTAGTTGAGAAAAAGTCGATGCTGAGGATATGGAAGAACGACTTCTGCAGACTGTTAAACGGTAATGACGAACAACATTCCGCTGTCAGGCAGAACGAACCATTCAATATTTGCAACGACAGCGAAAACTGCCAACCAACCGAATTGAGTGAAGTGAGGATAGCAATATCAAAACTCAAGCCTAATAAGGCTGCCGCTGCTTTCCCGCTGACCTTTATAAGGCCGGCGGTGATGACTTAGTAATTAACATCCACAATTTTTTAAGCCAAATCTTGTCCTATGAAAATATGCCTAAATAATGGAACCTCAACATCGTTTGCCCGATCCACAAATATTGGAGAGCCTTTGAACTATGTCAACTACAGAGGCATTATTCTCCTCAACATCGCCTACAAGATCCTATCTGCCGTAATATGTGAACAACTTATTAGTGTGATTTTAGGTCAAGAAAGTCCACAACCGATCAAATTTTTTACACTTCGGCAGATCCTGGAAAAACCGAAGAAGTCCAAATTTATACCCTCCACCTATTCATCGATTTCAAAGCCACATAACAGCATTTATAGAGACGAACTACACAGAGCCATGTCTAGTTTTGGTATACCACCCAAACTCGTCCGTTTGTGTAGGATGACGATGGGGACAGAGGCACAATATTCGAAAAATCGGTACAACTACCAGCATACGCCGACGATATTGACATCATTGGTCGGACCCAACGTGATGTCATAGCCACGTTTGCTAGCATAGATAAAGAAGCGGCAAAAATGGGTTCAGCAGTAAATGAGTGCGACGAACTAAATAGGACGTCACCATTGCCGGATATAACTTTGAGGTAGTACGGTACTTTTTCTACCTTGGCTCCGTTATTAACTCTAACAACAACATCTCGTCAGAAATTAAACGAAGAATTACTCTTGCCAACCGATGTTTCTTCGGGCTAAGAAGGCAATTTAGTAGTAAAGCCCTGACTCGAACTACTAAGGAGATACTATATAAGACCCTCATCATCCCAGTCCTGCTCTACTGCGCTGAAGCATGGGCCTTCTCAAAAGCGGATGAAGAAGTATTGGTCGATTCGAGAGGAAAATTTTCGAAAAATCTTTGGTCCCATTTGCGTTTACAGACTATGGAGGCGAAGATTCAACCAAGAATAACACGAGCTGTACCGACATGCCCCTGGTCGAAAAAATCCTAATTTTACGCTTAAGATGGCTAAGACATGTACATAGAACAAATGAGCACCATTACTCCGGCTCGCAGATTCTTTGATTCCCAGTCAGAAGTCGGCACAGTAGAGGAAGAACTCGCCTTAAGTAGCGCGCAAAAGTAGAAACCGACATCAACCAACTTGAAGTGCGCAACTGGAGGCAGTTAGCTAATTGGAGAGGTATGTTGGTTGAGGCCCAGGTTGATTCTGGACTATAACGACACTTAATTAATTAATTAATTTTCTACTGAGCCACGGATGATTTTGAAAACGGAAGCAATCCTTTTGTGGTCAGACATTGTTCCATTTTTTTTATTACTGTTCGGTTAATCGGCTACGAAAAGGAAGATTCAACGCCTTTATGAGCTCTATATTGACATATGCCTGGTCCAAAAGCTATGCAGGTAAAGTTTAAGATGCGTGAAATATAAAGCTATTGGACACTAACGCTATGACTCTCAGGAATTGCAATTCACATATTTCTTCATTTTGATTTGGGAAACTTTAGACTTGTTCTGTCATGTAAATTTAATTTTTTTTCTTGAGTTGATTGGAACAAGGAATTTCTTTTATCACTATGTAGTCCTTTGTAGGTCTTTGTCTATAGAGCAGATTTGTTCGAAACTGTACTGGTGTGCAGGAATAGCGGTAATATCTTTGAAACACTGGTGGTACAAATACTATGGCATTGATTCTATTGTATTCGCAATACCTTGGGTGGTGACACACGGTCATGTAGTATGAGTTGAGAAATGCCAATTGAAACATATATTTCTTAAACGTACCAATCAGTATGAATGGCACTGCGATCGGTAGAATTCGATGTGTATCACGGTAAAAATGCTAGTACGCCAATAACAGGCTGATAGCAAAAATGATCTTTACAAAGCGTCTGTCTTTCTTGGAATAAGGCATAAGACCACGCTTGTTTTCTGTTCCTTCTACACACCATTATAATAACTATGTGATTTAATCCTAGTAAGCCTTAAAAACCTCCACTTACAGTCATAATGTTGCGGCCCTTTAAAGTTGGTTTTAATGGATTTTGGTTAAAGAAAAAAGTTGGACCACCAAAGCGCAGTGTCAGCAACCTGCCCACAAAAATGATTACTATGGCACTAGCATTGTATAATTTTCCACACTCCATGTGAATGAGTCGTAAAGTTATTTGTATACCCGCTATCTTCTATATTTCGCATCAGTGGTCTGCTCGTAAAAGAGTAAAATAAATCACAAAAACGTGATGAAATTCTAAGTACTCAAAACGCCATTATTGTCTTTTGCGGTTTTTTCTTGAAACGCGACATCAAAGTATTTTCACCTGAAAATATGTGTCCCTGACTGCCATAAAATTGCATAAGCGTACACAAAGACATATGGCCATGTTTCTAAAGTGCACCGCCCGCCGTCGTTTTACGAAACTTTTATATCGTGTATCTATGGAATTTTGATCACGCACAGCTTGTCCAACACCTACTCAAATTCTATTCCATTTTCGGCTTGATTGAAAAATAATTCATAAACAGATAAGTAGGTACACGCCGACATCGTTGGTGGTTTATCTACTCAAACCCACCGAAAGTCTTACAAAAAAAAACTTTTTAATTTCATGAAACCTCATGAAAATCTGTAGAGATACACTTCCTCATAAACTGCACCCCAAATGTTTATCGTTCTCATTCTATCCAAGTCGTTGTGTGCAGCCCATTTGAAGGAGGTTAAACAAAATCCATTCATCTATGAACTTTCTTCCCACTCGATGTAGGCGTAATCGAATTCGATTAACCAGACGCTACCGATGACACCATTAAACCATCACCAACCTGTGTGCTAAATGAATTTAAATTATATGAAGAGTATCTTCTTCCTCAAACAAATTCTTCGGGTGAATGTCCGTGTCTTAACTTAAATGATTCAGTTGTTTACAATAACCAGGTGAATCATTTTGTTTAAAAAATAAATAAATAAATCTTCACACACTTTAATAAGAGAGTGCGAAAATAAAATACATTTCATGCAGATACAAATATATGAAACACACGCATACGTTAGGCAATTTACTACGAACAACAACAAGAGAGTTATAAAACAACAAACCATAATTTATACAACACCAACGAACCAAAGGAGAAAGTTCTTTTGATAGCAATAGTGTTGGTAATTAGGACACACATACCCGAGGGATCCTTGGAAAACAATTCAACTTGCAACCACTCGTCGAGTTTTTTCAATGAGAATGTACCCTTCGATGACGTAGATGATGATGGGGGCTTGTCACTGTTACTATTGCTAGTGATGGCTGAAATGAATGAAAAGTGATAGATAGATTGTGGTGATAAGGGTTTCGAATGGACAGAGGGTGCATGCATTATTGTATCCAGTTTTGACACAAACAAAAAAAAAAAATGTGTGAGAGAAAAGTTTGTATGCTGTGAATACAGATACAATTTGTGCGGGTGCTTGTGGTGCTGAATGTTAAACCGTTTGTAAATTTGAAATAGTGCTACAAAAAGGAGGATAAACATCAATTAAAAGTAATCATCCCTAATGCGGCAATACGTACACAAACATTCCAAATTAATAGTTTATGTAAGACCAGTGAAAGTCATGTCCAATGAACGAATGAACACGGAATCATTTAGGGTGGTATTTACGAACGACTAATAAATTAATTTATTTATAGCTTCTTGCACCAAAACATTAATTCAACTAACCTTACTATCTTACTAAGATGGCTCTACAGTCCGGTATGAACATAGGAACCAAGCAATATGCCTCTTCAATTAGATCGGTTCAGTTAGCTGCCTCCAGTCGCGTAATTCATGTTGGCTGAAGTCGGTTTCTACTTGTGCTCATCACTTCTGCCAAGGTCATCTACTTCTTCTAACGTTTGCCATAAAAATCAAGCTCTCTGCAGGCTAGATTATCATCTTAACATTCGAATTTGTTTCATCTGATCTTTGCTGCTGTTCAAATTGCTAAGTTCTTGGTTGAATTATCGGTCAAGTTCGTTTGTGGTGGGTATCGATAAAGACTTTTTCGGTTTTTTTTCCCGGTTCAGTCGAAGTGTAAAAATTTGTTCAGTTGTGGACTTTTCTGTTTTAAAATCACACTGTAGCCGATTAGGTCATTGTTGAACAACTTCATGCATTCATTCAGATAGTATCTTATGGGTGCTGTCATGGGAAGCTTCTCATTTTTCGCACATGCAAGTAAAAGAATAAACTTGGTTTGAGAGCGTCAATGCCGTTAATGCCAATATTTATAAAACATTATATCGGCACAACATGACACAACAACGATTTTTCCGTGTTCATGTCAACAGGATTCTACTCAAGCCTTGTATCCTGGTTGCCTCTGGTTTAAATCTAAATCAGAAGTTAACTGAAAGTAAATATTTCTTGGGATTCAGATTTGATGGCTGTGACTCTTCCGGTCACACTAAGATCAACGTAGATGCGCTGTAATGGCCTAGTGGTACGTTAATTAATTTATGAGACCATAACCTATGGCTCTAAATCTAGAGGATTTAATGAAGCTGTTATGTTCATTCACGGACTAGACAGAATTTTTTTCTAAGCCGAGCGAAATAACGCCGAATTCCAAAATTCGGCCTTATTTCACTTTGCATACATCCAATTTCTCACCCATGCCATTACCAAAAATGAGCACCTAGCTTGGGCACATTTTTTTCACATTTTTTATACATCCGAGTGCGAGTTTGGGTGTATGCAAAGTTTGAAAATGGGTAGGGAGGCATGCCGCCCCCTGCAACCCCCCTGCTACGGCTTATTATTGGATTTGGTTTGTGTGCAAGGTTGAATCTATTGACAAACAAGTTTCCACCAACCGTTAGCCCAAACAGAGAGGTTGCATACAAATTCTAAATTCACATACATCCGACCCCGCACGCAACCCAAATCCAACAACGAACCCAAGCAGGGGGGTTGCAGGGGACAGCATGCCCCCCCATAAAAACTTTTCATACCTCCAAATTTTGGAATTCGGCGTTATTTCACTATGATAAAGTAAAATATCGCTAAACATTGCTTGCGAAATAAAGCCGAAATCAGAAAGAGAGGGAATCATACTTTGCACACATCCGTTTGATATAAGAAGAAGGTTGTTTTCCATTTTTTCAGCAAGTTCAGAATTTATTGCTGAGCCAACACACCTTTGTAGTCTGGGACCTTACATAGTTCAACATTATGCAATGTGTTAAGAGCTGTGCCGCAATCAACATGACTCTGCAATTGAAGTTGCGAACAATTGGTTGAGATCAGTAGCTTCTTACGGGATTTCTCTGGTGTCTTTTAAGTGACTGAACCATTTTAAATGACCAGTCTGACTTTTCATACCCTACCCTATAGGGGTATATTAGTTTTGACATTAAGTTTATAACATAGTGAAATAATTTCGCTTGGATCGACTCAGAATCGCTAGCTGAGCCGATTTTGAAAATCTATCTGTCCGTCCATCTGTGTTTCACTGATTTTTGGGCTTTAAATTTTGAGCTATAATGATGAAATTTGGTTTATAGACTCTCTATCCGACGAAGCAGAACGGCCCCTCTTAAGAAAAACGTAATTTTAGGTTAAACCGTATGTCTGAAGAACATATCTTTACAATTCCAATGTCTATATTCCGTCTTTACAAAGCTTTTGAAACGCCCCCTTTTTGGGGGCGTTTTCAGTAAAAAAACGTTTATCTGTAAAATGTTAAACATTTAAAAAAAAAAACTTAAGTTGGAGAACTAGATATAAATAGTCCGAATGTTTTAAGAAATCAAAGTCATTCTAAGAAAAAGAAACATATCTTCGTATTAAGGCCGGCATTAGAATCTCTTCTATTCTGAGCAGAGATGGTAATTGCAGAATAAAAATATTAAAAAATCTGGTCTGTACCAACTGCACCAATTTTCATTTAAGTTTTTCAGAATCTTAATGAATGTGCTATCATTTATCATTCCGTTCAATAGTGAAACTACGCATTTTTCGTAATCTTTAGATAAATATACCAACAAAACCGATGTTTCACATTTAATGACACTTGTCTGTTGAGTTTAGTAGATCTGATGGTTAACGGAAGAATATGCCTAGCAAATAGAAAGACTCAAATAGGTATTGCACTAACAGTTGAATAAAGCCACTGTGACAAACCTGACAAAATAACCGATTTATATTTGACACAAAATAAGAACTCAAGGCTGTTGTCGAAATTGTGTCCCCTTTTTTCAATAATTGATAGTCATTTGAGCAATGAGGAAAAAACTTTATCTAAGATATCATCGTAAAATTTCGGAACAGGACGTTTGAGGATTTGATTCAACTTTATTTATCTTTAAGCCTTTTTAGTAAATAAATTAAGACTTACGCTAATTCAGTATATCAGAAACAGTATTCACTGATGATGACTGTGTCAAAAAAGCTGCGAAATATCGAGAGTAATAAAATGTGTGTGTCATCGCGATTTTGTCGCTTCAGTGTGGGGGAGCCTAAATGATATCGTAATAATCTCATCGGGTGACAATGAAAATATTTTTTTTTCTAGTCGCAAATTACCAATCCCTGGTAAGATGACTAACAGAAGCAAATATTTTAACAACAAAATGAATCGCATTCACCTGAAAGTAAACATCCCACTAGTCAGCAAAGTTAAATTTTATAATCACCAGAAGGCGTGCAAAAATAAACTTTTACCAGTTTTTATATTTACGATGTGACTCGAAAAGTCGATCTTCAATATAGAATATCTTCTACATTTTTGTATTTCTTTTATTTCGCAAGGATTTCTTAAATATGCTGTTAAAATATAAATAAACAATTTACCATAAAACTTTTCTCCCATTGCTGACAACAGCATTATAAGTTATAGTTTCTAGATTAAACATTTTATTTATATCAAAGAGGTAAAGTGTTATCAATACATAAGCTTTCAGTACAAAAAAAAATAAGGCTTCCTTTTCATTGATTTTTTTTATGAAACTTGGTCACTGGGTAGATCTGGTAGTGACGGTGTTATTTATGGTCCGGTTAGTCATTTTAAACTATGAGATTTTTTGAAATCTTTAAAAGAAAAGTGTGAGTATGTATAAGTCCATTAAATGGACTGTATATGTTTGGAACACCTTTGGGATTTAGTTTATTACTCGTAATGTATTCCAACTCGTAAACTAACATTTTGGCAATGGCACTAAATACATTTTCTGATTAGTTTCTGTAGGCGCCCATTATAAAAGCGGTGGCCTTTATGTGATTATGCACTAATTTTCTTTGAGATAAGGGAACAAGGAAATATGTAAAGCTGAAGCCTATAAAATTCGACACCCTTCGCGTTTAGCCAATTCTCTACCTAAAACTACATATCATGGAGGCTGCAGATGAGAGCTGGTGAGACAGTATTCATTCACAAAACAGCCTTTTACGTTCACGACAGTGAATGTCAGTGTTGACGTTTACAGACCTAGTTAGGCTAAACGAAGTGAACAACCCACATGAGCTACAAATGGTTGGTCGCCTTATAACAAACCGGAGATAGCCAGAGTCATCCAGGAACAACAGACTGAGAGACTTCCACAGACAAAAAAGCGGACTTCTGACAAGACTTAAACTCTTGTACAGACGACTGACAAACCCACGCGACCCGGAGATTAGAACACTGAAGGCGTCGATCAAAAACATCAACCAATTGATCAAGGAGAACTATAGGTTGTCCATTAATTTGTTTTGGAATAACAGAATTCGGGCCGTAAATTCCAGCGACCCGAGTATGTTTCCACAAATTAATAAGATCTTTAGGAGGAAAGGTCATAACGACCTTCCGTGTATTAAGCTCCAACGACCAACTGACAATACAAACATACTTTTGACAGCAGGAATTGATCCGGGGGAAGCCGTCTTCGACGACGATTTCTATGTTATTGAAGATCCTCAGGAGAAAGTGGAGGCAGTGGGGGCTGTCTTTCAGGAAGTGTATAAGGTGAATGATAGCATTCGCCCGAACCGCGACCTGGAAAACAATGCCCTACTCCATCATTTCTATCTCCGAAACGACATAACGCAATGGCGATCTGAGAACCGTGGTTTCACCCGGTTTGATGACAAAACTTGGCAAACGCCATAGTCGCCGAGCGAAGTGCGTCTAGTCCCCTGTTAATCTCGAAGGAGGAACTAAAGATCATCTTCGATTCCATAAAGAAAAAGAAGTCAGCGGGAGTCGATGGTATATCCAACATTGTATTGCGACACTTACCCCCTGAAGCTGTGGACATTTACGCCACGCTGTTCAACAACGCGCTGAATAATGCATATTATCCAGTACGTTGGAAGACGGCGGTGGTTCATCCTCTCCCGAAAAAGGGAAAGGACAACTCCAATCCGGCGAATTTCCGGTCGATAAGTCTCCTTCCGAGTATCAGCAAGGTTTTCGAAAATATTCTCAATCGAGCACTGTTCAAGTGGTCTTGGTTTCAAGGCTGGACATGACTGTATTCATGCCGCCTCCAAACTCGTCTCTGATATACAATGGAACAAAGCCAAAAAACAGTGCACGGGTGCATGTCTGGTTGATTTAAAGAAGGCTTTTGACACCGTATGGTTAGAGGGCCTCTATCTTAAGCTGACCAGACTTGGCATAAGTAAACCACTGCTATATATGCTTCATGACATGGTAGAACGTTTGTTGTCAAAAGTGGCAATGTAACTTTTACCACAGAATTTTTCATTAAGAATGGTCTGCAACAGGGAGCGGTAAACTCGCCGATTCTTTTCAGCATTTCCACCATTGATATGATAGGTATGCGGACGATCTTATCGCGTACAGAACAACCTCTACTGTCGAAATCATTCGAACTCTTTTGCAGCGGGACTTCGACAAGATCCAGAGATATTGTGATGACTGGAAGTTGAAAATCAACTTTCAGAAATCAGAAACTATCCTGTTTAGGACACCGTTGTCTAGGGCCTCTAGGGATACGAGAAAGAACTGGCGAAAGCTGGTGATCGTTGGACCAAACGGACAAGCACTGGCGAGTAAAAGTGTAGTAAAGTACCTTGGCATCAGTATCTATATAGAGCTAGGGGAGCATTTGCCCTGACAAGACTATTGTTTTATAGCAGTCGTCTTGACAGCAGGGTGAAGGTGATTTGCTACATGGCCCTCATTAGGCCGATGATTGCCTGTGGGTGCCCGGTGTGGTTCAACGTAGTCCCATCTCAAATGGAAAAGATACGGGTGTTTGAGAGGCAGTGTCTGAGGAGCTGCCTTGGACTTCACAGAACACCAGTATCTGACTACACAAAATACTATTCCAACCAGGTCCTATACAACGGGGCCAACATAAACAGAATAGACAATTTTCTGGTGAAACTCATTCGGTTTCACGCTGCAAGAGCGATGGCTTGGAACAATAGTCTCATCTTTGGGGCCTTCTACCCCAATGATGAATATTTTGAGAGTGCGCGTTTAAGCGGCTTTATTCCGCCCGAAGCTTTCCTATATTCGGATAGTCGAGGGCTGATACAGGATAGATCGGCGGTTCCGCTAATCTACCACGTCTTCCGACGAAGTGTGGATAGGCGGCTCCTATACAACCGAGATATAAATATATGTAGGTAGTTTTAATTAATTTTAAGTAGTTTAAATTAGTTGATAAGTAGTTTTAATTAGCATGTAAATTTAAATAAAATAAAAAAGACAAGGAACCAAGTTTTCAAAGTTTTCTTGGTAAACATTTTGTTACTTTTATATTTATATATTAGATAATAGGCCGAAGGCATTAGAATTAAGGTATCGTATAATTTAGGGCGCCCGCGTAGGGCAAGTAAATTAGTTAAGTAGTTGATAAGTAAGCTAGTTTTTTCATGAATTTTTGTCTAGCATGTAAGTTAGTTTTAAGAAAAAATAAAATAAAAATGAATTTCCAAAAAAAAAAAACTGAGAGACTTCCTGTTGTGGCCTAACTAAAAACAACATCCAGTAGATGCGGGATCCCAACATCATTAAAGAGTTGGCAGCGAATCCACCAAACGCTGGCAGCCGATGATACCCATTGTATGATGATGTTTACAAGTATGTACCAACAAAAGGCAGAGAAGAAAATTCTGCAAAAGAAAATAAGATAACTTGTATCGTCATCTTGGATATATGTACCGAAGATTCTCGCGTTAGGAAAAACATCCGTCAATTCTACAAAAAAGCCAAACAACTAACAGCTGCCTTCAAGGTAGGAATGCAGGTTCTACTAACTAACAATGATGACTTAGTCACTGTCGCATATGGAATAGTAGATGTTTCCAGGCATGTTTCGAGCTGCTACTTAATGGACATAATATTGAGAGATTGATATGCCAAAAAATCGGACCAACCTTCAGTCAACGAAGATGCTTTCGCCAGGTTAAGAGAAGTTTGTGGAGTCATGAAAAAAAAACAAGTTAGCTGTTTATGCTGTATTACCAGCAGAACTCTTCAAATATGGAAATGTTGTCATGGAAGCTTTTCTGCAACACACAAACAAATGTGGCTTTCGGCCTGACAGATCGACATAAGCCCAAACTTTCACACAAAGCTTATTCCTGGAAAAGACAAGCAATCCTTTTCATCAACTTGATAGCATTTATCCCCTAGAGCTCTATAGAGCGATGGCGGATTTCGGAATACAAATTAACAGCTAAATATATCGTCTAACACTGTAGAACACGAAATACAACGTTCAGTGTGTTGAGCTGTTTCCTCATCTGAACTTTTCCAAGAATGTAATTGATTCCGAAAAGAAGACGCGCTATCATGCGATTTTTTCAGTCACATGCTTAAACAGATAATGCGCAATGTAAACACGGAGGGCACTGTTTTAACAAATCTGTACAGCTAGTGGAATATGCATACAATATTGGAACAATTCATATCGTACCTTTTAGAAGCACATCGGTGTTGGTCTTATAGTTAAAGAGGACAAGGCAAAATGTTGTTGACAAATAACTACATGCATATACATATGCAAATTTGAAGATACCGCCTTTAGATTATACTCTGGTAAAGCGAAATAAAAGCGATCAAAACTCCGAACTCGAAGGCCGCGTCAATATAAGCAGGACAACGAGGTGCTTTAAAAAATGAATTCATCGTGCAATATTTATTTCCGTATGCAAGGAATATCAGTTGATAATAGCAACGTGACGTGATCAGTAGATGACAGCAAAGTTATTTATAAACTGTGACACGATATGGATGAATTGGCTTGGTCACATTGAGCGAATGAAAAGTACAACCAAGACAATTTCCGAATCGCAGCCTTTGTATTTGAGACGACAAGGAAGACCGAAGCCGGTCTTAAGATCAAGCGATGGCGGAAGCCAGGGCATTTGACCTGAATTAGAAGAAGCAACTTGCTCAGCATTGCAGGGAATAGAATGCTTCCTTGTATCAGGGACAGACCTTTATCAGTTCGCGAGCACGTTAAGTAAAGTAGGCATTTTCAAAATACATTTTTAGTGCCCAACATCAATGAAGTCCATTTTGGCCAAGGACCTAAAATTGTTCAAAACAAAACATGAAACAGCAATATGGTGCTTTGCTAACTTTTTTGTTACTCAATTATTCCAGCCCATCTTAAAAACTGTTTTGGAATAAATGTTAAGAATGTGATTCATTCATAACGAAATGAAATACATGCAAATTTTTGCATAACAAACTTCACTGTTAATGTGTCAACAACACTCAACAAGTCTCCAAATCGCATCACAATCCCAAAAGGTACACAAACTTTACTTTTGTGTAGTCACTTCTAATTCCGCTTATTGTGGAACCGGTCTATGGGTGATTGTTTGTATCTTTTTTTCTACTGATCGCAAAACGTGACTAGACACCGCACCCTGCGTTGCGTCGTCATCAGCATTGAACCTAAACCACAGAGCACACACCTACTCCTCTATGAGTTGTTGAGCTCACTCAGTGGCAAGACCATTATGGGAATACAGCAACTCGGGATGGTGTGTGTGGTGTAGCTTCTATGGCAAGGTAATAGATACATTTTCCGTCTGTTGAACTTGAACTGATGACAAATGATACGTAACCATGAGCTCCGCTTTGATCGCGTGATTGAATAAAATGTGATGAAAAAAATGCAAAAAAAAATCGTTTTACATTATACGAAGGTCAAGAAAAGATCTTAACTTATATTTGGGAAGTAGATTTTCGGCATGGCTTGGTGGTAAACTATCCAAAACAATGTTCACCTTAACAAGAGTGAAAACTGAAAACACAATTCGTTTGGTGAGATTTTTATCCAAACTTCAAGGTTCCATGGAGAGTATCTAATAGAAATAATTGGAAATTGAATAGGTTTTGAGTCTTTGTTTGGTAAGGTATGCCTACTTTGTATTTAAGTAGTTGATTGTTGGGGCAAGTAAAAGGGAATTTTTCTTAAGACCACCCAGAGACAAATGTAGGAATCAGAATTAACCTGAAAAGACTTATCGATGGTATAAAGCAAACAGCGCGGCGAACCTGTGTTCATAAATGAATCTGTTTCGCAATATGTATTGTTTGGGTGAAAGATGCAAAAATGATTCAAATCAAATGTGAACTCGACACCTTCTTGAAAAACCACCACTTATGTGGTAAACAAAGCCACTTATAATCCGCTGCGAAGGTATTTCGTATCGCATATTAGCACGCACGTTGTGTAAAATCATAGAATAGAAATATCACTATCCTACCTTTGTTGTTAGTGAAAGAGCAACTACGCATATTGTATATTAATCTATAAAGGCTATGTAGGGACTTTCAAATGACATAAATATATCAAGATAACTTCGTGTCTGATAACGAAACACTGCGATATGTGGGATTTCGATTTTTATAAAAGCTTTATGAATAACTCGAAGATGGTTGCAAATGTTTGCTAACGCTGCTCCAACTTCTTTCCAGATAATCATATATCACCATTTTTGCATAACAGGGTCCTTAGGACCAACGGAGTAGTTTTTTTTTCTTTCTTGCACGATGACCTACAGTTTTCTATCTCTATGATGTTGATATCCGATTTTTCATAACAATTTATAATACTCCGATTATTTGTCAGATCATCTCGTGAGGAGGTCTAGTAAAAAATAATAATTGGTTTTCTGTTTACTAACTGCAGCTAGTCCCACCGTTAAAGTATGCTGAAGAGTAAGATAAAACTAAAAGGAGACTTAACCGTATCGAACTTCAGAGACTCGCTTGAACATCTTTTACTGATATTATAACAAGTAAGGAAGCGACAATTCAAAAGAAATATTACAATGTTAATCAATTTTACCTCAAGTCTGTATTCAGACGTACTGTAAAATATAAACATTCCTAGACCAAACAACCAGCAAGTGGAATGCTTCAACCTCAGGTTTTTCACCCCTTTATTTATATGAATACAATAAATGTATGCATCAAACTTTTCAACGTGTGCAAGCTAACCACTAGGTTAGCTTAGGTTTAGTGGCCGATACTAAGAATTATTTTATATAGAAGGGGTAAGCCCCAGAAGACCTATTGGTATCGTAATGGACCAATAGGTGCACTTTCAAACTGTTGACAGTCACTTAAACAGCTCTTTGCCAACGCATAAAATTTGGTCCAATGAGATACCACGTGGATTTTTATGGTTTCTCTCAGCTGCCTATTTGGTTTGGTTTTAGCGCTGGGTCCCTGGTTTAAATCCTTTAATAACAATTGTGAAAGGATGACAAACTTCCAAGAGTAAAAAACTGTCATTGTGAGTCGGCATTAAACAGGAGGTCCCGGTCATTGTGTCGAACAAATATAACTCCGCAAACATAAATCAATGGATAGCCAAGCACTTCTGCCGTGCGTGGAATACCTTAAGCCGTCTCTGAGGTTAAGTCTGGCGATTTGAAGTATGAAAAGAATCATCTCTAAGGCGGGTTGATCGTCATTCAAGAAAAGTGCATGTTATCTTACTTTTTACGTTCTGACGCCAATGTTATAACATTAGATGTTACACTGATCCGAGGGGTCTAATTTTCAACGACCCTACGGCATAGATCCGGCTGAATTTTAGTAATAGATTGCGTTTATGTTAATTTTTGGTGTATCGGTCGATTAGGGTTTAATCGCGTAGACCTCCGACTTCCGAAAATCTCACATGAAAAAAACAAATCGAAGGTAAACTCTACCATCAAATCGTTTATGCAGAATGTTCAATGTGACCTTCGCTGAGTGGAACTTAGCGATGCCCTGACGAACCTCATGTAGTCCATGTTCATATCGTTCTATTTGGGCCAGAAAAATTTGGTCATCATTAATCTGTAGCGCTCGCGGTCACTGACATTAGTTGTCACTGATTGCACCGAAATCTGCACCAAATATTCCCATTGGTGAACCCCGTTTTGTTGGCTTAGTCCCATAAATTGCAATTCCTAATATAGACGTTCATCCAAAAATACACTTCATCGACTATTTTTTATTCCAAGTACTCTCATGTGTGTACTTCTTTGCACGATAGCGGGACCTCCTGTTTTATACCGAATCCGAACGGCTAAGTTGAGATAAGCTTTTCATAACAATTGGTACTACTCGGATAATTTGACAGATCATCACGAGAGGAGGGCCAGTGAAAAATCATTTAGGTGTTGCTACGGCTGGGAATTGAACCCAGACCTTCTGCGCGGCAGTTCAACGCACTAACCATCGCGCCACTGAGCCCGTGTTTATACTAAATAAAAAAATAGGCCAATACGTAAGAGGAACTGTCATTTTGTATCATTGCATACGATTTTTTCAAGTTCTTCTCGGAACTTGAAGCCGAGAACATTAGTACTAAATTGCTTTTTCCAAAGCTATTACGTCTACAGATCTTTCATGGTTAACGATTATTTTGTACTATTAAACAACTTTTAGTAATTGGGCGAATCTAGGCCAATTATAGCTAACACACGCGGATATAATTTTCCCCCATTATTCTTAAAACATAATGTTATCACATGCATATCCGATATAACTTATCTACAACTCATTTTACCTTAACTGTATCGCGCTTTATAATAAGCTATTAATGGACTGAAAACATTTAAAAAAAAATCGCAAGACTAAAAATATATGTCAACTTTCCACTTATAAGTTTACCTTGACCAACTCATTTTATCCGAATTTATAAGAAAATAAATTAACACGCTAACTAATATAAAAGGAGTGTATAGCTCTCAATAAATCACCGCCACATTAAAATACAAAAAAAAAATCAAACGCTGACATTTGCCTTTGCCTTACATATAACATGCTACCTCTTGCCCGCCCCAAGTTTAAAAAAAAAAAAACGAATAAACCGTCACGCTCATACCCCCTATTTTTTTCGATTTTTTGTTTAACAAAATTGTTTACACTAAAAAACAAGAAAATTCTTCACTTAATTGTTTATTACTCGTGCGCAACGTGTGTTCATTTAACGCTGCTGCATGTGCTTTGTTTTTGGTGGAAATCCAAATAAAGGATTTTAATTTTTTTTGTGGAATTCTTCAGATTCTTATCGCGGTAAAGCTCATTAAAGGAGTGAAAAAGGTGTGAGATTTCTGGGTGCAAGTGTGCATTTTCTAATTGAGATGCTAATCGAGTTCCGACGGAAATAATCATAATTTCAAATGCCGCGCTCAATGACGTGGTGTTAGATCATCAATAATGATAATTGAAGCTGCCGGCAATTTATCTAAACAACACGAAAAGTGGGTGAACTGCTTTGGCGCAGATATATATTTTTAAAAATGTATCGATGCTATGTATCTGTGCGTTTTGGGTATTTTTAGATCGCGGAAAATGTTAAAAGTTTGAATTCAACGAGTGGGGTCAATAGTCGAAACTCAATTGGATTTAAAGTGACACAATCTTAAGTGACAATGAGGTCGATACACATGCAAAAGGGGGGGCGATACACATGATTGCGATGTGAATGACATTGAATTGCAATAGTGGGAATCGCAGTATGCTCATTATATCATGCAGTCTTCGATATGACATTACAGTATGCAGGTGCTCTTAATGTCTGTATTTCGTGACGTAATTTCCTGTGATATCACTATCTAAATGGATTCTGTGATGTTGTCTCACTATGGTCGTTTTAATGAGCTTGCTTGAGTGTGTTTGTTTTGTTGATCAATTTGAGGCTATTGCAGTTGCATTCATGGGTTTGGTGGGACAGTACGACTACGGCTAGCAGACTTGAAAAACATCTGGCCAACAGACCGTCTCGTCTATTGTTTATATGCGGTAGATACAGCAAAAGCCGGATTGCATTCCACTTGAAAATTCTCCACAGACAAGTTGCAAGAATAACTGAAAGGGTTGTGTTTTGACAGTTTAATGAGCATATTGTTTTTTTCGTTGTACTTGCATCAAATGGGGAATTTGCTTCAAATGGGAGACTTACATGACATGGGGAGTCTAATGAAACTCCAAAATGTTGACCATATTGTTGTTTTTATCAAACAATAGTAACTATAATTAATTTTATGAGATATTCACACTGTGCAACTAGTTGTATCTATGGGTGTTAATGCCCAGGATGTTGTGACTAATGATTGCAGATATAACCTTACTGATTATCTTTTTTAAGAGAAATCTAAATATACCCAACATTATAGTTAAAAAATATTGGAAGACATTTGGGACCCAAATTATGGGAAACATGGCTCAATTTCTTACCTTCACACTTAAAAGATCCGAAACAATGACTAGAAATTGTAGAGAAAGTAATCCTTTATTCAAAGTAAGAGTACCTAGTAGTTGAAACTGTGATAAGTAGATGGTTGACTATGAATAATAATACGGATATCTGATGAAATCAAATGAAAGGGGCAATCCGAAAGCAATCTATGATATTGAAATTAATCATCGCGTAATTGAAGGGTGGAAATAATTGTGGAAAACTCATGTATCTTTCAGTATACCAGACAAGCAGTTTCTGGCACATAATTTACACAAAATAATGCCGCACATAAGAACATGCAAGGAAATGGGAAAGCTCAATAAAAATGGAGCAAGTCGCACTTGTCATGATCAAAGTGGATCCTAAAATCTTTATAAAAAAGGCCATATCCATTAAAATTTTCCTCTTATATCAGTAGACAGACAGATCTAAGAATGCGTAGAGCACAAAAATGCAACAACCTTACCGACTCTTCTTCTCCATCCGACCTTATTATTCGTAACCTCCTACAATCAGAAATACAATCAGAATATACCGGTTTAAACTAATTTTAAGTGATATAGAATTAGTAAGTATTCCTAGCTTCAAGACAAGGTAGGATAATAGATGGAAATAATTCATAAACAATAAAAATTTGTTTATTTAATACACATTTATTAATTCAGGGGTTTTTAGTACCTAATGAAAAATCAGTTTTTTGTAGATCCCTTCTTCCCTTCCTTAAGCTTGTGGCTAGTTTTGGCGTTTAGTAGTTTCAACACAAACCTTGGATACAAACTTTTGGCACATATTTTTATTGGATTGAAGAAACATCAAAGCAAAATCAGCTGTTTTTAAATCACCAACGATTAGTCGCATTTGTATACCATATTTGACCTTTATTTTCCTTCAAATGTCACAGAATAAATTTGGTGATTGACTAAAAAGAATATTCTGAAATCTAAAACAATAATTTGTTATTAGCGAATAGGGGTAGTGACCCCACCATCTTCATTAAAAGTAGACAAGAGATTGATGTCAAACTTTACAAAAAATCTGAGAATTTCGCTGTGTGCCACTGAAAAATTTCATCAGAAAACTCATACTCTGATCACAGAATAATAGAATTCGAAACAGAGGACGATACAAAATACCCACCTTAACACCGACATAACAAGAAAGCCCTTCTGGTCCTTCTACCGCATCCGATGGAAACTCCATCTGTAATTGATGCTGTTGCGGAATTCATAAGTTTTGTATGTCCACGTAAGACAATTAAATCGCAAAGATTAACGACATTGCGGACGAAAGAGCTTCAAAGTATTAGAAAGGAACAAAGGAATCTTTATAACTTCTGTTGAAGTAGATAAAATAAGCTCCCCAATGAAAACTGGACACAGTCTTCCCAGAAATCACTAACACATCAAAAGACTTCAGACCCATAAGACTTGCATCCTTCGAATTGATGACCTTCGAAAAACTATTGATATCTACATTCTTGATAAGCACAACCCTCCAGACACATCTTCGACACAGCATACCTACACTAAAGAAAAGCTAATCGAAACCGCCATAAACGATATCGTTGGTAATATTGAAAAGACTAATGGCGGGTGAATTTTTATAATGTTCCATTCGAAAGGTCCAATTTTTCGTCACTTTTCGAGCATTTCGGCCTGTATTCCACGAATAACGCGTTTTGTGTTATCCTGTAAGGCTTCAATCGTGTTCGGCTTGTCCACATAGACTAACGACTAACTTTACATAACCCCACAAGAAATAATCAGGAGGCGTTAGATCGCATGATCTTGGCGGCCAACTCTCAGGACCATTTCGAGAGATAAGCTGCTCACCAAATTCATCCTTCAACATTTCCACTGTCTCACGAGCTGTGTGGCATGTGGCACCGTCTTTATGAATGCAAAATAAGGGGCTCGATATCGTTCGCCATTGACGATAACGTTTCTTCTACGGTCGTCTTTGAAGAAAAATAGACCGATGATAACCAGATGATAAACCACACCAAACCGTCGTATCGGTAATTCTTTTATGGCATGTGGCTGTTCCTCACTCCAGATGCGACAGTTCTGCTTATTTACGTATCCGTTGAGCCAGAATTGTTGATTAACCAGGTCGATTATGATGACCATAATATGGTCGTAACAAACAGTGGACATTTTTCACAGAGCACGAATTTTGATAATAAATTTCAATAATTTGCAATCGCTGCTATTTTGTAAGTCTTTCCATAATTAAATGGCAGAGTATGCCGAAAACTTTTCACTTTGACAGATGACGTTTTGACATCATTACTAAACAGTGCTGCCAACCTGAAAAAAACTTAACTCTTAAAAAATCACCCGTTATATACACTTGCTGCATTTTTCGACATTGAAGGAGCCTTCAATAGCGCCAAACATTTTGGTTTTGTTCTTGACAATAGCTTTCTATACGTGCAACCAAATTTAGTTAGAAAACTGGTGTCCAAACCCCAAGATTATTTTATGGATGTTACCCATATCTGGTGGCAATCCACAATAGACACAAAAATATGAAAGCGTTTTTTCCTTATTCCCTAATCATAGCGAAACGAACAACATTTTTTTTTTAAACATGCAAAATATTTCTCGGTAAATTCAGATCAAATGCACGTTCCAAATGTTATATTTCCCGATTTTCATGTTCATTTTTGGTGTCACTATAAATACTGCCTTAGATTTCAGGGTAATTGATTTCTAAGAATTAAGTTAATATAAACAGGCAAATAGATCGTTGAATCACAAAACATTATGGAACTGATTTTTTTTGACAGTTGGTTTTAACAATTAATTTTTCAAATTCTGTCATTTACATCACCGCGGTAAGGGAAAGAAAGGATTTAGGTGAAATGACATTCAGGTAAAATGCAATAAAAACTAAAATAATTTTCTGCTGGTTTCAATTTAAAGTTTAAATATTTTTATAGATATTTTTAGATACATTTGTTTTAAATTTCATAAAAATTATTTTAACATCAACCAATGACTCAATTTATGGACCAAAACGCGTATAGTACCTAATAGTAAATTTCCAGTTATCCTTTTCAATGACAGCATTAAGTAGTGACTGAAAGTTCTGTCATTCTTTCATTTGCGCTTCAATTTGAAATGTACATCTTTATCCGATTTCAAATACGGCAACCCCGACCATAACCTAGAAAACCACAATGTTCTCAGTTTTTGCTTCAACTTATTCATTCAAAGGGTGTGACTACTATCAACAAACATTAAAACTTACAAACCTGATAAAAATTTTCATTTAACTTGCAAACCAATGACATTTCGCAGGTATAGATATACTCTTCTATTTTAACCACAATCCAAGCCCATCAATTGATATCACACTTCGCTCCTCATTCATAGCTGCATTGTTATGCCCTTTAAATTCTTCAAAGTATCATCTCACATCCACTGAAGCAACATCCTCTACATTAATTCAAACAGAGATACGTGACAAGACTCGCAACCACAGAGAATAATAATAAATTGTCATCTGTTGGCAGATTGACAAAACGCTAAGGTACATCATCTGATAAATTCCACAATACTATCGTGACAATTGATTGAAATATGAACGATATTTTATCTGTCAAATGTTTAGTAGCTTAAGACAAAATCCCTTTCTAAATGTCGAAAGCACACTCCCACAAATGGGTTTGGTCCTTACCAAAGAACAATTCGTTGGAACAAAATATATAAATCAAAGAAATCGATAATTGACAAACACTACACAATGCAAAGATAAAAGATAGAAAAAATTAATGTTCAGCTGGTGGAACAAAATAGAATGCATGCAGGGGGGACATTTCAAATAGTGCGTGCTTTTAGAACGTTCAACTCCAGCCGGGTAATTTGCTAGCAATGCGATGCAGAAACAGAATAAAAACGTTGGATACGTCTTCCATACACATGTACGCCTTGTATCTTGTATCTGTTGGATTAGAGTTATTGTTTTCGCATTTTTTGTTCAGCATGTTTCAAGTCAACATACGGAATTTCAGATCGAGTGACATGAATCAACAAACAGTAACGTCAGACAGGCGGCGGACACCATGTAAGCCGTCTCGTGACGTTTCGTTCGGCATCGACATTTGTCGCGTGGCTTTTGGTTAAGTTCGCCTGTCATTATAAATGTGCTTCAGCTCTCTTATTATGTGTGTTTTAGCCGCTACATTGAGGATTTTTTCTTTCCGCTTTTTGAATAGAAATAATGGACGGCGAGACGTTTTGTTCTCACGTCGGATGTCTGTTATGATTTGATGAATGAGGATGTTCGCGAGGAAGTAAGTGCAGTAAAACATGCCCTTGTGTAATTGGTGGTAGAAAACCTTTTTGCAGGGCATTGACTGGGCGAGCAAATATACATATTTTACTGTAAACAAACAAAACAAAAATGGTGCTACGTAAACAATAAAGATCGCAATGTAAGAGTTGATGAAATTTCCTGTTATCTAGTGAAATTTATATCTGCGTTTAGGTACGTAGGCTCATTTAACTTTATCTTTCTGTAACACAAAATGCATTCACAGTTACCTATATAGATAACAGCTCTCTATGACATGTTAAAAAAAAAGAACTGACCTTTGCACGGCGAAATAATAAAACCCACTTCATATACATATCAGCACTTATCTCATTCATATCTATGTTTTATTACTCCTAAAGCCTCAATTTGAACTGAAATCAATTCCCAACTACCCCAGCCCATGATAAGACTATTCCTTCCATACCACCCATTCAAAGGGATCAATAAAATTAATGATAAGATATTTATGTCAGTCTCCAAACCCGTCATGATATTGCGAAATGTTTGTATCCCATTGAAGAGGTTGTTGCACTGTATGACAAACATTTGAACGAAGTGAACTCCACTTTATTATGTCATACCACTTGAGTGACGCATTTCAGTCGCCATATAATTAGACGCCTTATCATCATAATGTGACCTAAAAATATAGGTAACTACCCACCCACCTTCGTCGAGATAAATCAACAGAAGGTGTGTTTGCTTGTGAAGCTATAAGTGCACCGCGGTTATATAGAGCGTTATGCTAACAAACCTAAAAGTGCGAAAGAAAAGCAATCAATCTTAAGTCGCAATAGGCTCGCCGATGTTTTTGTGATTTGCATTTATCTGGGTTGTGATTTTTACCTGAAATGAGAAGAATTACAAATGAAAGTATTAGAATCATGAAAAATTCAAGTAGCTTAATTAATATTGTTTGTAATGAATCGGAGCTTTAGACAAAAATAGTTACAAAGAAGTGCAGCTCTTTGCGTCAAAAATATCATGTAACACAGTGTGGTGAAGATGGTCCCCAACTTCGACGATCGAGATATATCGACGATCTTCCATATATCTAATTTGGTAGATATACCAAAATATCAAACGTAATTTAGTAGTTATTGTTATTGCCTGATGTTAGAGTATGTAGAAGTTTGTATGAGGAGAATTGTGATCCAATATACTTGTAAGCACAAATCCTCGTCTACCATGTTATACATAAAAAGGGCCTTAGAACGAAATGTCTGACTACCGCCTAATTGCTAAGCTCTCTTGCATACCGTAGCTTTTTGAAAGAATCGTTTATGATACAATTGTTTTTTGATGGCAAATCCACCTTCTCTCCAAGCCAACAAGGATTTAAGGAAAGGAACCTAACAAAATTTGTATCTAACACTCTGTGCGCATTAGAGAAAGTCAATAAAGACGATGGCTTTATTAAAGCTTTCCATAAATTATAATTCTTTTGAAACTTAGAGCATGGGTTGCATGCATGGAATCCCATACTTTTTAACGCCAATACGAATTCTGTTCAGATGCTCTGTATTGGGGTTCGATACCACATCCGGATTGCCTCAAGGTAGCCATCTTTGACCTTTGATATTTTATTTGTCTTTCAATGACGCTGACTGTATCATTAAGAACTCTTATTTTCTGTTTATACTGAAGACATGATTTCAAGTATATGCTGTCAACACGAAAGGACACACAACATCGACGAATTGGACAGAGCGTCACCATTGACAGATATAATTTTGAGGTAGTACGGGACTTTGTCTATCTCGGCTCCGCTATTAACTCTGACAACAACATCTCGTCAGAAATTAAACGAAGAATTATTCCTTCCAACCGCTGTTTCTTCGGGCTAAGAAGGCAATTCAGTAGTAAAGCCCTCATTCGAACTACTAAGTAGATATTATACTACGTCGCAAAAGCATGGATCGTCTCAAAAGCGGTTGAAGAAATCCTTGGTCGATTTGAGAGGAAAACTCTTCAATAAATCTTCGACGAAGATTCAACCAAGAACTATACGAGCTATACAACGACATGCCCCTGGTCAAAAAAACTCCGCATTGGAAGTTTAAGATGGCTAGGACATGTAGAACGAATGGGCACCAATACTCCGGCTCGCAGAGTCTTCGATTCCCAGCCAGACGTACGTCGGCCGCAGTAGAGGAAGACCTCGCCTTTAGTGGCGCGCACAAGTAGAAACCGACCTCAACCAACTTGGAGTGCACAACTGGAGGCAGTTAGCTAAAGACCGGGATAATTGGACTGGCATGTTGGTTGAGGCCCAGCAGTAAGCTGAAGACATGATAATCTCCGCACTTGGGTTTCTAAACCACTGGTCTAAGGAATTTTTCAACCCATATGCCACAAAAACTCTATTGATCAGATTCGTTAGACATATCCTTGAAAATGCTAGCCAAGTATGGTCGCTTTATTAGAATACCTATTCAAACTAGTAATACTAGTTAAACTAGTAATAGAAATACTAGTATTGTGGGTGCCCAACTTAGTAAATAAAAAATGTAAGTCAGGTTAATTTAGTCTTAAGTCCAACTTGTACTAAGCCTAAATAAATAAAAACGCCAAACTGGGCACACGTCGCATCGATATGTATTTATATATCGATGTATTTTCAAACTTACGATGTGATGCCTCTAAAAGCAAAAACCATTGCAAATTTTATGGTTGAATAGTATCGACATATATGCATATATGCACGCAATGGCAAGCTATTAAAGTTAAATATCTCCCTTTCCAGACACTACAGGTCTGGAAGCGTGCACGACTAGTCCTTGCGCCCTTGATTTTATGATTACAAGACTCCTTATACGGCTTTCTCAACAAACTGAAAACTGAGTTTTCGCACCGAGACCTTCATCATAAAAAAATAAGGTTTCAATATAACCGCCGCGAAACCCATTCGCAGATGTCATTTTAAAGGAGATTGTTGGAGCGAACGTGGGTGACAGTGACGAAAGTGACAACACGTAAGTGTTAACTGTTTCGAAAGTCTGACAAACATCCAAGAGTAATAGTTCAATGAAAAGCTTCTCAATTTTGTTCTGCGTTAAGCAGGATGTCCTCTTCTTTAAGGCAAAAATAATTATTTCACACACACAAATGAAGAGAAAAGTAGGTTTGAGGTCCTATATAGTCCCTTAACGCCAGTTATTTCATTTCATGTTGGAGCGACTACACTTTTTGATACCATTCACTCTCATATAAAACATCTGACCTACTAGCTATCAAAACAAACAAACAATTTTGAAGTTTTGTTTTAAACATTAGTGTATGGTGTCAAATTAAGTTTAATCAAAATCGAAAGAGCGATTCTTGAGATATTTTCATGTATACAATTTGATCAGCCACAACTGAAACCCCTGGTTTGATAAGGAATGCCGACAGATGCTCGCAGCCAAGAACGAGACCTACAAGGCTAAGCTGCAGTTGAATACGAGAGCTGCCTTTGAGCTCAATAGGCAGAGAAGAAGGGGGAGAACACCTGCTTTTCAGGAAGAAGAAAAGCGCGCGATCAAGGATATAGAGGGGTGCCACTCCAGGAACGATGTTCGTAAGTTTTATCAAAGTGTAAAACGTCGAAGCCAAGGATAAAAGGCTCGACCAGAATGCTATTATATGAACAAGGAAATATCGTAGTTGAGACACAATCGATGCTGAGGATATAGAAGAACCACTTCTGCAGACTGTTAAACGGCGATGAGGAACAACATTCCGCTGTCAGACAGAACGAACCATTCAATATTGGCAAGTACAGCGAAAACTGCCAACCACCCGACCTGAGTGAAGTGAGGATAACAATATCTAAGCTGAAGCTAAATTAGGCTGCCGAAAATGACGGTCTTAGCGCCGAGCTTTATAAAGCCGGCGGAGATGACTTGGTAAGTAACATCCACCAACTCATAAGACGAATCTGGTCGGAAGAAAGTATGCCTGACGAATGGAACCTCAGCATCGTTTTCCTGATCCATAAAAAAGGAGACCCTCTAAACTGCGCGACCTACAGAGGCATAAGTCTCCTCAACATCAATTACAAGATCATATCTGCCGTAATATGTCAGCGGCTCAAACAGTTTACCAACAACCTGATCGGCCCTTATCAGTGTTGTCAAAACTCGTCCGTTTGTGTAGGATGACGATGGAGAATTTTCGCTGCTCCATCCGGGTCGGAAACGATCCGACACATTCGATACCAAAAAAAATATTTAGGCAAGGCGATGCGCTGTCATGTGACTTCTTCAATTTGATTGTTGAGAGGATTGTGCAAAACTCACAATTGGTATAGAGAAGGAAGCGGCAAAAATGGGTTTAGCAGTTAATGAGGGTAAGACGAAGTATATGCTGTCAACACGAAAGGACACGCAACAGCGACGAATTGGACGAAACGTCACCATTGTCAGATATAACTTTGAGGTAGTACGGGACTTTGTCTATCTCGGCTCTGCTATTAACTCTGACAAAAACATCTCGTCAGAAATTAAACGAAGAATTACTCTTGCCACACGCTGTTGTTTTTTCAGGTTAAGCAGGCAATTCAGTAGTAAAGCCATCATTCGAACTACTAAGGAGATCCTATAGAAGACCCTGATCATCCCAGTCCTGCTCTGCTACGCTGAAGCATGGACCGTCTCAAAAGCAGATGAAGAGATCCTTGGTCGATTTGAGAAGAAGATTCTTGGAAAAAACTTCGGTCCCGTTTGCGTTGACGGGCTATGGAGACGAAGATTCAACCTCCGCATTGTACGTTTCAGACGGTTAGGACAAGTAGAACGAATGAACACCAATACTCCGGCTCGCAGAGTCTTCGATTCTCACCCAGACGTCGGAAGAAGCACAAGTAGTTAGCTAAGAACCGGGCTAATTGCAGAGGCATCTCTCGTGTGCGCTTGCACAATAGTATGAAACCGGTCTTATGCTAGAGTTAAACTCTTCTCATATGCGGAGGCCCATTGTCCATTGTCGTTCATTGTGTGATTGGTATTTGAGGTGATCCTTTAGCTGAGTCGGCTTTGAGAGAGATAACAGTATCTCATAACCGAATATTTCTAACGTTGTAAGGAAGTTGCCCTGAACCCCAATTTATTACATTTCGTTATGACATGGGGCCATCCGAATCCTCTACGTGATTGAGCGTTGCCGTTGACCGTTTGGCTCATTTTTTTTAAAGTATAAACAAAATGATTACTTTTAGTGAAAAAACACAAAAATTTCAAAAATTTAACTGTTTTGCTACAGCAATCTTTTATTTTTATTTCAGTAAACAAGGAAAATAAACAATTTAATTCAAAGAATGTTGGCCTACTGAATTAATAAATTTTCATAGACATGAAAACTCCATTACCCATTTTATGATACCCACCACACCACATTGCAGGCGTTTGGATTGTTCCCATTTCGGCTGGGATTATATGCAGTTTGTCGAAAGTATCTTTTAGCTCTATTCTCCAAATATGAAAATATATGCAATCTAAACCAACATAAATTCGACAATCAAACTATTATGCCTAATTGTGTATAATTATATACATAGGCATACGTTTATGGAATGCTTAGATATCGGTTAATCATAATCTACCAATCTTACGCGACTCTTAATTAAAGACAACCAATTTATATGCAAATTCATTCTACACCGATAACTGGATTGAAAATCGATAAGCATTTCTCCAATCGAAAGAGATGACATTTTATTAGAAAAGGTACATGTGGGCTTGAACGTGCTTTATTGCTAAATATAAATTTCTCATATATCAACACGCATATAGTGGTTTATTGCACTTAATATCTGTCAAAATTTTTTGGCCCTTTATTTAAAAGATAAGTGAGTTACTAAGAAATTGGATATGCGTTACAAAACAATGGAGCACAGCCCACGTCCAGGCGAGCAGTAACGAACGGCGATGCACTTATTTTGGACGACGCGAAGCAGCCGATGTAATTACTTGTTTGTCACCAGGGATTTATGTTAAATGTAATTCTTTGTGTGATTTGAAGTTCGTTTACAATGGAAAATTATCCCACCCAACTCAATAAAAGATGTATGCATTATGTACATTATATTAACATACAAAATATTTGGACTTTCATTGTTGCTAAATCGTAAACTTTTCTCTAAATGGGTTGCAGTAAAATCAAAATGAAATGCAACGCTGTCAATTCGGTGAACAATACCCCAGCCTGGACACGCATTGACAAGTCTTCCTAGACAGATGATGTCATTCTGCATAATTTGTGATTAGAGTGACACATATAAAAATTAAAAAAAAAAATGTAACAATGTCAAGTTTGTTACAATCGTGAGTGAAGTGCGTTCACGATATTTTATGAACCATTAATGTGCGGAATGAACAAGAATATTCAACACAAGGTTTTAATAGTTCGAGTAGCGTCAACCATCTCTCCTCAACAAAAAACAATTTGGATCTCTTATGAACGTAAAATATGCATCGAAAGACCTCAAGTGCCAGATTGTCATACAAATGTAAATGTTGTTATAAAAGTAACATTAACAACGTCAAAATAATGTAGCTAAAAGTAGAATATGACATTACTTGCTATGGGTTATATCAGCGTCCCCACTAACACTAGAATTGAAGTTTTTCACTTCACTTTTTCTAATTTTTAATATTTTCACTACGCCACTACGAAAAATTCCAAAACACTACGATTTGAGATATGATATCAAAAATATGCAATTATTCTATTGCAATGTTTTAACGATTCAATATTTCGAACTGAATCCCTGTATTGTTGACACATTTACATATTACAGAGGATGAACTCTGGAATTGAGTTCAGAGTGGAAGCTCTTTATTAATTATAATCCAGATGTAATTGCAGATTTTGAGGACGACACTGTTACATTCTAGTCGCATTAAAAGTCACAAAAGAACAGCTTAGGGAGTGTTAGTTTACGAACTTATTAACATGTTTACATTTATACCACATAGCAGTGCGGCAGCCGAAAAATGTTTCTTGACTATTAACAACTAAATCAACCGATTTTGACAGTTGTTGTTGTCCAATCTGATCTGATTTTTGATCTCAGATCAATTTTGCAGATCTGGATTTTTCGGAAGATTTACCACTCCTTGCACTAACACTAATACAAGTGATAACTGTCAGCTTGACTAGAGTGATTTTTGTTTTGATTTAAGATTTTTTCGGTTGTGAACAACTATTTTTTAACATTAAAATTGTAGTAGTACGATGTGAAATATAAATTACATCAAAAAGAAACAACCTGTGTTACTGGAAACTTGACAGCTACACCGACACTTACTTCAAAGACACGAAATCACAACAATACAACCACATAAAAAAATCAATCTGAAATTATGTTTCATTGAAATCAAAAAAGATCAAATTTCAGATCAAAATTCAAATGTACCAATGGAAAACGCCATTAATTAAGAAAGAATTTAAATGTAAAAACAGTAAACAATCTAATTTTTCTACAGGATTTTTATTTGGAAAATAAAAGTACATTTGACCAACACATTAACAAAAATACACAGACAGCATAAAATTGATACTGTAATACTTATATAATTGATGTAAAAGTAATATAAGTTAAATGCCACAAGAAATTGAAAAACAAATGTTTACTTTATAAAAATAAAAATTGAAATGAATTATTTTGGCTATCACTTCAATTTACTATGGAGCACTGCGATTCTTGGAGCTATTCACTACAATATTGGAAAAATTAAGTGGGAAGCTATCAGAATCGCTTGTAAATTTAGTGTGTGCATGTACTTGAAACAGTGAAGTTTAACTGAGTAGTGGAATAAGAATTTACTCTGAAAACAAATAAAATTAAATAAGGTGAGTAATCACTGAGTCTTGTTGTGTTGTTATGTAATTTTATGATTTAGGTAATAAACGTGGTGATAGGTTATTATTAAATTTTTAAGAAAAGAAAAGATTTCTAGAAATTCTTTGATTAGATTTCTTGAAATCTGTTTATTTAGCATAGGGTGTTTTCATAAGCATTTAAAATCTGCACTAGTCATATTGTCATTATTCTTTTTTGCAATAATAAACACACTCATTCTGCAGAACGGGTGCAGGCCTGCTTAAGTGCAATTTTAAGTTGTCATTGAATGTTCATAAACATCAGACAAACATTACAAATGACCGTTGCGTTCAATCTTAATTGTAAATTAATAACAAATGAAAAGAATGGATCACCATTTTTGATTTCCTCTACAATTTTTTTTCTTTTTCCCAGAAATAAATTCTTTTTCCATAAGAATTCTTTTATGATTTATTAGCTTAGTTTTCGCCGCATTCCCCAGTGCAGCTTCTTCTTCTCTTAAAAAAAGAAAAATGTAAAGACACAATTTATTAAGGAATCGCCAATAAACCTTTTATTTTCGCAAATAAAATTTGTCTTCTTTATCTCCTGCCATCTGCCAGATCAGGATGATATTAAATTTGAATAAATGAATTTTAAGCTCGCCGGTTCCACCGACTTTTAAAATAGCATCTTCACGCATGTGTGTGTGCGAAACTTACGCCGGTTCCCCTGATCCTATATTTAGGGTGAAGGCGTGTGTGGCTAGTTTTCGAGGTGCGCTGCTGAAGGTTACTTTGTACCGTAGTTTTATTTTTTATAAAGTAAACAAATCTATTAAGCAATTGAGGCTCACTAGGGTTTCTCTATTTTATTTGCAGGTTGTGCGTTGCCAGGGAACGAGCAAAAAAGAATTAAAAAAATTAAAAAGAAAAAAAAAAGTGGGATTTGTTTAAATGTTTACTCATTTTACACATATGATGTTTAGTTACTTATGTTGAATAATTTTCGTTAAAGAAATTTAAAAGCAGACCGTTTTGAAAAAAGAGTATCTTTTAATTCAGTCTTCGGAGAATGAAGTCGATAACACAAAGCGTGTTTCATTCGTTATCAAAAATTTTAACTTTGATAACATTACTACACCATAGCTATACATCGTGTGTTTATTATATGACACACAATATTGGACAATATACACAAAATATAAGGAAAATTAGAGGCGAAGGAAATGAAGATGCTTCTCATAATGTCAGGAAAAATCAAGCTATATCCAATAAGGCTGCAGACAACTTTGTAATGAAAAATGAAGAGTTGAAAGAATAAATAGATTCTACGAATTTCATCAAATACCTAGTCATTCTTTAAAAGCTTTTCATACAATCCTGAAAGAGTGGCGGCTTAAAAACTAACAACACCCACATTTAGTTAGACTCAATTAAGTAGTGATCCGAAATCGGGAGTCTTGCGGAACCCTACGGGCGGACTAGAATGGAATAGTTTATTCTTATCACCCATACCGTGATTATAACACAACCGATAGAGAAAGAGAACTTAAAAAAATGTTGAAATAGGCACGTTACGATTTAAGCTATGTCAATCAATCATCAACATAATTACCAAGAAAAATGGTATACTAATAAACGTCTTACTACCAATGAACTGCATAATCCGCGTCAATAAAGAAAAAGATATCAAATTAGCCTATGTACTCTGTAAAAAAATGTGTGTAAAATGACTACGAAAATGTAATTATGTGTGTAAAACATTACAATACATTATGTGTGTTAAACATTACAATACGTGACAGTAGGTAAATATGTAAAAAAAAAATTCAAAAACGTTTGTTCAATACTCTTACTTTTAGAATGTTTATAAGTAAACAAATATTGTTGTAATTCAAACACCTTATGTAATTTACTTACACAACAACGATTTGAATTTTACGCATTAAATTTTAAAAATTATTACGATAGTAAAAATACTGCAATTATAGTAGGCAACTTGTTGCCTCGATTTTTCATCGTAAAACTACACGATTTTTTTTAAGAGTGTAGATTCTGTTGACGTCATTTACATATTTTTTCAGTATGAACGATGTATCTAATCAAATTTTCAAATATTCAACAGAAAAAAGTATTTTAGGTTTTAATCATAGAACTCAACAGGTATTTTTAATACAGGGTGTCCGCCGGAAAAGTATACTACTTTGTTTGTTTATAATTTTTGATTAAATTAAAGAGAATGGATCTTATATTGATAAATGTTTTATTTAATGTCGGCAATTATGTATGCAATCCAATATCAGGTAAATGTCCGCCGAATATTTTGTCATCACGATTATTTTGTTTGAGTTGCTCAAGCGTTTCTGGTTTGTTTGCATAAACCTTGCTTTTCAGATATCCCCACAAAAAGAAGTTTGCAGCATTCAACTCAGGCCCGTGGAGGCCAATCAGCATCACCATTTCTTGATATAACTTGTTGTGGAAAGGGGTCTCGCAGTAATTCCATTGTAATCCTGGCTGTATGCGATGTGTCACCGTCTTGTTGATACAACATTTTAATCAAGACCAAAGCATGCAGTTGTGGCTTTAAAAAGTTTTCAACCATATCACGATATCGCTCTCCATTCACAGTTACCGTTACGCCGTTTTCATTTTCAATGAAGTAAGGTCCAATGATTTCTCCTGACCAAATTACACACCAGACTGTAACTTTTAATGGATGCAAAGGAGACTGATAATTTGAGGGTTTTCCATTGCCCAGACCCGACTATTCTGTTTATTCAAATATCCATTCAAATGAAAATGTGTTCTTCGCTCATTATGATTTTTTCATGAAAATCGGGGTTGTCATGGCCTAGCTTTAATATCCTATTGGCATATGTATGGTAGCGTAAATGGTCTTGTGGAAGAAGCTCTTGTGTCAACTGAATCTTAAGTGGAAACAAATGCAAATCCTTGTGGCCAAAGTTGTTCTTTGAAGACCAAGCTCCTAAGCATGGCGTCGAACTGAGGTTGTGGATTGTTTTGAACACTTCCTTGAGCAGCAGTTATGTTTTCAGCCGATTTTGCAGTACGTTGTGGTCCAGAAGAAGACCCTCTTTCTTCGAAATCATTCACTACACGATAAATAGTGCGTTTTGTTGGCACGTTGTTTCTCCCAAAAATTGCACGTAACTTTCTCATCGTCACAGTAATCGATGATTGATTTTGATAAAATGTTTTAACGGTTAAAACACGTTGGTTTATCGAATATTTTTCCGTAATGAATTTGCCACGTGTCTACTTCACGACTGCCAAATATAAACTGTCAAGACTAATGTTACCGAAACAGCGGCAAAACAAAGTAGTATACCTTCTCGGCGGACACCCTGTATATCGAAAGCCATATTTCAATTGAACGAAGGTGAATGCATGACTTCATGACTCCGAAATTGTCAATTCGAAAAATAGGCCGAGTGTTATGACTTTAAAATGCACAGTGACCAGACACTTTTTTTTAATTTCCCCTATAATTTGCAAAAAAAAAAATGGGGGAAAACTTACGTTCAACTATGAATTATTGGGATCAAACTTAAAGTCCTTAAAACCACTTCTCTATGAATAAAAAACATTTTTTAAGAACCCTTAGACTCATATGTAATAATGTAACCGGAGAATCCACGGTTAGGTTAGTTAACCTAAGAAATCTGCAAAACACGCGATTTTAGTGGGTTACCGCTATTTAACCAACGTTTTTCCAGAATTTCGTTTGTTCATGCTAAATTCAAGACTGTGTAGTGCTTTACTTTTGAGTGCATTTTTATTTTTGTTTAATCACACTCTAAATTTACATATTATTTACAAGTTCATTTCATTTGGAAACTGGCATTGGGATTGTTTGAGAAGTGACGACGAGTACTATTAATTATTCGTGGTTGAACCTGTATAAACGATCGCGACCACTCCCTGTCATAAATAGTGTTCTTCGATCGTCCGCTTTTCTTTCATGAAGTGAACTCTTAACTTTACCATTTTTTCCTTCTTCTCACTTTTTGAAATATTTGTGGATTCTGATTTGTTGATTCTGCCATTGTTTACAAAAATAAATACGTCTAGCGAAACAAAGTTAACCCACAGAATGAGTTTGACAGAAAAACTGGAAAATTGGAACGATTTGTCGCCCATACGGTTAGGTGACCGAAGTGAAAAATATATAGTGAACAAATACTAATCTAGCCTTCGAACTAGCTTAAAGTGAACAAACCGGGTATTAATCTGACAGTCGAAGAATTAAACGCACTTGAATGGTTACCAAAAAAGTAAGTGAATAACAAGATACAAATATGCACAGCAAAAGTATGAACATGTATGCATGCATATCACTTTATGGACATAAAGACACGCTTTTTAAAGACGAGGTCTCATAATTCGCCCGGTCTCACAATTTAATTCAGCACAAATTGAATAGCGTGTGTAACAGAATAATTGAATAAATGGAGAAACATACGCATGCTCATTTATATATAAAAGGGCACTGACAACAACATTTAACTACAACTTATACATTTGAATGTCTTTTGAATTTGCATGAACAGTTCAAATGGCTGAGCCGTGCCAATGCATTATATCAAGTTGTTAAGTAGTTGGTTAACTTAAATAAATATTAAGGCATACGCACGTAACGGCATTAAATGAAGTTAACTCAAATATTATATATTCGCCATGACCGAATAATTCCTAATACTCCTTTTCTTTCTATTTTTTAATAACGACAGCATCAAGGGCAATTTGAACTTAATGACTGCATTCGCATCTTGTGCTTTAAGTATAAAACTAAATTAGCATAGATATGGAGTATGTTTTATACGTGTATCTAAACACATAGAACAAGGACTACATTTTTTATCTCATTCCTCTTAGTTAATAAAGCAACGAAAGCATTACTTTCTACCTGGCCCCAGATGTCACCACATATCAAATCACCACAAAATATCAAAGCAAAAATATCATATGAAACTTTGTTTTGAGTCGCTGTAAGCACATTGACACAGCATCAACATCGACTTCAATAGCACGATTTTTATAGACATTGGCTATGTTAAACGGGGGACTTTATTTGGTTGGCATAAAATATTTTGATCGCAGACTTTTGTGTTTACAATAAGTGCGTTAATCTATATAGCCTTAGGAAATAATTTAGGTGTACAATACAACAACGCCTTAGTCTATATAGATTTCGTGAAGCCTAAAGAATTATCCGGTCCTTCATCCATCTACTTACTTTCCTAATTTTCGCTTCAGTCCGGAATGAACCTGGGCCTCAACCAAGATGACACTCCAATTAGCACGGTCCTTAGCTAACTGCCTTCAGTTAAGTTAAGATGAGGTCTACCTCTACTGCGTACTACTATACAGCTCGTATAGTTCTTGGTTGAATCTTCATCTCCATAGCCCGTCAACGCAAACGGGACCGAAGATTTTTCGAAGAATAAGCACATTTGGTGTGTAGTTAGAGTTACAATTACTGCGCATTGCCAAGTTAAAGCAAATCAGATTCAACCCTCGTTCAACAAACTCCCAACCATCAGACGTTTAGCTTATAATTTTTCTATTCGACATTGTAAAAGTTGAATGAATAATTTTTTTTGGGCTTATAATAACTTTAAGGAGTGCATAACTTTATACACTCCTTATAGTGAGTTTAAGAATAAGGCTGCTGATCTTTATTTTTCAGGACTCTTCATTTTGGACTTGTTGTTGTTTTGTTTTAGGTTAAGTTGATTTTTTTTAGCGTAGTTTTTTTAAAAATCAAATAAACCACTCAAATTTGCATCAAATATTCAAATTTTATTGTAGCTGATAAATAGGCCTTTGCCATTTACGTTTTAAAGACAACTTCATGTAAATGTTGTTCAAGGCTTCGTTTTAAATGGTCTATACGGAAGGTCCAATTTTGCGTCACTTTTCCAGCATTTCGGCCTGTATGCCACGAATTCACACGTTATGTTATCCTGTAAGTCTTCAATCGTGTTTGGCATGTCCAAATAGACTAACGACTTTCCATAACCCAACAAGAAATAATCAAGAGGCTGTAAATCGCATGATGTTGGCGGCCAACTCACAGGGCAATTTCGAGAGATTTCCATTGTTTCACGAGCTGTGTGGCATGTGGCACCGTCTGAATGAAACTATATGTCAACCAAGTTCAACTCAGCCAACTGGGGCCAAAAAAAAGTCGCGTATCATGGCTTGATATCGTTTGCCATTGACGGTAACGTTTCTTCCAGGGTCGTCTTTGAAGAAAAATGGAACAATGATGCCACCAGAACATGAACCACACCAAACTGTCGTTTTTTTTCGGAATGCAGCGGTAATGCTTGTATGGCAAGTGGCTGTTCATCACTCCAGATGCGGCAGTTTTGCTTATTTACTTATCCGTTGAGACAGAAATGAGCCTCATCGCTGAACTTAATTTTTCGATAAAACAACGGATTTTTCACAGAGCACGAATTTTTATAATAAATTTCAATAATTTGCAATCGTTGCTCGTTTGTAAGACTTTCCAAAGATTGAATGGCAGAGTATACTGAAAACTTTTCACTTTGACAGATGACGTTTGGACGCCATTGCTAACCAGTCCTGCCAACCTGAAAAACTTACCTCTTAAGAAGTTACTCTTTATATGGTACTTGGGTTTACAGATAAGGTCTATTCGCGACTCACGTACTCATGTTTAATCGTCATTTTAATAAACCTAGATGTGAAACATCGCCAAACCTTTCGCGTACTTAGAATGTTGTAAAAAATTAAAAGAAGAAAATATTTTGCTGGTGAGAAAGAAAGCCCAGGAATTTGACAGATATAAAAAAAAAAGATTCTTTGTTTTATTTACAATATACACATATTTTTTTAGACTTTTGAGTTCGTAAAAAAATATTAGAAAATATGGTAAGGAAAAAACTTTAGTGGAAGAACAGTTTTTATTTGTCGTCTCTTTCACAATTCTTCAAGTTGAACTTTTTTTTACCAAAAAGTATTTGAATAAAATGGAATATTTCTCCACTTAAAAAATTTAAGAGTTCCCCATTTTCGCACAGAAGTACCCGAACGGACTTATTGAAGTATGTTCGGGGTACTAATCGTTAAGGTTATAATTGTTCAGCTCTTCCAAATAGTAGGTACAAAGCGCATGTGTTAACTCTTTTACATAGTGGTGCAATAGTTATCACCCCAAACAAAATTGAAATAATTTCATGTCTCTAGTTCCACATACATATTATAATAACCGATTTGATTTGTTGAAGAAAAATTTGAAAAATTACAGCCAAAGAACGTTTTTTATTATTAAATTATCACCCCAGTAATCCATTCTCCAACTCCCACATCAACATTCAGGACAAGTTCTAAGAAACCCACATTCAGCAAACACTGGGTTGTATCATTTGATATGCTAACAATAATGCTGATGTATTTTTTACGACATAACAGAAATACAAAACTTAAAGAAGAAGACGTATTAAAAAAACGCGTATCTTATCCCAATGACAACAAGTTATCTCTTTGTCGGAAAATAAATTCCAAACTATCCTATTGCCATTATTTACACTGCAGTCAATATTCCAAAGAAAAGCACATCCACACTATCTCCGAGATTAAACAAGTAATAGAAATTGAGTCCCCACAGCTCTATATTATGCTAACATCATTTCCAGCGCAGCTATTCAACGCCCCTGCATTTTCGACAAGTAAGGTTAAGATACTGCTTTTTTTTGTCATAGCGCGCATCGGAACTGAAACTGGTTTATTTCAATGCCGCCCACATGTCTTGTTCCTGTGGTTCGGTGAATTAATCTCGTTCATGTTTGACACAGGTTTCTTATTCTTCGCAACCGTGTAAAAGTCTCTTCCTAGCCTAGTGCCAGACAGAGAATGATGGTATTAAGAATTATCTCTTTTTTTTTATTATGTTGCTCAAGGGCGCTGCAGGCTTATGTCACCCACCCGCTCCTTGTGACAGATAACGACAATTTCAGTTCATGGTGTAGGTATTCATATTTTTGGCGGGTAGCATAATCCTCATAATAAAACCAGCACCATGTTTACGTAGGCTTAACGAAAACAAACAACAAGTTCCAGCCTAAGTGTCAGAAATTTAATTGAATTGGGTGACGTAACGTTAGACAAGAGATAGTAGTGCACACAAGACTGGTTGTTAGCTTGATAGTGCTGGTGACCAATTTGTATGTTAATCCGGCTTGCAACCTCATGTGTCATTCCGTATCGTTTTCGCAGCGCCCGCCGCGCCGCAATCAAGCGTCGCCGTTGGTCACGGTGGCCCGCTGTACGCTGCTGGCAATTAAATTCATTCATAAAAATTAACTTTATTACGAGATGCCAGTAGTCAGTACATAATAAATACTCGAACGTCTACGTTAGTGTAGTGAGCGGCACACAACGATGTGCGTTGTGTCATGTTGAACATTGAAGAAGCATTAGATCTGTTTTATGTTGACAGTTAGTGCGGACGATGAGTGTGGTGGTTTGGTGGATGATCCAAAGTTCGAGCGTGCTATGATTATTTATAACGTCATAGAATTTTCATTTCAATATCATGCGTAATTATTGTGCGTGTTAAATGTAGGTAATTACCTTTCAATGAGGTTATGTTTATGTTTTGTTAGTGCGTTTTTATTTTAAATTGGATTTGGAGTGGTTTTTGATTGCAAACAAAAAACCAAGAACGATTGAATTCAAACAAAGGGAACACTTTTTGTGTGTGTAAATCAATGAAAGGGAAGTTACTTAACTACTTCAGCAGATAATTTTTAAAATATAATTGAAGATCTTGCGCTTGGTAATTTTTTAAAAACGTTTTTTTGGCAGAAGAACAATAGTCCTTACCCTTCTTGCTACAAGTGTAGGGCTAGTTATTTTATATCACTATTAGTGTCTTCGGAGTGAGGAAACTGTTGTTTACAGAAAAAGTTTCCCTCTGAAGGGAATGAATACTGAAAACGTTTAAAAAAAAAATAAAAAAATCAGTAAAACGCCAAGCAATATTAATATGTCCGACCAGCACGTATGGTTGTGTTCGAAATAATCTATGCGACGAAATGAGCAACATTTTCGTCTTTGAGTGCCGGAATACTCAAGAAAAATCCATGTATGTATCATTAAGAAATATATTACGATAAATGTATCGGTAACAATAAACGAAGAATATTTTCGAACCTTATTAACTGTCTTTTTCTTTACGGAATTAAAAGAACTGAATGATGGCAAGCACTGTCTTTTAAAGGGTGGTTACATTTTAAGGGCCGTGTTGATTTTGAATAAAACACAAATTATGTGGGAAATTATTTCCATTTCTTTTAATTATGATAATATTGGTATGGTTCAATTATATATGGAATAAAATATCGGCCAAATGGCCGCCACGACCTCGGCGGCGCACCTCCATCTGACGGTCCAAATTTTCGATGACGCTGAGGCATATTTCAGGTTCTATGCCGTTAATGTGCCGAATTATCTTATCGTTTAGCTTTTTAAATGTTGCTAGCTTATCGACGTACGCTTTTTCTTTCAATTGACGCCAATTGACACCGCCACCACGTGAGATAACACGGCCATTGAATTTGCCGCGCGAAAGAGCCATTGTTTCGTTAGCTGTGTGGCAAGTGGCACCGTCCTGTTGAAACCACATATTGTCCACATCCATTTCTTCCAATTCGAGCAATGAAAAGTTCGTTATCAGCTCACGATAGCGAACACCGTTCACAGTAACTGCCTGACGCTGACAGGCATCATTTTGGAAAAAATACTGCCCGATGATGCTGCCATGTCAGCCTAAAAACCGCACCAAACAGTCACTCTTTTTGGGTGCATTGGTTTTTCGATAGTCACTATTGGATTATCATTCGCCCAAATACGGCAATTCTGCTTATTGACGAATCCACTGAGGTGAAAATGTGCCTCTCACTTAAGATGATTTTCTTCGAAAATGGATCATCCACTGTTGCCATTTCTTGCCACCATTCTGGCCATTGATGACGCTTGAAATGGTGAAGATGCTTTAGTTCTTGAGTCAATTGCACCTTGTTAGCGTGTAAATGCAAGTCTTTATGTATAATGTTCATCAACGACGAGCTTGAGAGGTGCAATTGTTGGGCACGACGACGAGCAGCAATATTTTCTGCAGTACGATCTGTACCAGCATGCACTGGTGTTTTCACATCTCCTATAGACCGGGATTTTTGCACGATTTTTCCGATTGTACGCACATTTGGACGATTTAATTAAACGAAAAAAACAAGAAGTGCACGATGTGCATTTTTATTTGAACGCCCAATTTCATATTAAGCCTGAATAACTTTAAAGCGTTGCTCGATTGTGTATCTTTTCATGGTTCAAATTGGATTAGTCTTAAACTGAGAAATGTCAAATGAAATGCAGAAAAAACTTGACATGCAACATCGGCCCTTAAAATTTAACCACACGTTACAAGAAGCTCCTCATTCTGCATATGATCAAACGAAAGAAATTCAAAAATCATGCGATTTAATTCCGCTAGATTTGGTTTATGTGATTCGTAAGGTTAGTAGTCCAAGAACAATTCGAGACCTCAAAAAAAAAATTATAGATGCCAAAGTTTACTATTTCGGAAAATTTGAGAGTTTACATGAAACGTTTTAAAAACATAAATTTGGAACTGAATAACACTATAAAGGGTTATTTCTTATATATAAAATGTAGTGTAGGTTTTTTTGTTTCTCTGTAAGTTGAAAGTCTATAGGTGGCTAAACTTTCTAGGTCACGGGACCTAGCTGCAAATCTGATCTATTGATATTAATTTAGGATGTTGCTATGAAACCAAGATCTGCTGCGCTGCAGTTCATCGCACTAACCATTGCGTCACTGAGCGCCAATAGGCTATCATTATTTGATGTATTAACGGGTTATTTTCGCAAAGTAGTCTTAGAACCTCCAATATTAAGTAAGTATATGATGTCATATATTGCGAATTTGGGACCACTAAAGTAGTGAGAATCTTGAAATTTTGTCCAGGCATGCTGGATTCATTTTAGGTCGTCGAGTTGGCATGGCATCTCCCATACAAAAACAAAAAATCTGGAGTACTATGAAAACCACACTCTTTTTTTATAATTTCCGCGCACTTAAATGGTTATGAATAACCTTTATAAGGATATTTGGAATAAGAAGAAAGGACTAACATTGGTTTTAATGACTGTAAGTTGTAATGGAAAGGAAAGGAATAATGTCTGGTGTTCCACATTGGTGTTTTTCGGATTATGTACGAATCTCTATATTACCGCGTTCGTTTGACGATAGGCTTGATGGTAAACTGATTTGAATTCATAGCGTAATGAGTATTGCGGTTGATTATTGAATGTAAGGAATTCCTGCTTGTTATTAAGGCAGGAGATATTGCGACGATATCCAAATGAAATTAAAAAGGTCAAAATTTTTATGCCTCCTTTAAGTTTTTGAGCACGCGTTTGAATCCTATCTAGGAGATGCAATGTGGTTTTTGGATCACCCGATGAGACGTTTTAGCATTAATCTTAAAGGGCCAGATTAGAAGATGAAAAACATCTTTCATCGATGAAGGAAACCCAGACATTTTGCTAAGGCTTTGAATATGCGGTCTTTCCAGCGTAAGTCATTTCTAACACATCGATGCGAGCATGGAAAAGGTTTTGGTTTCTTCGACGTAAGTGCCATTCATGGATATAGATGGCTATAGATTTTGGTTTCGTTAACGACAGAAAACAGCAGTGTTCTTCGGCAGCATTGAATTTAATTCTCTTGGATTTACCCTACTTGATAATGCTTTCAAGGTAGCAATTCAATGAGCTTAACACATTTTGTCCTTTAGAGTCCGCGTTCGAAGATTAGGGAAGTGGACTTAATAACGAATATGAGAAGCTGAGTGTACTGTCATCGGCGAAGTATGAATGTGCTTATAAAGTTGCAGACAGAAGATTATTTATAAAAATGAGAAGGAGAGTCTTAGACAAAACTGAGCCTTTTTTGGTGAGTTGCAGCCTTAAAACAGTCCAAAACAATTTGAATTAAACGTATCAAAGCATTTTATCGAATCCAAATACCTACATACATTTTGGGCAAAAACATCGCTTTATCGTTTGCATTCCTAGGAGTACTACAAAAGCCACAGTCTTGAAACTTAGTGTGAGCATATGAATTGCTAAACTGGGTAGTTAAGTAACATTGTAACATAAAATGGACTGGATTGCATCAATGACCGTGACAACCCTCTCGCGTTAAAATAGAAATCATCATATATCTAGAGTATCAAAGTCAGTGTTTGGAAAATTTGTGCGTTTTTGTGAGAAGTGTTTCAAAAAATGGGATGGTTCAAATATCAAATTATTATTATTTTGAATAAAATATTTTTCACACATGCTTGTTTGTGTAGCCAAACGCAACGGGATACAGCTATTACCCTACAAACTTAGAGATTAATTTAAATTCATTTATTAGAAATATTTTCTTCTCTAATTTCAATTTCGGTAATGATATTAGTTTTGATTCTTTGTGTATAAAGCTTTTGATCTAACATTTTCCGATTTTACGGGATTTACGATAGCATTCCATTATTGCATGGATACCCTTAACGAAAAGTCATATGGTATTTATCTATTTATGTAAGGAATTTATTTGTAAATGCTAATCTCGCTGGTTTCGTTTATTTATAATTACGACTTTTATAGAGCAGATATTGATCAAACTTTTTTTTTACTTTAAAAAGTAAGGTACAGACAAATTTAAACAAATCGAACCAGTTATTGTAATCCCCATTGACGTTCTCTGATGTTTAAATTATAAATTGATGTTAAACCGGTACTTTAAAACTCGTGAAAGACATTCTAAGATAATTTCCTATTTAAATTTGAATAAATAGGTAATAACATATACAACTTTGGAGAGTCTATATTGATGATACAAAAATCGTAGTTTAAGAAACAAATGAAGTTTATACATTTGGCAACCCAAATAGAGCTGCTATGGTCTGTTCTAAATTACGATGCAATTGAATAAACGACTTACTGCCTGGAACCGATATGTATTTTTTTAACAGCTGAACTACCTTCATTTCCCTCTGAGTTTTATCATACTGATTTGAACACGACGTACTCTCATAACTTACTAATAAACTGCTATTGTCATTTTTTTTTTTAAATAAGCAAAGGGCGGTTGCACGTAATTGCTCCTTATGCGCTGGAATCGACTTCATATTTGACAACTCAATTGTTTTCATTAAAAATGTATTAACCAAACATATTCGATAGGACGCGAAACAAAGTTGGAATGGTCGGCGTATCACTGGAAAAAAAGGAATTTAGATACGGGTATGATATCCTTTTAACATGAATCAGGCAGCAAAAATATTTTTATTTTAGTTGGGATTTTCGTTATAATTTTTGCTGGAGTATTAGAAGTTCAAAGTATAAATTCCAAAACTGACAACACTTATGGTGACATGACCGGTCCACATCATTCAACATTTGATCAGTAGATTAATATCCTCTACTGATACTTGTCAAACTAGAACAAATCACTAACACCTGGGAAAAACTAAATGGCCCAGTGAGAATTACTTTGTTTCAGTCTAACTGGAAATGAGTGCATGTGTCACACTAAGTTCATAGTCTGCGCGAGATAAGTTAACCTAATTTGTAAAAAGGTTGTGAGAGGATAGACAAAACCCTTGAAAGGTTAGTTGACTTGACACGGCTTGGCAAATCTACACAACCACCTTAGCTAAATGTAGATCGTCGCACAACTCCTGCGGTTCAAATATCTCACCAATAACCACCAAATAACGAATAATATTATTTATGCCTTCTTGCACTCAAATATTACCTAAACGGCTTCTAAAGTAAAATCTCTGGTTTTGTCGAGTGCTGAATCTAAAACAGCTTAACACCATTCGCTTACAGATATGCAAAAACATTATTTGTGACAAAAAGCAAGAATGAAGAGCTACAGGACCAAATTTTATCGCACCAGGCCAACATCAAAAGGTATTCTAGCACGTTTAACTGATTCTGGTCTGTAAGCTAATAGAATGTCTCTTTATCGGTACCATATTGAATGCCTGGACATTTTTTCACAGGCTACCAAAATATCTATGATCGATTAAACGGACATCCTTTCTACTTAAGATATGTGACTACCGAAACTAAATGAAACCATAGACCGAAATCGCCTCTCTATAACAAAACAATATTCGCCAGCTGCATAAAGTGGCACGTGCTTGCGTAAAGTCTTTGGTTTATGCCAACAAGCCAAAAGCGTAAGAGGAGCTCAGGAACAAGATCGATCCTGAAATTGCCAACATCTCGGCTGGTATGCATGGAAAGTGGTGAAAAATATGCCCCATCGAATCGATCGCTGCAACCGTGGTCGCAGTGGTCATCGTATGCCATGTACTTATCTTGAACATGTCAACTATATCTTGAACAAATTTCACCCAGTTTTTGAAAAACCCTGTGTTTCTACATCGATCTAAATTGTACCGTGAAATAACGCTTAATTATTAATTAAAAATCGCTATGAGCACATAACAAGAAGTAACCATTCGACTCCTGAAGGTATTACAATGGACTTTTGTATGGCCTTAGTACACCTTTTCATTGGGGTCACCCTATACAGGCAAACCTGTACCAGCATAAGCAAAATCCACAGACCAAATGAAACCTATATATTTCGAAGCGTTTGAGGAACGTACCGATGCATTTACATTTCAGATTACATTTAAATAGCTTGAAGGTAATAGCTTTAGACTGTATTTACGATGTCCGGATTGACCAACATCCAGACTATACAAATCGTTTTCCATCTTGCTGAATTTATTGCCATGAATGCGGGCAATCTATTCGCTTACCCGACCGCACTTAAAATGTTTGCAGTGCAATAAAAACCGCTTGTACACAGGAATAGAACACACTCTTCGGACAACTTTATGTGCGTTATAAGTTTCTTTAAAACATCAAAGCGCATTCATAATCACATAAATTACTCCAGAGCATCATCCATCCATTTGGCGGGATATGCTCTATCGGGTAGTCATAAAAAAATCAAAATTTCCCGTGTAATCATAAAGCCCAAGTCTCCTGGGTATGTTCAACTAGTCTTCAAGTACCTTACTCCGAATACGTGCATCTTATCATGTGCCAATCGCACCAACAATTTCCCTTGTACAGGAAATCAAAGGCGCTCGACCGTTGCAAAACAAGTGCCCATCTATCGATTCGTTAGGCTCAGCCAGTGCTGCCATAACTCATCTTTTCAGCTCGGTGTGTATTCTTTGATAATGTTGCGGATGCTGATTGTAATGATGTTGATGGTATGCTAATTAATATTCTAAACATCTTGCCGACTGAATTTATGCGGTTTCATATTGAACATGAGCAAGGATTTGCGATTTCTTCATCATGTCAAAACACTGAATGATACTGATGGTCCGTTTATTTGCGTTCCACTTTTATGTGAATATGAAACCGAAGTGGAAAATGTTTGCGGTTTTTTCCGCACAAGGAGGTAGCTAATAAATCTGCATGTTGTTATGTGGGAAATTTAATACGATGAAAATGTATCGACTACTAGCTCTGAACGCAAAGAGATTGATTTTGCGGTTCATTTTGCACACTAAAAGTCATTGAACTGGTTTTATTATTGACACGAAGTCATGGGCAGAGTCACTTTGGGTAATTGCTATTTTAACAGACATAGAGTGTGGGAGATTAATGACACTACTGGCTTGAATACAAGGCCAAAGTTGCCCGCAAAATGGAGGTTCTTGTGGCATTTTAAATAAATTTTATAATTGTAAACAAAATTCAAACGCTTTTCTATGTTAAGTCTATAATTCATAGATTTCGCACACTTAAGATGTTGGGTAAGAATATGCTTGTGTTTACATTTCATTCAAAAGGGCTATTCTCCAATCCATCAGCATGAGATATTTTTAGTGAATAAAAACAAAACTGACCTTGCTACTGTTAGGGTGTTGGCTTCTATTTCTTAATTTCCGCATTCAAATGGATGCCTTTCGCGCAATATGACTTTTGACATGTAACTACTTATAAACGATTGCACAACATGAATGTGGAAAAACATATTTACCATGTGTAGCACGGAGTTCACACTCAAGGTTTTGAATAAATATTTTAATAAAGAAGAACTACACGCCCACGCACACTACGTTTGGCAAATAAATTTCACTTTATTAGACTTAATAGAAAATTTGCTTTTTTTTGCGTTTTTATTGATAAATAATTATTTCGTAAGTTTTAGCTAATAAAGTTTTACGTTTATAGTTCACAGGGGAAATTATTTATGAAAAAATTGGATTTTTACAGTAAATAGTTTTTATATCCCATAGCCAAGTTTGTAACATGAACTAAAAATAATTTCAATTGTATCAAGTGTGTTAACTTTTAGCCAGTGAATAATTTTTTCATTAGTATGGAGAATAGAGACTTCAAAATCTTAACCTGCTCAACAGCTCTCTAAAATTTACTCAGTGGCTAATTTTTGACATTCGACATACCTACTAAGTAGTGACAGAGATTTAAGGAAAGCACGATCATGGATTATCCCTCGTTAGCAGTGTTCACATTTGGCGGACTGTTTTCATTTAGATTATTAAATAAAAAGCAAAGAACTTGCACATATTTTATATCAGAAAATATAATGAAAATTGTTAAAGGCATAAATTAACTCAATTTTTTTCACTTTTTTGGCTTCAACGATTCGTCTTTGTGCTGATCATTATCCGTTTTTAAAAATCGTCGCTCTTATTTAGTTCACAAGTTATTATTAAAATAAATTTGCACTTTTTTTGGTTATGATTCCGAAATGTGTGTAATTTGACTTTTTTGTTTGATATTGTTTTCACAAATATTTTCAACCTCGAGATTTTGATTAATTCTAACATTACGATGATAGCGGAACCCAAAAAAGTGGTTTTTGGATTTCCGTCCATTGGGTAGTCGCTCCGTCTGTCTGTAATGGTCTCCCCAGCCTGAATGGCTGGACCAATTTTCTTCAAACTTCATATCCACCGTTTTTTGGTCATAATTCTAGGCCATTTTTTTTGTCTGCTTTTAGCCATGTTGTTACCGGTACCTGCCATGCAACAATTTTTTTTTTTCGAGTAAATCCATATAACGGATTTTTGCATTCAGGCCATATGAAGAAAATAATCAATTTCTCGCAAACCATTTGGCCAAATTGAATGAAATTTAATTTACATACTAATGTCACTGTTTTCATGACCACATTCATTCCACATAATTGGTTTTGGCTCAATTATCCCTAAACAGAGTTTTCAGTTTTGGCCAATAACCGAAAATCGTTATTATTAACATGGACGCCTTTAAATTACGGAATAAACGTTGTGTCATATAATCACATTTCGATCGATTCAGAATCGGTAGCTTTGAAAAGGATTCTCAACCAGATATTTACACAATCATAATATACCAGCATATATATTGTCCATTTAAGATTTTTGCCATGCGCCCTTTTTGCGGCAGATTTAGTAAAAAATGGGTTTCGGTAAAACATAAAGGTAATTTGAAAAAAAAAACGTTCGATGCAAAAACATCGGAAATGTTTATAGAAACTTTTCGTCAATAGATCAATATGTCCCAAACACACTTTTTGGAGGGTTTTTCTACTAAAATGTTTGTAGAATATGCCATAGCTTCTGAGATATACCCTACTCAATCTGCAAATCTTGAGCTACGATATTCAATTTTGGTATATAAGCTCATTTGTTCATGGTTTCATTACAGGAATAAATATTTTTAAAATCCGCTCACGTTTTCACAAAAAAAGTCAATTTCGATCAAACTTAAAAGAATTTTGATAAAGTGTCCAATGAAAATATTCAGAAGATATTCTAATTTGGTACATTTTACGCATATAAAGTCTTTAACCACTCCCATTTTTAGAGGATTTAAATTTAATAATGGAATGTGATAGGGATTTTAAAGATTCTCGCAGCGGATTGTAGCCTTCTTATATGTTTTGTATGATGAATGGATTTAAGTTTAAATAATATGTTAGTTAAGCTTTGTTTAATTAGCCAAAGTTCAATAGAAAGGTACACATATTTTTATTTAAGAAAGTGTACTTTTCTCTAACTTTCTATGCGATGTAGACTCATCAATCAAAGCTAAGGCTACATATATATATATATATATATATATGATATACTTCAAATTATTTAATATTATTATCATATATTATTTTTATTATTTTCTATATCTAACAAAAATTACCCTTAAATATTCAAACTCTGTAACGTTAGGCTTTGTCAAGCCCGGTCAACATTTTATTTTCGTTTGCATATTGATAAAACTGTCGACTATTCGCTGTAAGAATGAGGATATCTGTAATGACACAGCAAAACAGAAATGAAATGCGAACATTCAATGTCGAAAGACTGCAATCGCAAGATACCGACAAGAACTTCTCAGAATCCCTCGATTAAAACCATACCACCAGCATCTAATGTCCAAGAATATTGGTAATGATGTCAAGCCTAGATCGCTTAAACTCGTCCGTCTGTGCACGATGACGATGGAGAATTCTGGCAACTTCATCAGGTTCAGAAGAGACCACACTGACTTATTCGATACAAAAAAAAGATTCACGCAAGGAAATGCAGTGTTATGTGACTTCTTCAATCTCATTCTTGAATGGATTGTGCAAAAATTCCGAGCTAAACAGAGGCACAATCTTCCATAAATCACTGCAACTACTAGCATACGCTGACGATTTTGGTCGGACTCCATGTCATACCCACGTTTGCTAGTATAGAAAATTAAGCGGCAAAATGGGTTTAGCTGTACAAATTAGGGAAAATACAGAATATATGCTGTCAACTCGAAAGGACACAAAATATACACAAATTAGACAGAACCTCACCATTGACAGATATAACTTAGAGGTAGTACGGGACTTTGTCTACTTGGCTCTGTTATTACCTCTGACAAAAACATCTCCTCACAAATTAAACGAAGAATTACTCTTGCCAGCCAGGCAAAGAGTTGCATTCCAGACAGAGAAGCCACTTAAGGAAGGAAGTGTACAGACAGTCTTGGGACATGCTTAGATTTAGGTGATATTTTTTTTAAATATCGGAAGGTATATGCTATTGACTGATACAGTAGGTTTTAGCATTTATTAATCTAACACGGCTATAGTTACAGTACCGGCATTTTTGTGTTATTTGTTTGTTTGTGAACAATTTTATTTATTTTGTCTGAATTCCAAAACCTCACACGACAAGTTATCGCTCTTAATAGATTCTTAAATATCTAACGTCCAAATGTTTAACATATACATAGACATAGATACCACTCGTTCATTCTGTTTGAAAATATAATTTCATCGACAAATTCGGATAAAATACAAGCAGCTAATTGAATTCAAATTAATTATCAAAATTTCATCAGGAACATTAGGCCGTATTACGTATTCCTTCTGACTCATGGGTACTATTTTGTGTACACTCGTGGCGCCGCTTAGCGCTCGTATATGGTCACGTTTGCCGCAGCTAGTTTGGGTTTCACAGAGCAACGTGCCAAAAGAAAAAGATTCTGTAATTATTCTTAAGTACATAGACCGACACCTGTGGTGTCCAGGGTTTCTCTCTTAGCCAAATAACCCCATGTTCTAAGAATAGGAATTTCATCATGAAATGTAAACCGTTTACACGATGCAACAGCAACCCAGAACGCTTAAACTGAAAGTGAATTTTTAATTTAAAAACGTGAATTTTTTTTTATTTTGATTTACCGCCAACGTGCGATTCACCTAGTTCTCGACAAGTTAACATCTCGACACAGTAGGACGGATATTTCGGATGAGTATTCGGAATATCTGGAATTCGAATTTGTATCTGAAGTTCCCGTTTGTTTGTGAATTGTTTTTTTCTTAATGAATTGAAAACGTGCAGCAATTTAAAGCGTGTTTCGAGATTCGAGATTTCGATGGCAGTATGCATTCAGCTGTATGGGGAGGGGGCTTATTTAACCTCTATGCAAAGTTAATGTGAATGAAAGTGCTACCTGAAATTCTATTTGTTTGGATGTTTTCTTTCGAATGTTCGTGAAGAAACTTCGAAAACAATAGTCGAGTGGGAATGTGTGTCAACTTGGGCTGTTGTAATGCAAATGACGGAGGGACACCTGTTTAACGTTCAGCCGTTGTGTACTTTATCGAGGCTATAATAATTTGGATTAATGTTTATTACCCACAAATGATATGGTTGATATGGTTTTTTTATGTGGTGGTTATTTGAAGAGCACTTTTGGAGTCGTTATTCTATGTATGCATTGTGGGAATTTTTTATCAGACAACTTCAAATCGTTTGAATGATATAGATCGATATAGTGAAATGTATTTATTCACAAATGTAAATAACGATCGCAAGCACTAGCAGTTAAAAAAATCAATGACATGCAAGGTGTTAAAAAAATATTTTACAGAGATAAAAATTAGAATTAATTTGTATGCTTTCTTTAGAAAAAACATTATTTAAGGTTTTTGTTGAATGACTACAATTTTGTGATTTTCATTTGAAACCTTTGGCCAACTATCTACGGTGTCTATTGTGTTTTCTTTGTGAAGAAGATTTGTTTCTTTTTGGTGAACACTTTTATTTTATATTAATTTATGTTGCCTTTTTCCTTAAGTTCAGGTATTCAATGCGTCATTGATATTCATTTCTTGTAAATTGGGTAAAATTAACTGGCCGTCAAAACACACTTTAAAGTCGCAGCTCACACGAGAGGAACATTGGGTGTTAACACGTACTCAAAATTACTGTGCGTACTTTTATTTCTCTTCGATCATTCCGCAAAGAAGACAAAGATACTCACCGAATAAATCTAAATTGTGAAGTGTTTTTTTTTTATTTCCCGATTAATCGATGCAAATCAGTGATTTTTCTCTTGTGTGAAGAGACACAAAGAACAATTAAGTACAAGCGTAGGTCACAACGTACGCAAAGATCAGCTAAAAACTATTTAACATAACATCGTGCTTAAATCAAGAAAAAAATTGCACCAGAAACATATTTACACACACAAACAATTACATCCATTTTGCAATTGTTTTCATCAACACAAGAGCATCTTCTACAACGCCTCACATAAGCTAAAATGATGTCACGTCTTCTTTATGACTACCCCAATTTTTTTGAAAGAGGAATAACCCTGCGATTATTCATCGGTCACCTTAGAATACGTTAAAAGCGATGAAACAATGGGCTGAGTTGTCTGGAAGTATCATTACAATTTAATTTTATTGGTATTTATTTTTATTCATTTATTTATAGCTTTTACTAAAAAAAAAACGATTCCGCAAAGTGACTGGTACTTGTTCGACAACATAATAAGAAGCTTTGAGCTTGACCAATATGCAGTTACGACAATCCTACATGACCGTATACAATGTTTTCATGGAAGATAACAGGTTAATTAAAATTATTTCCAATAGCAAAGAAAAAAAGTTTCAATTAAGTGCTTTAGCATTAAGTTCAGAGTTTATTGCTGAGCCAAACCTAGCTGGTTCCGCAACTGATTTTTGCTTGGTAAACCTTCAGCAAGAAACCCCTGCTTTGATGAGGAATGCCGACAGATGCTCGCTGCCAAGAACGAGGCCTACAAGGCTAAGCTGCAGGTGAAGACGAGAGCTGCCGTTGAGATCTATAGGCAGAGAAGAAGGGAAGAAAACCGGGTTTTTTAGAAAGAAGAAAAAAGAGGAAGAAAAGCGCGCGATCGAGGATATAGAGAGGCGCCACTACAGGAAAGATTTTCGCAAGTTTTACTAAAGTGTAAAACGTCAAAGCCAAGGACACAAGCCTCGAACAGAATCCTGTCGAGATGAACAAGGAAGTATCGTAGTTGAGATTGAGACACAGTCGATGCTGAGGATATGGAAGAACCACTTCTGCAGACTGTTAAACGGCGAAGACGAACAACATTCCGCTGTCAGGCAGGACGAACCATTCAATATTGGCAACGACAGCGAAAGCTGCCACTACAGGAAAGATGTTCGCAAGTTTTACCAAAGTGTAAAACGTCAAAGCCAAGGATACAAGGCTCGAACAGAATCCTGTCGAGATGAACAAGGAAATATCGTAGTTGAGACACAGTCGATGCTGAGGATATGGAAGAACCACTTCTGCAGACTGTTAAACGGCGAAGACGAACAACATTCCGCTGTCAGGCAGAACGAACCATTCAATATTGGCATCGACAGCGAAAGCTGCCAACCACCCGACCTGAGTGAAGTAAGGATAGCAATATCTAAACTGAAGCTTAATAAGGCTGCCGAAAATGACGGCCTTCCCTCCGAGCTTTATAAAGCTGGCGGATATGACTTGGTAAGTAACATCCACCAACTCATAAGCCGAATCTGGTCGGAAGAAAGTATGCCTGAAGAATCGTTTGCCCGATCCACAAAAAAGGAGAACTCTAAACTGTGCCAAATATAGAGGCATAAATCTCCTCAACATCGCCTACAAGATCCTATCTGCCGTGATATGTGAACGACTGAAACCGTTAACCAACAACTTGATCGGCCCTTATCAGTAGATAAGGTAGATCCAGGTAGATCCTGGAAAAAACCCAAGATGTCCAAATCGATACCCACCATCTATTCATTGATTTCAAAGTTGCATACGACAGCATTTATAGAGACGAACTATACAGAGCCATGTCTAGTTTTCGTAAACCGCCCGAACTCGTCCGTTTGTGTAGGATGACGATGGCGAATTCTCGCTGCTCCATCAGGGTCGGAAACGACCTCACTGACACATTCGATACCAAAAAAGGATTTAGGCAAGGCGATGCGCTGTCATGTGACTACTTCAATCTGATTCTTGAGAGGATTGTGCAAAACTTACGAGCCAACACCAGAGGCACGATTTTCCAAAAATCTGTACCACTACTAGCATACGCCGACGATATTGACATCATTGGTAGGACCCAACGTGATGTCATAGCCACGCTTGCTAGTATAGAGAAGGAAGCGGCAAAAATGGGTATAGCCATAAATGAGGGCAAGACGAAGTATATGCTGTCAACACGAAAGGACACACAACATCGACGAATTGGACAGAACGTCACCATTGACAGATATAACATTGAGGTAGTACGGGATTTTATCTATCTCGGTTCCGCTATTAACTCTGACAACAACATCTCGTCAGAAATTAAACGAAGAATTACTCTTGCCAACCGCTGTTTCTTCGGGCTAAGAACGCAATTCAGTAGTAAAGCCCTCACTCGAACTACTAAGGAGATCTTATATAAGACCCTGATCATCCCAGTCCTGCTCTACGGCGCTGAAGTATGGACCGTCTCGAAAGCGGATGAAGAAATCCTTGGTCGATTTGAGAGGAAAATTCTTTGAAAAATCTTCGGTCCCGTTTGCGTTGACGGGCTATGGAGACGAAGATTCAACCAAGAACTATACGAGCTGTACAGCGACATGCCCCTGGTCAAAAAACTTCGCATTGGACGTTTAAGATGGCTAGGACATGTAGAACGAATGGACACCAATACTCCGGCTCGCAATCTTTGATTCCCAGCCAGACGTCGGACGCAGTAGAGGAAAACCTCGCCTTAAGTGGCGCGCACAAGTAGAAACCGACCTCAACCAGCTTGGAGTGCGCAACTGGAGGCAGTTAGCTAAGGACCGGGCTAAATGGAGTGGCATGTTGGTTGAGGCCCAGGTTCATTCCGGACTGTAGCGCCACTTAAGTAAGTAAGTAAATAAACCTTCCGGTCACCTCTAAATACCTCACAGTTGTAGTTCGGAAGTCCAAATACACTTTACTAAAAACTACATTAAATTAAATTCATTTGTTTGAAAAAACAACATTTTTGTATAATATATAAAAATAAAGCCTAAAAAAGCTCCGGGTTATGACCAAATTACAGGAGAACTTCTTAAAAAGTTGCCTCGAGAAACATTAAATAAACTCCTCTACATTGTAAGTGCAGCAATTAGATTAGAATACATGCCAAGACAGTGGAAAGTCGCGGAAGTGATAAGGGTTCTCAAACCAGGCAAATCATCGAATGAAATAAAATCTCACAGACCTATTAACTTCTTCCAATAATTTCAAAAGTTTTTGAAAGGTTACACGGTCACTTACAACCCATTATTGATCAGAAACGACTTTTACCTGACCATCAATTTGGGTTTAGAAGTAAACATACGACTGTGGACCAAGTGGACCAAGTAAAATTACATTAAATCCTTGTCTCTTATCTTGAGCATAGATTCTTCCGTGTGAAACTTGGAAACGAATGTTCGGAGTCCAAAGAAATATGGGCAGGATTACCCCAAGGAAACGTCCTTGGACCACTCTTGTACCTCCTATTTACATGTGATATCCCACAATCAAACGATACAATAGTTGCCACGTTTGCTAACAATACAGCCGTACTAGCAGTTGACACAACAATTGAGGAAACAAATATGAAATATATACCAAACGCTGTTAACGAGGTTAGTGATTGGATAAAATCCTGGCGGATTGCAATTAACGAGATCAAATCGATTCATGTAGAGTCTTCGTATAAACGGACAAACACTTTGCCAGTATTTCTCAATACAGTTCGAGTCGCTTTTGCAAATGAAGCGAAATATCTCAGAATTACACTCAATGCGAAATTAAAATGGAAGTCGCTTGTAAAAAATAAATGCGAAGAACTTAAAAATAAATACAGAAAACTGTACTGGTTACTCGGAAAATATTCGAAGCTTAACCTTGACAACAAGCTAGTATTATACAAGTAAGTGCTAAAGCCGGTCTGGTCATATGGTATACTACTTTGGGGTTGTACCTGTAAAACGAATCTTAGCATTCTGCAAACTTTTCAAAACAAAATGTTAAGATCATTTGTCAAAGCGCGGTGGTATATAAGGAATGAAGATCTAAGCAGAGATCTGGGTATTCCCGCGGGTAAAGATGAACCGAAAAATTTTGCACGCAAACATAAAAAACGTTTATCGGGACACGTTAACACAACGGTCCTCCAAGTTCTTGACGAAACAAATTTATTGTCGCGTCTTCAAAGAACTAAGCCCTTAGATTTGGTCCGATAATAAAAACCGCCCTCTAAATTGCGGAAAAAGTAGGAACTCTCAAAGGAAAGTTACTTGACAAACATTAATTACTCGTGATAAATATCAATCAATTGATGAATAGATATTTCTATAACTTACCTTACTAAAGAAAACAAATTAATTCTTCATTATTCGTCTTACCTAAAAATAAAACAATAAAAAGTATTATTATATAGCTAATGGTTAAATAACGATTTATACAAATTAAAATGCTTAAAATATGCAAAATAAGTTTTCTAAAGTTTAAAGATAATTGTATCACCAACAAGATTTAACTCAAATCTATATAAGAAATTTAAAAACTTTTAACTATCCCAAATGAATTTTTATGCCAAATAAACATACAGTATGGCGTTAGTTCTGACTGAGTGGTGCCGTGATAGAAGTCCATACAATATAACGCCTTATTTTAACACCAAAATAAAAAGTAGCCTTAATATTGGGAACTTTTTTCATAATGAAAAATTAAATTTCAAAACAGAAATATCACCCCATGGCACCGATCTAAGTTAACAAACTCTAGATAAAAATGAATCTAGTGTTCTTATATAATTAGATGCTCAAATATTGGCACGTATGCATAGTAATATTTCTTCAGCAAAAACTAAATTCCCTTCAACACGAAAGATGCTTAAAAATATTGCATTTTTTCACTGCAAAACATCTTTTTTGAAACTTTGAAGCCTGTCTATACAACATAAGATGTCATCGTGTTCATTTATCGCTCAGTCGAGAATATTGCCGATGTGGGTAAAATCTGACAACTTTAACTTGCTTCAGATCCGACCAAATAAATAACGCTAAGGGTGATAAAAAGTAGATACAGTACGAGCAAAGACTTTGCAGGGCTTAATTGACTCATTGACGAATTGAAACAATTACGAGGTGTTCTCCATTTGCGTCTTTTAAGAACTAGGAAATGAGTCTGATTTTGCTCAAAAACTTATCTTTTTAAATCTTTTTTCTTATGTTTGTGGCTGCGATAGTTTGTAAACGGTTGCATTATTATTTTGAATAAATTAAATTGAAAAATTAAGATGACAGCAATGATGCGATCATCGTGACAAACAATTTTTGTTGTCGCGAAAATTGAGAAATTGGTTGTCAGTCAATAACATTAATGTCAAGTGAAGTTGTTTGGGATTTCAATCATTTTTTATTTTATTATATTCATCTAAAATAATTGTAATCTATTTTTAAATATCTTTTGAAACTTATATATTGTGACCGATAAAAACACTATTATTTTAAATACATATCGTTTTTCTTCCCGGAAGAATGTACTAAGCGACAATTTTTCAGGAAATTTATTTTGGACTTACAGTTATAATTAATGCAAGCGATACATTTTCGGGAAGAAATCGATGTGTTTTTTGCATTTTTTTTTCTTTTGAGTAAATAACTTTTAATTTAATTGCCTGTATAACGTGTATACTAAAGTGTTTACGTGCGTTTGGCAAGGGGATAGCTCTATTCTCAAGTAACCACCAACCGCGAAACATCTTCCCAGTTTACACCGCATTTTGTATATTATTGCATTTTATTTATAAACGAATTTTGTCGCAATAAGATCGAAACAATGTTTATAACTTTGTGTTTACCCATTAATTGCAGATCAGAAGTATTGTGTTACAGCGCGAAATATCGCGAAATATAATACTCCAGCCCTGGATAGTGGACTGAGCAAGTGAGTTAATTAGCGTTCGGTTCTGCCTGTGTTGGACTACTAAGAAGGCCTCAAAAGTAACAACAACAATTTCGTCACTGTATCCCCTTTTGAGAAAGTAAGACAAACATTATATAACTTTGTCCTTGGAAATTAGCGAAGTGGTTGTGCCAGGATTGAGGCCCGTATGGGTACCTAATATTGTAACGTAGTTTCAGACATTATTTTTCTATGCTTGTACCCGGCAGATGTTGTTGACAAAATGTGTACTCTTAAGCAATTTAACTGTAATTTGGAATCCATATATGTATATCTTTTAGGATGAGGATTCTTTTGTGTATGAATGTAACCGAAATGTCCAAAGCCACATCTCGGATTTATTTTCTTTAATTTTTATCCATCTAAGAATATAAGATTTGCTAAGGAGAACATTGTTTTGAGTACCTGGAGTTAATACATGTACGATAGGTGGCGCTGTAGTCATGATATAAACAATTTATTTTTCATTAACTAACAAAATTTATAATATATTTACAATACAATACAATGTTAGTTGAATACCAAAAATCACAAAATCTGGAACCGATTGGTGGCGCGAGTAATGTACAAAGTGGGCCAAAAGGATATCGGTTGTGGCTCGCGCAGTGTGTGCCGTTGCTCCGTCTTGTTGGAACCACAGGTAATCCAGTCCTAATTCATCCAACTGCGGCAGAAAAATTTCGGTTAACATGACCCTACAGCGCGCACCGCTCACTGTTGTCGTTTGACCAGCGGCGTTCTCGAAAAAAAATCCTCCAGCGTGAACAGCGCACGATGCATGGATTTTCGGTGCCCCAGAAGCGAAAGTTTTAAATCATCCACTTCGTCCTCGAGATTGAGGATGGCTTGGGCTTAGGTTACACGCGTTTGAAGGTCGACAGGCAGCAGCTGATGCACGGACTGGACTTTGAACAGGAACATGCGCAAGTCTTTGACCAAAATTCGCCTTAGGGACGACCGGCTGATAGCTAATTGCGAGGCACGACGTCTGGTCGATGTTTCCGGCGACAACTCGACATCCTCAGCAAACAGCGGCGATATTCTCGGCACGACGGGCGCTCCGGGACCGGCCACTCTTGGCAACGTCTCGTGTGGTCCCACACTCTTCAAGGTTGGTGGCCAAACGATGCAGTGTTGGACGACCGGGGAATTGGCGACGGAATTCGCGATGCGCCAACACTACAGACGAATTGTTACGCAAGAAATAGACACGATTATACTGCGTTCTTGGGGAGTGTATCGCTCCATGGGTTGTTCACTTATATTCTGCACCTGTCTAGTCCACAAATGTCAAAACAGATTAGACATTGGCGGGCATTTGCAAAAATAAGAGCATCTTCCAATAGGGTGATCTCTTTTGGCCCACCTTGTAGTTTAATCAAATAAAATACACTGTGAGATGTAAAAGACAAAAAAACATGTTAAGTTTCATTTCAACATGTAAAAAAATATTTGTTTGATGATATCAATCACGATCGTCAATTGGACATTTTCAATCGAAATCTGCAATATGATTCATGTGAACTGTGTACACTTCCGCAAAAAATTTAATCAACAAAAAAAAAGTTTGTCATTTAATTATTCCGGCTACCTATAAAGAAAATGGTGAAAATATTTTTTTTTGGTGCACTTGGAGGTATTATAGAAACCTATTTCGTTTCGTGGACTTGTTAGGCTTCTTCTGAAATATCTTTCACTTTAATAAATTCAAAGATTATTGAAAACAAGAAGCTTTTGTTCACCAGCTTCATGGTACCAGCAGTCAATGTGCAGTGTGCACACATGAGAAACGAGATCAAAACATGTGGCACTATGTGCATGGGCTGTACCAGCACGACCCGCCATAGAACAATTTTGCTTCTGTGCAGTGCGTCATGCAGATTAACAATCACCCTACATGTGTCATTTCCATTACATCTCGAATAAACTAATCATATAACAAAATTAATAGAATGATGATCTACGAGGAAATCAAAAACTGATGCAGGTAAAAACATGAAAATTCGAAATTTACTAATTTACTTTAAATTTAAATTATTTGGAAAGAAACCAATTTTTTATATTATTTTGTCCGCCGAGCTTTTATGTAATACATTTTGTGTCTAATTTTATTTTGCTCTTAAAGTAAAATTGCGCGATAAGTTAGCCTATGTTCTTTCCAGAGCTATGAATTACATAACTTCTCTATCAAGAAACGCAAAATTATTTGTTAGCTCCAAACGATATTTAATGGCGCAAAAAATAAAATCGGTATTTTGAAAAACTTTAATACAATACCCAAAAAAGGAATTTAGATTTTCCCATCGGGACACACATTTTATTCCAATTCAATTCAACTGTCCACACCGATTAGCATATCCATCACATGGTGCTTCCAATCCCAAGCTCCATGCTAAATAATTTCTCAATTCACATAATCAATTTTCCACTACCATAAATAAAACGTACGACTAAGACCGCCATCTCATCGTACCGCCCGCCATCTGTAATTCCATTATGCGGTCCGTTCACATCTAATGATGCGAAAGCGGCATCAACCGCAATGCCGGCGCGCGTTCAACTACGACACCGACAATGAGCTTTATGCAAAAATAAACGGGGGCAAAGCATTTTGCGTTCAAATAATCCAAATGCTAATGTTATCAGAAGAACGTAAAGCGTACATAATTATCTGGCGCCAATTCCAACAAAACCTACTCTTCTATACAAACAAACACAATACTCTCGCACTAGAAGAGAAAACTGCACACCCACTGTGCAAATAGAGTTGAATCGATATTTAAATTAAAATTCGCATTGCATCGTTGCTCAGTGCTATGCAGGCGTAGGTACTGCCACTCTCGACACGATCGTCAATAAGCCTGTGTCAATATTGGAATGACTTTATTCTTTTCTTGATGGACACGCCATCCAGTGGACGATTCCAACACTCAATATGGTGCGGTACAGATAAAGCACAACGATCGCGTACGAAAACGCACACGCACTCTCTATCTAAGGTGCTCTGCAAAGTATCTGACGGGCGAATTTAACGAATGTCCAATGGATGTTAGAACGCATTTGAAATTCTATATGGAACATGGCACGCTCATTAGAATATCAATTAATTTCAACCTGACTACGTCCATACAGCTCGACGTCTGGCAGAATGCAGTGAGTATCTTTTGAGTTGGTGGTGGTTGTGAATTGTAATAGCGTACTCAAAATAGTTTTTTATTTAAACCACAGCATTAAAGCAGCGAATTTAAAATCAAGGTATTGCCACAACTTAATCGAGTAAATTTTTACCAATTGCTACACTTTATAGGGCGAACTAATTTAAGGCACTTATCTGTCAATCTACCACAGTTGTTTTCATAATGAACATGTTTCCAGTAAGTTTAAAGAAAAGTAAAATAGCAGCACTGTTTAAAAAAAGAATGAAAGCTAACTTAATTAATAGCAATCTATTCACGTTACATAAGGAAGTTTTGTACCTGTACACTCTACTGAAGGCGTAGCTGATACCAAGCATTAGTGTAGATTCGATCTGCAAGTCGTAGTCATCTTAAACGCCTAATAAGTACTTGCTTTCCTACATCGTTGCACAGCACATAAGGCACATTATGCAATATTCGCCTCCAAAAACATGAGATCCGATTTAGTTAAAGTCATGCTTAAGCACAGAAAAGAAAGACTACTATGATTAGGGTCTTTCTTAAACAGTATCTTCTTAGGATATTGGCAGAGGGCTTTATTACTGAATAGTCTTCGGAGAGGAACAAAATCGGTAAGAGCAACTTCTTTCTTAAATTTCTGCAGAGATGCTGTTGGCAGAATTCATAGCCAAACTAAGTGTTTTCTACCTTACTTCTACCTTTCCGTACTGTTTCAGAGTTGAAGCTATCTATCATGAATTTCGGCGTGGTTCTTCGATAATAAACCCGTGACCTTAAATAACTCCATAGGAAAGAGTCTCAGGCGGGTGGAATTTTAGGCCAGTATATACAATACAAGGACCAAATCTAGAACGACCGTAAAAAGATTTCGCAATAATGTTGGTTGTAGTTCGCGTATACGCGAATTTTGCGTCCTGCTTCATGCCTCGCAGTCTCAAACATCCAATGGATGACTGAAAAATAATTGGTCATGCCTCTGTAAGGAGGTATGGCCGACGATGTTTCAAAAAAAATAAAAATTCTATGTCTCCTCCACTTTGTGTTAATGGCACATTGTGCATTAGTCTTGGGTGTATACCCAGTACCTAAAAATCAACTTGCAGTTGGTTTACGTACCCCCAAGGTGAAAATAGACACAAAAACAAACTTACAGTTGGTTTACGCACCCCATAGGTGAAAATAGACCCAGTTGCTCAAGATGATTAAGGGTCAACAGCCATTAGTAGATGCATTCACTTTGTAAGGGAACATCTTCAAATGTTTTAATAACATGCGCTTCGACTGCCTGCACGATTTCTATAGTAATGATAATGAGTAAACGAGAAGTACTAAGCGTTCCAGGACATTTCGGTCCCCTGTTAGTTCAGTCCACAACATTCGTGCTAATAACCAGCGGGATCCAGAAGGACTATGTAAGAATTACTTGAAATACTCGTTGCTCCAACATCGCAGAGAATTATTTTTAAAAAGCTTCTTGACAATTATTTTTCAGGTGCATGTATATTATTGCCAAATATAAATTCTAATTTTGTTTGATTCACAGATGTCAAAACTGAATTGAGAATCAACGCCGTTCGCAAAATTGATAGCACTTTCCGATAGGGTATATAATACGGAATATTGGATCGTACTGAAGAAATCAAATGAAAAACTAATTTCCTACATGTTAAATTTGACATGGTTCACACACTATTCATGTTACATCCGCCATACATACGAAAACCGACTACATTCCAGCAATCCCTTTAACCACACATTTCACCCACTGTATCCATTATGGCAAAAATGTAAACTCGCAAAATGTCTGCAGCTATATAGTTACCATCTGTGGTCGATTCGTAGTTTTATTGAAATCTGACGACAGGAAGTGGATATCAAGTCCCATTGTATGATGACAGTGTCGATATGTATCGTATTTTATGATTGCTACTAAAGATTCTCTAACGTCTATTGAGTTAATTAAGTCCGCTGATCAGATTGCATACAAACGTAGGTAGAGAAGACAAAAAAGGAACATTGATAGTCCCCTGATGAGATCAGGAGTTCTTGGAAGAATCGCAAATACAAAGAATCACGGTCACATGTCATAACTTGGGTGTAGCATGTATAAAAAAAATAATCAAACACGTCCTTTAAATGACTTTTGGCAGATACACATCGGCATCTCATAAATTTAAGTTTTAAAGTTCAAAAATATAAATTTTGACACATTTCGCCACACCTTACTGACGGCCATTAGTGTTTTATTTGACAAGGTTGCCACATTACTACAAATTTTAAAGATTGCTAAAATGTATTTTATGTAATAATGATACTGTTGTAAATTGTTTGTTCAAGTAAAAGGATAAGCAAACAGACATGTGAGTTTTATTAAAATCGAAGAATATACTTTTTTCTAGTTTATATATAAATTTATGTCTTTAATTATAGGTGCTGATAACATAGAAGAACCACTTTTGCAGACCGTTGAACCAAGATGACGAACAATATTCTACTGTCAGGTAGAACGAACCAATCAATATTGACGACAATAGCGACTTACCACCCAGTCGACCTAAATTGCCCTTTACGCCTTGCCATAATAAGTGAACGCCAGAAACCGCTCATCAACAACCTGATCGCTTATTATCAGTTTAAAATTAGAGCAGGAAAATCTACAACTGATCTAATCTTCACACTTCGGGAGATCCTGGAAAATTAACTAGAACTTCAGATCGATATCCCCTACCAACTGATCAATTTCAAGGCACATACGATAGCATTAACGGAGGCAAACTATACAGAACCATATCTAGTTTTGCTATACTCGTACGTCTGTGCACCGACTTCGCCGAAACATTCGATACCAGAAAACCAGACAAGGCGAAGAATTGTCATGTGATTTTCTTCACACAATTCTTTGAAATATTGTGTAAAACATTCGAGCGAATACCAGAGTCACAATATCCCATAAACCGATGTAACTACCAGCATACGACTTCAATGTTGACATCATTGGTCGGACTCAACGTGCTGTCATAGTCACGATTGCTAGTAAATAAAATGAATTGGCAAAAATGGGTTTCGCAGTTAATGAGCGCAAGACTAAGTATATGCTGTCAACACGGAAGAACACACAATATCGACGATTTGGACAGAACGTCACCATTGACGGGACTTTGTCTACCTCGGCTATTAATTAATTAATTCTGACAACAAAATCTCGTCAAAAATAAAACGAAGAATTACTCTTAAAAACCGCTGTTTCTTCGGGCTAAGAAGGCAATTCAGTAGAAAAGCCCTCACTCGAACAGCTAAGGAGATCCTATATAAGACCCTGATCATCCCAGTCCTGCTCTACGGCGCTGAAGCATGAACCGTCTCACAAGTGGATGAAGAAATCCTTGGTCGATTCGAGAGGAAAATTCTTCGAAAAATCTTCGGTCCCATTTGCGTTGACGGGCTATGGAGACGAAGATTCTACCAAGAACTATACGAGCTGTACAGCGACAGGCCTACTTACTTACTTACTTAAGTGGAGCTACCGTCTGGAATGAACCTGGGCCTCAACCAACATTCCTCTCCGATACGCACGGTCCTTAGCTAACTGCCTCCAGTTGCACACTCCAAGTTAGTTGAGGTCAGTTTCTACTTGTGCGCGCCACTTACGCGAGGTCTTCCTCTACTGCGTCCGACATCTGGCTGTGAATCGAAGACTCTGCCGGAGTATTGGTGTCCATTCATTTTACATATCCTAGCCATCTTAAACGTCCAACGAGGAGATTTTTGACCAGGGGCATGTCGCTGTACAGCTCGTATAGTTCTTGGTTGAATCATCATGGCATGCCCCTGGTCAAAAAACTCCGCATTGGACGTTTCAGATGACTAGGAGATATAGAGCAACATCAATACTACGGTTCGCAGAGCCTTCGATTCACAGCCAGACGTTGAAATCAGTAAAGGAAGACCTCGTCTTTAGTGGCGCGCACAAGAAGAAACCGACCTTAACCAAATTGAAATGTGCAACTGCACACAGTTGGTTAAAACCGGGCTAAGTGGAGAAGCATATTTTTTAAGGCCCTGGACTTAAGTAAGTAGATAAGTGCAAATAATGGAGAATTTTCCAAAGAATTGAATTAGTTTAAGTAGGCCGTTCCTAAATACAGGCGTCGTTTTTGTGGACCATCAAATGTAACTGAATGAGTTAGATGATGTCCGCCAAAAAAGGAGGATTTTGTGATCTCTGTTTGTTTCGTATTCTTTGATCTTGAGGAACTATCAACAATTTCACGACCAAAGCGTTTAAAATAGCAGTGCAACGATTTGAAAAAGGACTGCCATAGTATATTTGTTGTAACAACGCAATGAACTTCATAAGTGCTGAAAAATGCACATGCTTTTTAACCGGCAACCAGGCATCATATAGAGAGCAGTTTCTGGATTGGCGATACTTCCATTTAAGTGTTAATCAAGTTCCAATCATAGAGTTAATTCATCGGTAACTGGAGTTAATCGGGTAACTTTATAATTTACTGGGTAACTATATAATAATATAATATACTCAAAGCACTATGGTAAACGAACTCAAACATATTTTAAATGCACAGATAGTTATTGATTTTAAATCATTAAAACTCATCGTCTTCATTTTCGAAAATCGTATAAATATAGAACCTGGTAAAACAACAAGTGCTGGGCATGCAAAATATAATTATGGCAACACTGATTATGTTTTTTGTTTAATAAAATTTTGAGATAAACAGCAGAAAAGCGTTTTCAGATGATTCTAATTTATTGATGTCTACCTTAAAGCTGGTCTCTTAGTGTTTGGTAGACAAAAATATTTGTATTTCATCTCCTTTGTGTATACTTGAGATAATGTAAACAGTATAATATTTCTATTTTTGTTTTTATTAAAATTGATGACAGGGTGGAAATTAATTGGCTAAGAGAATGATAATATAAATAATCAACAAAAAACAGCGGTATACAGAAAGGAAATACAAAAATGTGTCAACATTGTGAGTTGAATGCATATACACGCTGGTTCATTATATTCAGTTATTAAGAATGAAGATGTTATCAACCATTGATATAACATTTTAGAACACAAGCAGTTGAATCAAAGTCGTTAGAGCCGTTTTTGAGAAAATTTAGGTTATGTATGATTTTTATATGGCAGTTACTGGTAATTATATGGCTAAGAGCAAACAAAACAAATGGCTGGATACGAAGTTTGAAGAAAATCGGTCAAGTCGCTTAGGCTGGAGAGACGTATACGGGAAGAAGGACTGACGAACTGAAGAATGGAACCTCAGCATCGTTTGTCCGATCCACAAAAAAGAGACCCTCTAAACTGCGCCAACTATAGAGGCGAAAATCTCCTCAATGTCGCCTACAAGATCCTATCTGCCGTAATATGTGAACGCCTGAAACATGTTTACCAACAACCTGATCGGCCCTTATCAGTAGATAAAGTAGATCCAGGTAGATCCTGGAAAAAACCCAAGATGTCCAAATCGATACCCACCATCTATTCATTGATTTCAAAGCCGCATACGACAGCATTTATAGAGACCAACTATACAGAGCCATGTCTAGTGTTCGTATACCGTCCAAACTCGTCCGTTCGTGTAGGATGACGATGGAGAATTCTCGCTGCTCCATCAGGGTCGGAAACGACCTCACCGACATGTTCGATACCAAAAAAGGATTAAGCAATGCGATGCGCTATCATGTGACTTCTTCAATTTGAATCTTGAGAGGATTGTGCAAAACTCACGAGCCAACACCAGAGGCACAATTTTCCAAAAATCGGTACAACTACTAGACTACGCCGATATTGAGATCATTGGTCGGACCCAACGTGATGTCATAGCCACGTTTGCTAGTATAAAGAATGAAGCGGCAAAAATTGGCTTAGCAGTAAATGAAGGCTAGGCGAAGTATTTGTTTTCAACACGAAAGGACACACAAAACCGACGAATTGGACAGAACGTCACCATAGACAGACATAACTTTGAGGTAGTACGGGACTTTATCTATCTAGGCTCCGCTGTTAACTCTGACAACAACATCTCGTCAGAAATTAAACGAAGAATTACTCTTTCCAACCGCTATTTCTTAGAGCTAAGAAGGCGATTTGGTAGCAAAGCCCTCACTCGAACTACTAAGGAGATCCTATATAAGACCCTGATCATCCCAGTCCTGCTCTACGCTGCTGAAGCATGGACCGCCTCTAAAGCGGATGAAGAAATCCTTGGTCGATTTGATACGAAAATTCTTCGAATAATCTTAGGTCCCGTTTGCGTTGACGGGATATGGAGACGAAGATTCAACCAAGAACTATACGAGCTGTACAGCGACATGCCCCTGGTCAAAAAACTCAGGATTGGACGTTTAAGATGGCTAGGACATGTAGAATGAATGGAGACCAATACTGCGGCTCGCAGAGTCTTCGATTCCCAGCCAGACGTCGGACGCAGTAGAGGGAGACCTCGCCTCAAGTGGCGCGCATAAGTAGAAACCGACCCCAACCAACTTGGAGTGCGCAACTTTAAGCAGTTAGCTAAGGACCGGGCTAATTGGGGAGGCATGTTGGTTACGGCCCAGTTCATTCCGGATTGTAGCGCCACTTTAGTAATTCAGTAAGTAATTAAATGAAATAAATCTGACACTTCCGAGTAAGTGTCGCTGAATATAGAAGAAAAGACCAATTTCGAATTATAGTAGACTTAACACAATTGAAAGGATTAGGTTAGCTTAGGTTGGTGGGTTGATGAGGTAGTCTGTGTGCATCTTCCTTATTACACTCAGGTCAATATTGTGATGCCCGTTGGTGGTCCATGTGTGTGGGGTTCCTTCATTGTCCTGTTACTGTCCATTGTTGTTAGTCCCTTTCCAGCCACCCAGATGTTGTTGCAAACCTGAAAAGATTATAGAGAGCAATTTCGGGTAGATCCATGAGGTCATGGAAAAAATATTTTCCTAAGGTTCTCGTTATAAATTGACTGAGGCATGGGCAGTGGCACAAAAAGTGGGAGGTATCCTCGTGTGTTTCTTCATCACCGCAGTCTCTACAGAGGTCAGTATCTATAGGGTGCACTTTCAGTTCGTGACTTTTTAGTAAGTTGTGTCCAGTTAGAATCCCTACTAGAATCTAGACAGATTTCCTGCTTCTTCGAAGTAGTTTATGGGTTCTGGCTTTGTCATACTAAGGCCACATCCATTTCGAAGTTTCACAGGTGGGGAGGGTGTACCACCTGTTTTTGGCAATATTCAGTGTTTTCTGTCCCACTCGAGATTTGAGATCACATAGTGGTGGTTTGACAGACTGGTCTGATTGATTGTCATTGCCCTGTATGCCTCTGTGTCCGGGGACCCAGAAGAGCTTAACATTATGTTGGACGCCAAGAACCTTTAGCTCTTCACGATAACGCTTCACAAGTTTAGATTTTATTTCGACAGCAGAGATGACTTTTATTGCAGCCTGACTGTCAAACAAACAACAGATGTACCTTTAAAGAGCGTTTTTGTTTCTTCATGGACATTTGTGATACAACAACGAAGATGATCGAAGACTGTTGTTTTGGATATATCGAAAGCTTTTAATCGATAGCTGCTGAATGATTTTTCACCGAAAGTTAAAATTTGCATGTTATTGCACATTCTAGGTCATAAGGTATATCTTCTTCTTCTGTCATTCAAGTGTGCGTGTGTACTTCTTGCAGGATGGCGGGGTCTCCTGTTTGATACTACTTAGATGATTTGTCAGATCATCACGAGAGGAGGGCCAGTGAAAAATCATTTTAGGTGTTGCTTTGCTACGGCTGCGGATCGAACCGAGACCATCTTTGCGGCACTTCATCGCGCCACAGACCCCGTCGAGACCCAAAACAGTTCGTTCGACCATTCTGTATTTTGATTTTTGCAGCTTAAGGATAAAGGCACGTAGCTAAATGTTGGGCAATTTAGTTTTAATGTCATATTTGAGTTTCTTCTGATTGATTTTAAAACAGACAATCTAACTTAAAAACTAAATGCACTCCATAACCATTCTACGTAAATGAATCCGTCGCATCGCCATATTTATCTGCGCGAATACGCGTTATGGAAAGTCTGTCCATGTTAAATTGTCTCCCAGAATTTCGACGATGTTGTTGGATGATGGCATATAAGAAGGACTTTACAAAATGAGTCAGTTTTTCATTATCCTTTCCGTCCGATCATATTTGCTGGATAACAATAATGTCTTCTTTGTAGCAGCTTAAGCCTTCCGGTAGATATTCGTCTGCGACTGGTATCACATTCCACCCAAATTGGAGGGACAGACCTATGTTTTGACCGAGAACTGCAGATTGGGTACTCATCCGCAGTCATTCTGATAGGGTATGTTAGGGTATATGATTGTACATATTGGTATTTTTTAAATGTTTCACATCTGGTTGGATAATATCAGTGTCCATTGATAACCACAGAGAGGTCAAACAATTGATGTCTAGTCAAAATTATAACGACTGCGTTAACACCGCTCAATATTTACCCTCGTTACAAAATAACTTGCTTTTTATCCACACTTAAGAAATAATAAATATAAGACATTTTTGACCCACACCCATAAACCTAGCTTCCATTTTACAATTTTGCTTGTATGCCACAAAGATTTTTTTGATTTTAGCAACAAAGAAATGGACTTCCTGTTTGACACCGACTCCGTACAACGATTTTAAAAAGAACCAAGTTTTTCAAAGTTTTCTTGGTAAAAATTTTGTTACTTTTATATTTATATATTAGATAATAGGCCGAACGGCATTAGAATTAAGTTATCGTATAATTTAGGGCGCCCGCATAGGGCAAGTGAGTTAGTTAAGTACATAGTTGATAAGTAAGCTAGTTTTTTTCATGAATTTTTGTCTAGCATGTAAGTTAGTTTTAAGAAAAAATAAAATAAAAAAAAACGATTTTAAGAAGCTTTTCATGATAGTTTTACACTCGTGGATGTTTGTCAGATATTTTCAGGAGGTGGGGCAGTGAGAAAGCTTAGATGTTGGTAATTCGTCTTAGTAGTCTGCACCCACAATACCTGTTCTTCAATATTTTATTTTATTTTCAAACTCCCCAAGAATTAAAAAAAAACCCACTCAAAAAAAAAAAAACAATTTAATTCTCACCCAGGGACGCCTAAATATAAATGCATATGAACATTAAAATTATTCATAATCTCTAGCAAGAATTCGGTTTTGGAACGCCTACCGCGAGAACTGCATCACAAAGTTTCATATACCTAACAAATAGATAAATGAGACCTCTTAGCCCATGACTCAAAATCACAATAGATGACGCTGTACAAAAACATGTGCAAATGTTTGCAAACAACTTCCATCATAGATAAGTCAAATGTTGAACTTTATCAAGCACCAAATTTACTATCTTATAAAATTGAATCAAAAATGTGATCATGGCATTGAATAATAAAATCTAAATATGTACACATATTTGCATAACAGAGGGCTTGGTATTTATCACCAACACTCTTGTGACAAGTTTATTTCGTGACATCATCCAGTCACATTGCCTAGCTGTCATGGAAATGATTTTCACGTAAGCCCGCAATCAACAGCAGAAAATTTCCGCATAGAGTTAAAAACAGATTTTACGACTTCATTTACCAAACAAACAGATAAATTGAAAATACAAAAACATTTACGCACCTCAGTTGTCTTTACATAATCTGTAGGTGAATGTACACAGTTTAACTATAACCGATAAGATAAAATGCGTATTCATGTGCGTAATCACGGAATTACTTAATTCTGGAAGTTTCTTCCATTAATCGTCGCCTTAACATCGCAATTTTTACAAAAAAAAAAACGATTTGGAAAATATTGTCCATACTTTAAAAATAAACATTTTGAAGTTAGCATTTTCGGTGGGAACGATATTATTACAAACTAGATCCGTTTTGTAAAATTCAGATATTCTTTTTTATATTTTATTGGCATTGATCCATTTGACGCATCCATACACTTAATTTTGCGTTACTTCATCAAGGTCAAGTGTGGAGCTGATAAAGATAGAAATCGTTTTTTATTTTAATCTAGAGGTAGGCACACAGAAAAACGTGAATACTATAAATTGGTGCGAAAATATCTTCTCTGTCGTGAAGCTTTGTGACCCAATAAATTTGACCGCGTTAAAATGAGCGAAAATATGGTCGCGAGGGAACGAGCCATTGCGCCAACAGTGCTGGAATGTATTAAAGATAAACGGCCGAAGACGCCCCTTTATTAATGTTTTGCCATATTTTAGGCCCCTATAAGTGTACACTTATGTCAGAGGATGTTATCAGTGCTGTCAAGGGGAAGTTTTATAATGGTACTTTGGAGCCAGGTGAATCGGTCTTAGGTGGGTATAAGATGTGGATCTTGTATGTGTGTAAGAGTCGTTGAGTGTTATTGGGCAGGAGTCGGTTATAAATATCAGGGCTTGCATGCTTATCAAATAAATACAGGGTGATTTGCATGACCCATTTTTTTTATAATTTGTGGCAGATTATGTATGCTATCTTCTTATAACGGGTGATTTTTTAGCTGGTTTGGTTTTGGCAACACTGGTTTTGACAGCTGACGTGTGTTTAGTACCTTGTGTCACTGTCAAACAGCTTCAGTTTGGTTTGCAATTTAACCATGGATCGTCTTACAAATGAACAACGCTTGCAAATTATTGAATTTTACTATCAAAATTCGTGCTCGGTACGAAATGTTCATCGCGCGCTGCTTCCATTTTATGATCGGCATTCTCGACCTTCTGAGCAGTCTATTCGGAAGATTGTGACCAAATTTCGCACCAAATTTACTTTGTTGGACATTAAACCACCAACACGTTTACATACTGTCCGAAGTGAAGAAAATATTGCGGCCGTATCAGTTAGTGTGACAGAAGACCGCGAAATGTCGATTCGGCGCCGTTCCCAGCAGTTAGGCCTTTGTTACAGCACTACGTGGAAAATTTTGCGGAAGGATTTGGGCGTAAAGCCTTTTAAGATACAGCTGGTGCAAGAACTAAAGCCAGCCGACCTACCACAACGCCGCTTTTTTGGTGAATGGGCTCTTGGAAAGCTGGCCGAGGATCCGCTTTTTTATCGAAAAATTGTGTTCAGCGATGAGGCTCATTTTTGGTTGAATGGGTACGTAAATAAGCAAAATTGCCGCATTTGGAGTGAAGGTCAGCCAGAAGCATTGCAACAGCTACCAATGCATCCCGAAAAAGCCACTGTTTGGTGCGGTTTATGGGCCGGCGGCATTATTGGGCCATATTTCTTCAAAGATGATGCGAATCGCAGCGTTACTGTCAATGGTGAACGCTACCGAGCGATGAAAACAAACTTTTTTTTGCCCGAAATGGAAGTTCTTGACTTGCATGATATGTGGTTTCAACAAGACGGTGCCACATGCCACACAGCACGCGAAACAATGGCGCAATTGCGAGGCGAGTTTGGTGAACAGATAATTTCACGTTTCGGGCCGGTCAATTGGCCGCCTAGATCGTGCGATTTGACACCATTAGATTATTTTTTGTGGGGGTATGTCAAGGCTAATGTCTATAGGGACAAGCCCGCTTCGATTGACGCACTGGAAGCCAACATCCACGCATTCATTCGTGAGATACCGGCCGATATGTGTGAAAGAGTATGCCAAAATTGGACTCAGCGGATGGGCTACCTGAGACGCAGCCGCGGTCAACATTTGCATGAAATTATCTTTAAACATTAAATTGCAAGGTTCAAACTATCGATTCAAATAAATATTTCATTCATTTTTTCGAATTTTTTGTATTTTTTTTTTTTAAAAAGTTCTAAACCTCTTAAAAAATCACCCGTTATGTACATAAAAATGTATGTTTGTTTGTATGTCCTTTATAGGACCGCAAACTAAGCATTTGACCATGTGATGATCTTTAGCAAAGTTGTTATGCACGAGCCCACGAAGATTTTTGATGTTTCTTCACATGAGTGAAGATATTCTACATCGTTTGCGCGCTGCGAATCAAAATCCAAACATTCTATTCACACCAAGCGTGTACCTATAATGAGGCATTGATTTTGACTGAAGACATATTTTTGACAATCACTTACAAGGCTCTGGTCCAACTGGAAATGCCAGATCCGAACCGATCAGCGACCGACATTTTCGTTCGTGATTTGGAACGCACTTTGATTCTGACGAGCTGGGACATTTGTCCAGACAAATCTTCCGCAGTTGGTTCCAGAACATGCGTATGCCTGAATTATGCGTCAAATCATAGAACAAAGCGGTGGCCAGTTTTTCATAGATGCGCCGGTGGTACAGGCAAGACTTTTCTTCTTTTACTCATTTTGGCAACCATAAAATCATAAAATAATATTGCGCTGGGCATTGCATCATCTGGATTGCGGCAACTCTTTTAGATGGTGGTGAATAGCACATTCAGCATTGAAACTGCCGTTGAATTTGCAAAACACTGAGGCACCAACATGCAACAGCAGCAAAAACTCTCGAATGGAATAAGTACTATAAGCGTGTCAAATTATTATATGGGAAGAATGTACAACGTCGCACAAGAAAGCATTGGAAGCGCTTGGTCGTACACTGAGAGATTTGAGATGAAACGCACGGATATTCGGTGGCGCACTCATTTTATTGTCTGGTGATTTTCGACAAATACTGCCGGTTATACCACGTTCAAAAGCCGCTAATAAACTAAATGTATGTTTAAAATCATCTGTTTTATGGCGTAATTTACAGAAATTGACTTTAAAACCAACATGCGTGTACAACTACAACGGGATGCATCGACTAAAAATTTTGCAAAACAATTAATGGATATTGGAAATGGGCGAAGGCAAATCGATGAATCCACGCAATGTATCACCTTGCCTGCAAACTTCTGTAAGATCACAAAAGGCAAAGACGAATTGGTGCAAAACGTTTTCCCAAACATTGCACAGAACTCCAAAAATCATCATTGTCATCGCGTAACGAGTATTCCGATTGGATTGTTGAAAGGCTCTAAAGCAACCGGATATTTCATTAGTTTAGCAAGAATTTTTATAAAGTTGTCATGTTTCGGTAGCTGTCAAAATATTCATTTCATCATCGTTTTACACTTGCCGAGCGCGCGGAATTGAATCGGTTTTTACGGAAACACCCACAAAAAGTGGGTGCGGCTCAAAACTTTATATGAATGAAATACAGATATTGAGATTGTCTACACATGTTAATCAGACACTTTTTCAAAATTCTTAACCGCTTATCCATAAAAAAACATTTTACTGGAAAGTGGGCGTGGCAGTGGGCAATGGGTTTACACTTGTTCTGCTTCGTCGGACCGAGGGTCTGTGTACCAAATTTCATCATTCTACCTCAAAATGTAAGGCTCAAAAGTCAGTGACACACAGACAGATAGACAGACAGGTTCTGTGTCGGTCCATAAACTTTAAGGTATATCTAAAGAATGTTACAAACTCAATGTGAAAAGTTATATACCCCTATGGGATAGGATAGAATTCCATGAAGACATACAAAAGTGAGTCTTCGAGACGTTTTTATACTCTACCCCATAACACAACCAAGCGAAAACGTTGTTTTTCGTCAAACCAGAAGAGATTTTGATAAACTGTCTGAACAATATGTTGTGACTTTGAAATTTTCTATATTTATCGACATAAATGCCACATTTTGGAGATATTAATTTTAAGGATGGGATGGGATAGGGCATATAACGATCCGCACATATCTCATATGTTTTAGATCGGGTTTGAGTCCCTCACTATTGCAGAAGGTTTCCTTGTGATAAAACTTCTTCAAATGCCATTCGATGATTTTTCCTTTCAGCGGACCTCCACAAAAAAAAAATAATTTGTATTAAATTTTATTTATATCAAGACTTCATTGCTATGCAAATCACATCCAAAATACAACTATTCGTATATTTTTCCAGTTTTTTATCTGTCAAAGAAGTTTTTGCAACCATTTGCTCGGATGTCAAATGGTAAACAAATAAATTTAACTAGCATATTCCTCTTTTAATTCTAATTATATTTCAGACTATTACATACATAAACTTCTTGGTGAAGGAACATATTCTAAGGTCTTCAAAATCCAACACAAAATTAGCGGGGAACAATTTGCTGGGAAACACCTGAAGAGGATATTTAAAAGGTAAACGCTTTGATCACTCAAATTATAAAGCGAATGCAAGTACCTTCATTTCTACCACTCCTCACTCAGAAAACAGGACATAGTGCGTTGTATTGAAATAAGCGTTATGAAACGCATTGAAGACCACCCCAACATCTTGAACTTGAAAGACATTATTTGGTGAGCACGTCGCATGACATTATAAGTTAACAATGTTTTAATTCGTTTTCTCTGTCAGCGAATCCTTCCCATGTAACATTACGCTTGTCTTCGAAATAATGGACATGAATCTCTTTGAATTCCTAAAAGATAAGCAAAAACCCCTCTCCGAGTCGGTGGCAAGGATGTTTCTGTACCAGATTGTCTGCGGAATTCGGCATTTGCATAAGAATGGAATATTTCATAGGGATGTCAAGCCAGAGAATATTTTGGTAAAGTTTCCAAAAACCACCAACGGCCTTTTCCAAGTATTGAAAAAGTTGGTCATGTATGTCTAGAGTTTATTTTCATAGATTCTAGTTTTTTAGCATAATAAACAGGCGATGGTGAAGCTTGCCGATTTCGGTTCAGTGAAAAGCACTGATGCGAAATTTCCCATGACTGGTTATATAGGAACGAGGTGGTATCGGGCACCCGAATGTATTATATCGGACGGATATTATGGACCAAAAATTGATATATGGTCGGCTGGTTGTATATTTTATGAAATGCTTACATTACGGCCGCTATTTCCTGGTGAGAGTGAGCTGGATCAGTTGGATAAAATCCATAAAATTCTGGGTTCACCATCAAAGAGTGTTTTAAAGAGATTTCGAAATTTGTAAGTACCTACACAATGTTGTTATATGGTAATGAAATTACATCCCCATTCCAGGAAAGTAAATTTGGAGATTCCAAAATTGAATTCTGTAAAATTTTCCATATTGTTGCCTAACCTAAGTACGTTGGGCTTAAGTGTTCTAAGTGCATGCTTAAATTATTGGCCAGGTACACGTGTCGATGCGGCACGATTGGAGGATCATTTTTACTTTGTCGACGTGCGGTAATTTTTAAAAAATTTATATTGTAAAGCGGCTTCTAGACGCTTCATATTATTGTGCAATATAATATTGGCTGTGGTGCCCCAGTAATTCGGCTGGTCGCTTAAATGTGTTGAGTGATGCTAATGTTTGTTATGTGGTCATTGGTTGTACTATTTAATCCTTCAGATTATTTATACACGCATGGTTTCTCTTGATTTTTAAGAAAATGCACCACTATTTTCAATCCTTTTTCGAAATTAGTGCATAAATTATTGAATGTTTGCGGTTTCAGACTTACACATTAAATATTTAAACTTAATACGTGTGCAATTATCCAATTATAGTAGGCAACTTGTTACCTCCCCTTTTGATCGTAAAATTCCACTTTTTTTTAGAATGTATAATGCACAACATTGGAATATGATCTACAGATGCTCAATATTATTTTGCGATCTAGGAACCGCTCAATGTTAATATCATTAACTTATATGAATTTTTTTTTTTAATCAAGTAAACAAGGCATTAACAAATAATTAGGAATGAGAGGTCAATTCTTATGTCAGATAATGTGTTGAATGTTATTTTGTTTGTAGACAAAATAATTGCTGACAAAGCAAATGGACCATCGAAACAGGATTAAAACAAATTTTTGTATAATAATTTATATTATGTAGTAAACGGAGATTATATCTACTTGTCTTTCAATTACAAATTAATAGTTACCTCGATTTCTTAAAGAGCGTTCCCATTTATAGTTTAGCATTTGATTTTCCAGCCCAGATTTACATTAATAAGACGTAGAAAACATATTGCAAAACCAATCTGAACAGTTTGTTATTTTGACTGCGATGCTATTTCAATCGTTTTCTGATCGTTTTACTCTAGGTCCGTACGTGTACTTCTGTATTAATTTCACTTATTTCAACAAAAAGTACCCGAATTGTCATTCAGATTTCTCACAAATATCGTGGCAGTTACATATTTTCCAAATATTAATCTGTATGCGAAGTAAGAAAACATTTAATTGCATTTGAAAATGTACAACAAAATTAAACCCTTAATGAAAACTTTAAGCAATGGTACTTACCTACTCACTTAAAAAAAAAGTTTTTGCCAAATGATTAAAAAAAATAGCATTTCCATTTAGCAATGATTTAGTCCGATTTACATATAAATATGTATGTTCCACTTACGGTCCACCCAAAAATCTCCAAAAAATTCGTAAGTGGAACACGATTCCTTATCTGGGATACTCGAAATGTTGCATATCGATTTCCAAAGAGATGTTTTGAACAAAAACTACTAATTGAAATCAATAACAGTTAACAAAAATTAATTAACTCATATTTATATGTATATTTACTATAAATGCACTCTCCCAATGTCATGTTGTTCGCGTTCGCGAATGCCCATTGTTTTACTAACAATCAAAATAAATACCTACAGACGTTATTGAATTTAAGGATTTACAAGAAATAAAGAACATTTGTTAGTACAACATTCGATAACACTATTGCATATTAGAAGTTATATTTTTCATTCTCATAAAAAGTGAAAAATGTTTATTAAACTTTTTATAGCATTTAAAAACCATTCACCTTGATAGTTTAAAACAAATCCCATTGCTCTTATGCACACTTATTTTGTTTGAAAAAAAACATGAACACATTTTAAGTCACAAAAAAATCAAATTTGTCGGCATATTTGAAACCGATGTCACTGCACACAAATTTCGTACTGTAAGAACACACTTGAAAACAGCTCACCACAAACTATTTCTAATGATTCACAACCATCCATGTAAACTCAAACTATTCAAATGCAAAATTCAATAAAAAAAACACAAATTTAACATCACTAACGACTCAATTGTGAAGTCAATTACCATAAAAAAACAAGCGTCAATAATTATTTCAACAATCAATCCCAGTTGAGTAGAAATTGCAATTGGTTTAAGTGCAATGGCGCCTTAAAGTCTCTTTTGACAGCTGTGTGACTGGCGCATTCATGTAGGTAAGAACAAAATAAAAACTTTATTTTACAAAAGGGCTACACTGTTCATTGTGGTAACTCGAGAAGGTGGCATAGGAAAACTGCTTTTCAGTCACGGTCATTAGAGTTAAGTATAACTAAGTAGGTTATGTTGAACTGAACTAGTCGGATGAAGCTTTGTTGTTTTCCTTGTCGTTGACAGTGAAGTGATGTCAAGTGGAATTCAATTTGTGGCCGATTACGTAGAAGCAAATTAAGAAAGTGTTTTTTTTTTTGCATGTTTGGGTACTTAAGTGCGTTTTTCAAGTCAAACTACCTAAATCGATTGAATTTAAATATAAAATAAATATATGGTTAGTGTTGTGGACTGAGATGGGCTATAACTTGGCAATACCCAGTGGTTGTAACTCTGAATACACGTCAATGTGCTTATTTTTAGCCTCCAAGTGGTAACCATAGGGAACTGGTCTCATCCACCCGGATTTGGTTTGCTAAACGATAAGTGCGAGTGTTGATAACAAGACGAGAAACACCAACACTGTAAACAAGCTGGTGAGAATGTCACGGAATGAAATCCCGGCCTGCTGTCCTAGGCGAACATAGATGAGCTGCTTCGGCATATTCGGACGACAGGTTGTCTAGGAATTTCAAGAGTTAGTCAGACCCCTTGAACAGAGTTGGTGCCTGATGAACCGAAAGGCCAATGGCAGCGTTAAATCCTGCAGTGGATACTGATGGCCCCGTGTCCTAGGGGTAACTTATAAATTGGAACTAGCCCTCCAGGTTAGGGCTTGTGCTTTGAGTTAACTACCCAACCATGGAAAAAAGTGTTTGTTACTTAGCAACCAAAAGCTTCGGGGAAGACGTATTTTACCGTTGACGACCCCGCCAAACGAAAAAAGGACAACGACGTTCTATCTGCACCTGGAATCTGAGAACATTAAACAGGAGAGGTGCAAGCGAACAACTATCGGAAGCATTACACTGCCAAAAAGCAGACATTATTGCCATCCAGGAAATACGATGGGTTACATACTAACTTACTTAAGTGGAGCTACAGTCCGGAATGAACCTGGGCCACAACCAACATGCCTCTCCAATACGATGCGTTGCGCCGGGCAAAAGAGGATGAAAAACTGTAACATCTTCTACGGACCGAGTTATAGTGAGCAGAAACAGCGACTATTCGGATGCGGATTTGTTATAAGTGGCAGACTTAGGCAAAAAGTATTATGTTTTCAAGATGTTGGCAAGTTTTACCCAAGTGTAAAACGTCAAAGCCAAGATTACAGGGCACGAACAGAATCCTGTCAAGATGTTCGTAGATTTGACCAAAGTGTAACACGTCAAAGCCAAGGATACAAGGCTCGCACAGAATCCTGTCGAGATCAAAAAGGAAATATCGTAGTTGAGACACAGTCAATGCTGAAGATATTGAAGAACCTCTTCTGTAGACTTTTAAACGGTCATGACAAACAATTGTCTGCTGTCAGGCAGAACGAACAAATAAATATTGACAACGACAACGACAACGAAAACGAAAACTGAAAGCCACCCGACCTGAGTGAAGTGGTGATAGCAATATATAAATCTAAGCTATATAATTTAGCTGGAAAGGATGGCCTTCTCGCCGAGCTGTGTAGATGATTTGTTTCGACGCAACATGCTCTATAGTCTATAGTAGTAGTAGTATGCCTAGCTTTCTCACAACCATTCATGTGTGCGTGTGTACTTCCTGCACGATGGCAGGACCTCCTGTTTTATGCTGACTCCGAACGACGAGTTTGAGACAAGCTTTTCTTGACAATTGACACTACTCGGTTGATTTGTCAGATCATCACGAGAGGAGGGACAGTGAAAAATCATTTCGGTGTTGCTACCGTCCATCGATTATAAAGCCGCATATTATAATTAAAGAAAAACACTGGAAGTACAGGGTGTCGGCCGGGAATGTATACTACTTTGATTGTTTATAATTTTTGATTAAATGAAATAGAATGGATATCACATTGATAAATGTTTTATTAAATGTCGGCAATTATGTATGGAATACAATACCAGGTAAATGACCGAATCTGTTAGTCTCACAAATGTGAGAGCCAATTTTTCATTACATTCTCACACGTTTCACGCGGTATTTCATTAATTTCATCACGAATATTTTGTTTGAGTTGCTCAAGCGTTTCTGGTTTGTTTGCATAAACCTTGCTTTTCAGATATCCCCACAAAAAGTAGTCCGGAGCAGTCAAATCATGCGACCGTAGAGGCCAATCAACATCATTTCTTGTTGTGGAAAGAGGTCTCGCAGCAATTCCATTGTAATCCTGGCTGTTTGCGATGTGCCACCGTCTTGTTGATATCACATGTTAATCAAGCCCAAAGCATGCAATTTTGGCTTTAAAAAGTTTGCAATCATATCACGATTACCCCTTCCCATAGCATTACGCCGTCTTCATTTTCTAAGAAGTAAGGTCCAATGATTCCTCCTGACCAAATTGCACACCGGACTGTAACTTTTAATTGATGCAAAGGTGACTGATGAATAATATGAGGGTTTTCCATTGCCCAGAACCGGCTGTTCTGTTTATTCAAATATCCATTCAAATGAAAATATGTCCGTCACTCATTATGATTTTTTCATGAAAATCGGGGTTGTCATGGGCTAGCTTTAACATCCTATTGGCATATGTACGGCGGCGTAAATGGTCTTGCGAAAGAAGCTCATGTTTCATCTGAATCCTAAATGGAAACAATTGCAAATCCTTGCGCAAAATTGTGGCCAAAGTTATTCTTTGAAGGCCAAGCTCTTGAGCACGGCGTCGAATTGATGGATTGTTTTGAACACTTCCTTGAGCAGCAGTAATGTTTTCAGCCGATCTTGCAGAACGTTGTGGTACATGCTTGGGCCTATCACCTAAAGACCTCTTTTCTTCGAAATCATTCACTACACGACAAATAGTGCGTTTTGTTGGTACGTTGTTTCTCCCAAAAAGTTCGCATAACTTTCATTGTCACAGTAATCGATGATTGATTTCGAAAAAATGTTTTACCGATTAAAGCACGTTTGTTTATCGAATATTTTTCCATAATAAATTTGCCAGATGTCTACTTGACGACTGCCAAATATGAACTGTCAAGACTTATGTTTACCAAAATGGCGCCAAAACAAAGTAGTATACCTTCCCGGCGGACACCTGTATATGAAAATAAAAGTTTTGAAGCTTAAACTTTTGAAAGGAAATTTGGTTACTTTACATCCAAGTACGTAAGTACGATTCCATTATATTAATTTTAAGGTTAATAGTTTTCTAAAAATCACCAAATTGCTTTAGCAGTTAAATGTTACAAATCGTTTCAGCTATTTTTTGTGTAAACCTAACCAATCAATTCAGAATCAAAGCAAAAATAAAAATACTTTCACATCGAATTAGTTATTTCACAAAGCATTGATTTGTCATCTTTACAGCGTCTGTTTACCGGATTTGGTACCCACAGTCAATTTTAGCATTTTCGACAACCGTTTTCTATTACAATTGAAATAAATAGGTTTGGTATCACATTTTCTATCCAGGCTAAGGGTATATGACTTGATAATTCTCTAGGCTTCAAGAGGTGTTATTGTTATTGTATTTTACTCGTAAATTGTTTTTTAAGCCTATAAAAAATATATTGGGGTTTCTTTTAAGACTGATCTACATTGTAAGAGTTTTATAACTCATTTTCATTTCAAGACAATTCACTTTAGGCGGTTTAAAAACGATATAGAAATCCATGACATTTCACTATTTTATGAATAATTTTCCCAACAAACATTAATCTTTAAATTAAATGTGTTTCCATAAATAGTTCAAGGTGGTCTAATCTATAGAGCAATTTAATATTATAACTGACTTATCCACTGGCAGTTGTTGTCCGAAAATGGATACAACAGCAAAGACAAAATTCCTAGAAAATTTAAAAGATTCCCAGACAAATGACATCACATTACAACTTCACTGCTGACCAATTAAATACCAATTGGTAGACAGAAGCGAACAATTAAATTGCAAGTCAATTTATTGTGAACGATACGATAGTAGGATGCAAAATATTCGAAGTTTCTTATGACACTGGTTTTTCGAAAACCATGACATCATGTAGCGCACGCCCCCCGCGTCGGCTGTAGTATCAACTTTATGCGCACGCCACATCGTATCTAATTCATTGAATTTGTATATCATTCGAAACCCAGACTCTTTTTAGGAATGTAATATTAGTGGCATTTAATTTCAGTATTTTTGAATGCGATCTAATAATGACAGAGGGTAAATGAACGACCGAAAATTATGGAAATGTGGTTGCAATTATTATTTAATGGCCATTGGTAATCGTGATTTTTCGAAATTCGTGAGCGAAGATTATTGAATATGTGACCAAGTAAAATTACAATAAACGTGTCTACATTATAACATCGATTTCAGTTTTGTGTTATGGTGTATGTATAATATGTCTATGTATAAAATGTTTTATGGACACATTTAGTATGGTATGCACCAATGACTCTTTGTGGAGATTTAGATCAGTGAACATTCTTAGAGTAAAGATTAACCACTTAAGAAACATATATTCTTGTGTAGTACAAACAAAAATCAATTAACAAAAATCCGAGAATGTCCGAGAATATACTAATATCCTTGGCAGATATTACAATCTCTTTCAACCAAGATAAGGCTTCTTTGATCGCCTTGAGTTGTGCTTGGAACACGCTGCAATGATCAGGATTACGGAAAGATAGGCTGAGGCTTAGCCTATCAGAGAAGACAACGGCCGTCATTTGTTTTGGAGCCATAGGTAAAAAATGGATCAATTAAACTTGAACAGGTTCGTTACTTTCCCATGACAACCTGGAAAAGCTTATCAAAGATTAACCTGGTAAGCGTATTATCGATGTTGTCAGGAATGTATATTTTTTTTAGAAATTTGGAATGTCCTGTTTGTATATTTGACAGCTGTTAGATGGCTTTAAGATGGATGGCTGAGTTAGCCCCCATTTGCTTACCAAAATAATCAATTGGTTGAAGGTGAAAGATAATGCCTAGTGCTGCTGAAAGTGTTTTAAATTGATCATGGTTTTCACGAATACCCTCTGCTACTGCGGCAATATTTTCATTAATATGGGCTCTACGCACTCTGGTTGTTGGATGAAAGTCCAATAGTGCGTTCAGTTGGGCGATTGTGACGCCCAAAATGAGCACTGATTTCGGAAATATGTTTCCTTAATTAGTAAGCAATACATACTGGGCACAAACTTCATATAGATAAGACAGCTGACAATAATAACTTTAAAAACAATGCATTTGAAAAAAAGTACGTCCTAATGGATCACCCGTTGCGTGTTTATCATTGGTAGGTCCCACTTTGTTGCTTCAAAATAAAGCCAAATTCAATTTTATATATCACATCTTTATTGTCTTATGTAATTTGTTTGTACAGGTACAGGCTACAGAGACCCATTACAATGGTTTTTAGATTTCGTTTTCATCTGATGGCATCGATGTTAGCTCCTCAGAATGTTCGGACTGGATGCGTGTCTCTTGTTTATCGCAATGTGCAAAATTTGGTTGACTGTTCGCAGATCTGGAGACCGCCATGTCCCCTTATGGATATCGAGGTGAGGAAACCGTGTGCTGGCTATAGTGGCATTTCGCTCCGTAGCGAAGTAAATTAGCCTAAGTCCGTTACCAGACCTGTTGTCGTGTAGACAATGTTTTCCGACAATACTGCTAAAGATGTCTTCTCTTCCTACCTTGCATTAAGATCTCACAGCACGATTTTAACATCGTACTTCGGTAGGCGCTCATAGGTTTTGTCAGGCAAGGTCAAGCAATCTTTAGCTATATCATCTTTTTCCTCCGTCGGGGCGTGAGCGCATATAAGCCTTATGTTGGCGAAATTGGCCATTATGCGGATTGTTACAATGCGTTCGCTAATGTCTTGGAAACATAAGACTTCCTGCCTAAGTGTGTCATTTATAAAAAATCCGAATCCGAATAGTCGCTGTTTCTGTTCACACGGTCCGTAGTAAATGTCACAGTTTTTCATCCTCTTTTTGCCATCCCATCCCATCGTATTTCCTGGATGGCAGTAATGTTTGCTTTGTAACATTTTAGGGCTACCGCTGGTTGTTCGCTTGCACCTCTCCTGTTTAATGTTCTCACATTCCAGATGCAGATACGAACGTCGAGTATTGGCCACTTAACGTGAAAAAATGACAAAACCTTGCATTTCCCTAATTTCAGCTGGAAGTTATTACAATTACATCGATCCGTAATTGTATTTATATCAACCTGTAGCTTATGGCAATGGGCTACGGAATTGACTGTACAAAAAAACTTTCAGTCATCAATGAACCCCAGACACTTACAAAAATACACTCTTGAGTCAATATCGTTCACAAATAATGGAAACAACAAAGGTCCCAAGTAAGTTCCCTGGAACACCAGGCTTTGCTTCAAACTGCCTCGAAAAAGTAATTCCTATTCTGTTTAACTGCTTCCTATCACTTAGGTAAGATGTGATTCACTGAATTGAATGGATACCAATTTTTTTGTAAGCAATTCGTGGTCTACCCGATCAAAAGCCTTAAGGAAATCTGTAATTTTAATAGCTTGTCATATAAATTTGTTGATAGGCATGTCTTATATTTGTATTTTGTTTGGCTGATATTTATTTTACTAAAATATGAGCTTGTACTTTTCAATTAATTATATAATTATTTATTTTATTATATAATTATTCAATAAAATTATTCAATAAAAATTATATAAAGTTTATTTAATTTAAAAATGCACCATACCTGGACTGTCCACACCAATAATTGCATCTGAATCCTCTGTTATTGTTAGCATGAATGAGATATAATTTACATTGTACAATTAATTGCATTTTCAATCCTAAATGTATTCATTCGAGTAAACAAATAAATTTTGTTGAAAAAAAATCTAAAATAACAATCTACTGATGTAATAAAATGCGGCGCGAATTCAAAATGTAATTCTGAAAATGTATTTATCATGCGCACATAGTAACGAAACTAAATCTTTTAAAGTGTTTTAATGGCTAGCCCACCTTGATTGCGTAGAAATAGATACAACTAAAATCTTGGATGAATAATAAATGATTGAAAGTTTACGAAAATAGTTTTGTAATTTTTTTGTTTGCATTTATTTTCAGACAAACAGATGCACTTATTTAATAATGGAAATATTTTTAATTCGTACTCTCATGTAGGTGTAGAGGGGGGTCCGTGATACCAATCTAGCAGAGGCTAAGTTCTGTTGCAAATGGAAAGCCAAAGAACGCTGTAGATCGTCGAATATTCGTGAACATATTTAAATGTAATACTTCGTCAGTGATTTAGGTTCAACGTGCATTTTCAATATCAACAGATCAAACATAAAGTTTTTAGCTACTCGCTTTGTTTAGACTAGAACAGCATGTGACAAAAAGGGCGCCCGCCGGTAGGCCCCATACTTCTCTTTCGGTCGCGAAAATAGGTTTAGTAACTGAAGATTTCGAAGAAGCACCATTAACATCGTCTCAAGGACGTAACACCAAATTGGATGCTTTTCGGTCAAAATTCATCATGAGCGACGAGGCACATTTCTATCTGAACGAATAAGTAATCGACCAAACTTTTCACTTCTGTGGGACAGTAAATCAATCCACTTAAGGTGGAACACCTCTTACGCTGGAGGTGTCACCTGAATTGTGAGCTATGCAGAACCATGATGGACGAGCAATCCAGAACCATGATTAATCAATTGTGATTGGAGAAAATGTTGTTTCAACAGGATGCTAGGGTCGTCTTGTTTTGTCACGTTTTGGAGATTATCACTGGCCCGATTTTTAAGTCAATGAAAACACGCAACATGCTCAGGAAGGCCTCAGCAAGAATATCTGAAAAGAGTGCTAGAAAGCGATTGAAACTGTTCATCAATCTTAAAGTGATGAACAATACAATTTTAGAACAAGAACGGATTAGGAATCATTCTCTGATTATACACAATGTGGTAAACTGGACCGACTTCTTTATTTAGCAATCCAAACAATTTCTGGTGGATTTAAAGCGTCAAATTATTGGAAAATCAAATAAATTTATTGGTGCAAGAGACGCTTATAAGAGCCTGTATGTAAAAGTTGACATTTAAGCAAGCATTAATGCTTGAACGTGTTTATCTACTCATCGTGCAAGCTTTACACTTCAAAAACAGAAATGCGAAAATTATGTATAAAATTGCATGTAAAGCAAAAATCTCCAAACGATAAGTTAGCCGATACTCAATCTTTGTAATTCCCCATTACCAAACGATAAACATCAAAATGCAACAAAAGGATTGTTGACCCCATATCTAAACGTGAGTCGGTACCTATCTCTGTACATCGGACAAGCCCTTTTATTCTGCTTCACTATATCTCCCCCACTATATCATCTCCATCTCAACAATGCAATTATTATAAAAAAAAAATAAAATCTCACATATATGCATGCAAAACTTGCAAAAAAAAATGGAAAACCCCTTCCCTTCCCACAAAACAAGATCTAATCAATGATAAATATTGTCAACTATACATTCTGCTTACCTTCGTTTATATATCCTCCATCCATGGTGATTGTTTCTATGAGCCTTTGCTCCTCTTGAGAATGTACTCAACGTTTCTGTGAAGCCTTCACTGGGTAGGTATATGCGCTTCCTCTTGTAACACAAAATGATTTTTGTTTCTGCTTGACTTGTTGCTTACTGGAAGCCACTCTATAGCAACACACACAATTAACGGTTGCGCACACACAGGGAAAGTGGAATTTTAAAATATCTCAAACTAGGGTAATTGTATCCAAAATAACAGAACTTTGAGTTACACAATGTTTTTTTTTTTTGCCGACGCAACAGGTACACGTAGGTATATCCTTGTCTATTGATGAAAAGTATCTATGATCGAATTCGCCCCAAATTAAGTGTATCCCTGCGATTTAAATGACTGTCCCGTTTCATCTTTTTTGTAAATATGAAATAGATAGGTACAATACGTAAAGTCGTCCGTTATGCAGTGCTGCTAATAGTTTTCGCTACTATTTCTAGGTAAAGTATGGTTTCCAAGCCAATTTGACCCTATTCACTTGGTTGACATGCATCTACTCCATCCACTCGAGGTTGTAGTATGTAATTGTAGTGTAGCCTGAAAAGAGAAAAAGAGAGAAGAATGAGCACATCAGCATCAACATCATTTCTATATGCAGACGCATATAGATACAGCACGTCAACATGATCTCGGAACGGATTTTAAATGCAAACATTAATTCGCTGTCATGACCGTTTCCGTACAAACATCCATAAAAATATCGCATCTTTTTTCGCGCGTTTTATTTTTAGGATTTTCAAATCTTTTGCTACTAGGTTGCCTTTGGCTGGCATGCTAGTTAGGGTGTGTGTGTATAATAGTGGGAATATCTTATGGGTCTGCCTTGACATTTGCATTCTCTGGTGTATACTCTGGCAGTGGTTTTGTGTGCAATCTTAATAGTTTCCAAGTTTACTGGGGGAAGGTCGGTTGGCAAATGGAGATCAAGTAGAAGAGACGATATCACTGCATGTGCCCACATCTATTTTAGGGTGCTCTGTACGGATTGCAGTTATTGTTTCAAGTGAGATATTATTCATATTGTACAGTTACATTTTGGACACATGACAACATGGGGAAATTTTGATCTTTGCTTTCGAAATGTTACTAGAATTTTGCAAATCAGAGGGTGAGTTAAATATTATTGAATGTATGCATGAGGTATGTCAGTTAGAAGATTTCCGTATTCTAAAATTATTAAACGTGAGGAGAAAATACTCGTTGGAAAAACTTTTTACGTGTTTTTACCTTTTGTACTACATTCACATCTTAGTAGGTACATCTCATAAAGTTCGCGGTTGTATTTTTTCCTCCAATCGAAACGAAGAATTTTCGTTTCAAAGACGCGTAATATTTCGCTTCGCTTTCCTGCTTATTGTCTAGCAGGTCAGGTAGGGCTAACATTTTCAGGTTAAGAGTTATGATTTCATTTAGCATCGGATCATAAGCATAGTCTTCGTTGTCTCCACTAAGGTGTCATTAGGTTGATGTTGGCTCCGATGTAGATGAACTACCAATCAACATTTTTTTCAAGGTTGTATGTACATTGATAGCATTGTTTTGTAACATATAAGTTAAAGCACATCACGCGTCCATATTCTAAGAACACTTCACTCAGCATAATTATCACACAAGTAATCATTCACACCACACATTTCCAGACCAACTTAAGTGTCACCAACAAGGGATGGTTTGCATGACATCTGTTACAGCGCCCAGCATCCCAATATAAATACAGCGTAACAGAACTGTAACAGCCAGTTAACTCCAATGACTGTTCATGGAGGAAGAAGAAAATCAACATTGGTACGAAAAAGCAGGAACATCAAGATCAACCACCCTGATGGCTCAACAATTTGTCCATCTACAAAGACGAAATATCTGGGAATCAACTTTAGCGAGATGTTTAAGTTTAACGACCACAACAGGACTATTTCAAGAAAGTCATCTATGCACTTTATTTGGTGCACACCCTTCATTAAGAATGAGAAGTGGACTCAGCCAAAGGACAATGCTGCTTATTTATAACGAAAACTGATAAGGCTTGTCATTACCTACGCCCACCGTCATGGAAAGGATTGGAGTATTGGAGAGGAAGATTTTACTCTCTTGCACCGGACTACATTAACCATTCTATAAAAAAAAACACTATAGAGCCCTCTATACCAAAAATATCTTTGTTTACCCTTAAAACCGTGGACTTTTACTTTAAAATTTGTATCGCGATTAAGTAAACACTAATATTGTAATAAACAATTGTTAAGGTGGCAAATTAATTTTAGCTTCAAGTTTAGCTTAAGTCTTGGTCTAAGACGATTTGTAAATAGTATGACTGATTAAATAAAAACCTTAATCTGTAATAGCCAGTTCCTATTTTGAATTCATCCGGAGAGGATGACAAACACAATCATTAAAATAATGTTAATTTAGTTTTCCTTAATTTATACTTTGTCTTGCCCTCGTTATCTGCAAAACCAATGCGTTTCGGATTTTCTTCAATGGCCGAAAATGCTACAACAGCACGGTGGGAGCGACCAATGATGTCAATATCGTCTGCGTACCCTTATTGACTTCTGCTATGTGCCCTATCTGTTCCAGATTAAAGAAATCGCATGATAGCGCCCCTTCTTGTCGGAATCCGGTACAAGCTTGTAAAAGTTCAGATGAGCTGTTTTTAAACTGGACGTTGCATCAAGTGTTCTCTAATGTTAGGTGATACAGCTGTATCAACTTCGATGGTATGCCGAATTCCGCCAAAGCTTTATAAAGCTTGAGGACATGGTCTAAAATTCGATGAAGAGATGGCGTGTTTTGAATTAAAATTCGTTGTTCTTTTCCACTATTTGCCTTAGTGCGAAAATATGGTCTATGATCGATCTGCCAGGCTGAAAGCCACACTAGTAAGTGCCGATAAGTGTATTGCAGAAAGGTAAGTGTTCACACAGTACGTTGGATCAGATCCTATATGCGACATTTAATGTTTAGATCGGTCAATTGCTAAATATGTATTTTTCGTCTCGAAACTCTCCAACGTTCCGATATTTAACATAATAATATTCCTAAAACATCCCGTCAAACTTTGAAAGATCCGATGAAACTCAATATATTTTTTTAATTTCAGGATATTTTTTTACGGTACCCTATTTATTTATATACAAGAAAGGTGAGCCTTTGTCATGCTGTAGAATATTTATAATAAATGTCGCATATACGTACTATGAAGTACAAATGTTGACACTAATACGGTTCTCTCACCGAAACAAAAGCTGAGTTTTCGAAAAATAATTAAATCTTTCACACTGAACACTGACCAGGTTGCAATTGACGTTTTATACAAAAATAATATTGCACATGCTTATACACCCAATAATTGTTTAAATCCGGCTTGAGGGGAATATCACGAACTTCTTGTTGATTTGTTTTGTTTCAAACTCTTAAAATCTTCAGCAAAATGGCCCAAGGATGATTTCGATTTCGAGACGGTTAAGTTCTAACCTACAAATTTTCGAAAGCTGAACATAATTATGAAAAGGCTACAATCTGTTATACGAATCGTCGCAAACAACTTTATGCAGACGCAATATAAATATTGGGAATGTCTGAATATCTTGTTAAGACACTTTTTTAGAACGGTTTTACAACAAAAATGTTTTCCTGAAAATTGGGTGGCTTTTAAAATGGTTTAAAGATCTTATATAATCTCAGCTCAAAAGTTTAGGACGGACCTATGTCATGGTATTTGTTATTGGATTTTTTTCAGAAAAGACGCCCACAAAAAGTGGGCGAGGGTCAAAAGGATATTTAGAAGAAATGTTTATACGAACATTATCGAACTCTTATCGACGCACACCTTTTTTTCAAATAACCCCAAAGAAAAAAGCCCAACGGTGTCAAATCACATGATCTTGGCGGCCAATTGACATCGCCACCACGTGGGATAACACGAATATAGAATTTGTCGCGCAAAAGATTATTTGTTTCGTTAGCTGTGTGGCAAGTGGCACTGTCCTGTTGAAACCACATATCTTCCACATCCATATCTTATTCAATTTTAGGCATGGGCACTTATTAGGGATGTTTAAATTAGGGATGGAATGATAATTTATTTGCAACGATTCGCGTAACAAATTGTAGCCTTCTCATATGTTTTTAAATATTTTTGTTTTTGAAAAAAATATTTTTTCTGAGAATAAATTATGGGCACCATTTTCTTTAATCGCTTTTCCCTGAAACGTGTGGATACGGTAAATTAAATGTGAAATTCATTTTATCACCTAGTGAATGGTTTCCGCTTTAAGAAATGACATAATTCGTGTAGAATTATTTGTTTGTTGACATATTGTATGGCATTTTTCGTAACTTAATGAATGCAATTTTTGAAGATGAATGTGCATAATTTATAAAAATAGTGTTTAGTCGTTTAAAAAATTGTCAATTTTCTTTAAAAAAATGAAATAAAACAAAATAAAATCCATGAAAAACAAGATCCAAATAAATGGCGGGCTGTCTGTGCCAGTACAATCCGTCATAGCACGATTTTTCTTGTATGCAGTGCGTCATCTGTATAGCTTTAAAATATTTGCTTATATTTAACGTAGTATTGCAATGCTTGAACGCCGAAGTTGGTACATAATTGCATATTTAATATTTAAATTAAAAAAAACCGACTTTTCTTTTACGGTGTTATTTGCTATATTGCTGAGTTGCTAAATTGAAATAACGCCAATTTGGCACACATCCCAAATCCAATAGTGATCCCTAACAAGGGGTTCATACCTTGCAAACATCCGAGTGCGAGTTTGGCTTTATGAAAACTCGGAATACATGCAACCCCCTACTTGGGCTCACTGTTGGATTTGACTTGTATGTGGGGTTGCTGGTATAAAAAAACAAGCATCCACCAACAGTGGGCCCAAACTTTACATACATCCAACTTCGCACGCAACCCAAATCCTACAGTGAACCCAAACAGAGGGGTTTCAGGGGGCAGCAAACTTTGCAAACACTCAAACTCGCACTTGGATGTGTGGAAAGTGTGAACCTCTCTGATTTCACAAGGAATGTTCGGCGTTATTTCACTTTATCATTGTGATATAACGCCGTATTTATAAAATTCAGCGTTATTTCGCTTTTGCAATATATGATATAGGGATTTCAAGGGTTAGTCAGGCCCCTTTAATAAAGTAAAGTTGATCTCAAAGAGTAAAGAAAGAGCTCATTTAATCAAAATCGGTAAAGACGTTTTTGATAAATCTAGGTTTTACCAAAAGCTTTATATGGTAGATACCATCAGGTTTGCCCCTATAGTGCCAATTCCAAAAACAGCTCTCATTAGGTTCGATTTTTTCACGAAACCAATATTTGTTCTATTATGAGCGTAGAAACGACAATGTTATGCATGTGTATGCACATAACAACTTTGAATGCCCAACACTTCTGAGCGGCAATCAAAGTACAATGTTAAGATCCAGTGACTTTGACGCCCAGATAGAAGAATCAAATTTTAAATATTATTGAAGGAAAACACAGCATACACAACACCAAACTTCTGAGAACGGACTTAGGCTAATTGACTAGGAAATGCCAATATAACAAGCACACATGAATGGTTGTGAGAAAGCTCAACAAGCCAACATCAATAGCAAATGACGGGCTGGATTTTACCTGTCCATTAGCATGAAACCCCGGGTTTGACAATAAAATGTAAGTAAGACTTCAAAAGCAATGCTGCTCTTGAAAAATTTGTCATTGGACTTTATTAAGAAGAATGGAAGACCACCGCCTTATTAGAATAAATTAGAAAGATCTTGCAAAGCGCTCGATTGGATATAAAGATGTTCAAATGTTTTTACCAAAATGTGAAACTTCAACGCCAGAACAGAACAAAAGAGAATGCTATCGAGATATAAAACCGTGTTTCAGTTACAATCGATGCTGAGAAACATTTCAGTAGATTACACAACGGGCAGCCTCCCGTTGGAGCAGCTAGAGGGATCAGCAAAAAAGACTACATAAACTAGCTGTACCCCTATGCTAAAAATGTGCAAAGTGCGAACCAAATTCGATACGAAAAGACGTCTAATCATTGAAGTTGTCTTTATTGCTTGTAAATTTAATTTAATTTTTGTAAGAAGATATTAAATTAATAGAATATTTATTTGCTATTTTTTGTTCGCTTACATCTGACGTTTGACATTTGAATTAAACACAAATTTAACAAATGCTGTACTGGTGCAGTAGTAAAGGGTGATCCATTTCGAGGTTCCCTACTTTTTTAAAGAAAAAAACACAGAAAATTCAAATTTAATGGAGAATGTTTATTATCATTTGAAAAAACATTCTTTGGCATTTATTTTTTGAAGATTATGTCTATCAAATGTTAGCCGTTGCTACGTCGCAGATGGTCCATCCGTTGAGTCCAATTTTCGATCACTCGTTCGAGCATTTCGACTGGTAACTGGCGAATGACACGCGTGATGATTTCCTCCAAGGCCTGAATCGAAGCGGGTTTGTCGGCATAAGCTTTTGACTTTACATATCCCCACAGGAAAAAGTCTAAAAAAGTCTATTATCCAATAATGAATGCTGGGTCTCAAAATGGGTGATGGTGTTGCGAATAGTACGCTCAGTAGGCCGATTATGTTGACCATAAGTTGAGCGAAGTGTACGAAACACATTCCTCACAGAACGTGAATTTTCATAATAAAGTTGAACAATTTGTAAACGTTGTTCACACGTAAGTCTTTTCATTATGAAATGCCAAACAATACTAAACAAAAATAACATGACAGCATGACACGACTCACACGTGATCTGTCAAAAAAGGCTATTAAAAAAAGTATCTCTACTTGGATCACCCGTTCCAACGTAAAGATTTCTAAAACGCAACATTTTTCTAATTATACTTATGCAGAATATAATGTTTTTAGAGCTGTTTAAGATCAAATTAAAACATCCATCGCATTATAAACAGATCTGATGAATTTTTTTTGCTTAGAATTTCAGCCGAAACACTAGTTTCGTGTTTTTCTAACAAATTTTTGAGAAAGAATTATGACAAAACGTTATTAGAAGTTCATCATTCGAGGTTAGTGAATGAAATTAGATATAATATACAGAGGAAAAAGCTTTTTTTGTTTACCAAATATTCTCTTTAAATTTGCTCAGGATCTTTCCCTCAATCGATTCATTTGACATTGATAAAATATATTTAAATTGAAACTTAAATCATCTGGCAACATTCAATTCACACATTGACTAAATCAACAATCTTTATTCTCTCTCTTGTTTTCCGCACAATCACTACTCGTTGGTTTTCCTGCTCCAGTTGTTCTATAAGCTTCAATGTCTCTATCAAATCACTCAGTCCTATTCCAATAGACCATCTGTTTTGATGTTCGTTAATTAAAAGTGTTGCGATCGCGTTTATAAATTTAAATTCCATATTTATTTTGTTTGCTAAATTCATTGGCATGATTGGTGAAGAACATTTTGTTTATGTGACTCCAGATTAATTCATGTTTGTTTTTAAACTAAAAGTTTTTAAAACTTCCGCCAGACTAAAAACAAAAACTTGCGTAGGTAGGGGCAATAACACCGGTTAGCCGACTAAATAAGGTGGTGACTAAACAATACTTATTAAAACTAGACGAGCTGTGCCCACATGATTGTGATGTGGGAATGAATTGCAGTGCAGTTTAAAACGGCCAATTGCTCAACGTAGTGACACTTGTAACGAGCTAACGTCTCGAGGGCGTTAACCGTCATTCGGGCGACCACTGCTCCCCTTCCAAGACATGCGATTTATCCATTAATACAAAAATTACATGATTAATGACACATGATGACAAATTTCAATTCGACATATTTAATTGGACCCACAAAAATCAGCGATGAACTTCCATGACATTTGATTAAGCATATAGAAAGCTCCCCCGTTATTGCTTCATTTACAACGATGACAGTGGTTAACATTCTCAAAAAGGGGCATTTCAAACAAAAATTTTTACATGTTTGGCATCTGCATTACGTAATCGAATTCAAAGAATGTATTTTGAATTTAACCTCAAAAACGATGTAACATTAACCTTGCTTTTTATTCTGCACGGTAGCATTTGTTTTCACTAAAAGTTGATGGATGTGTCAAGGCAGTAACATCCATTCCAGAGGGACAATTCTTCATTCGATCGGTTAAAATTGTAATATATTAGAATAATTTTATACGCAGATTTTGCGTATGATATTTCAACACAAAGGGCGTGAAACCCCTTGTTGATGTCTGACGGGACGTAAATTGTTCATTTGACATTGGCTTGTCATCAATCATTGTGTTCTGGAGGCCAATTTAAGCGATGTTGACTTTTAATTTATTACAGAGAAAAACTCTGCTGCTGTTGAATTGGATTTGGAATTTGTGTCAATAGAGAAATAGAATTCTTTCCTCCGTAAGTTGTGAATGACAGAAGTTGTAGAATTGTGTCAATTTATGTGGTTTCTGAACTTTTTAATGAATATTTCACAGCTTTGCTTGTTTATTTGCATGGTAATTGTGCCAGTCAAAATATTTTTTTTTAGAAAAGCTTGCCTTTAATGAATTATCGATATTGAATGTATTGCCAAATATAACTAGCACACTCTTTTACGGTAGTACGTTTTCAATAGAATGACAATAAATTAGATTCCAAAAAATGAATTATCTCCAAAAGTTATACGAATTATCTGTCAATTTCAAAATGTCTCATTTTAAATGATTCACTCTCTAAAAACACAAATTTATGGAAAGCCTTTTTGCCAGTACTCGTTTACCCACACGTGACACATCCAAAAACTGATTTACAGACTGCATCACCGCTGACTAATAAATTGAACGCCTAAACTTGAAAATAAAGTCATCAACGTTTGTATTAAATCATCGCAAATAGGCGCAGTTAATCCATGAGTGATTCTACTTTTGCTAAGATCAAAAAATTGTTAAAACCGCAGAAACTTTGAACTTTTTAGGAAAGTTTAATTGAAAAAAGCATAAGTTAAGTGTAGAATAATAAATTAATGACAGAGGCGCGATGGTATTTAAAAAAATATATAACTTATATTAAACGGGTTCAATTAATTATAAAATGATACAAGCAACGCTCTATTGATTGCCTCGTAAAGCGATTAGTAACTGACACCGACCGGACCTTCAATCGCTTATTAATATTTTGATTAACAGATTATCTGACAGTTAAAGGAGCAGCATTCAACATAACTGGGTTTGGATGTGCTCAAGCGAATTAATAAAACAAAAAACGTATCAAATGCATACTAATTTATGGCGCAACAGGGCCTGGGCCTAGCTTTTTCTAACAACCAGTCATGTGTGCATATATTATATATATATATCCTGCACGATGTCGGGACCCTCAGTCGTATGCAAAATTCTCAAGGATAAGTCCAAAAAGTTGACGTGGGTCAAAAATAATGTTAAGGATAATATTTATTAATCAAAATGCATAACATATTGTCTAAATATGTTGTTCAGACACTTTTACTGAATTTTGTAAAACTTTTTTAGGGTTTTGTCTTAGGATACAAATTTTAAATGTGCGTGTGGCCCAAAACATTTTACTGACGAAATATAGATGATAATGACCCTTAGCTAAACCAATCGTTTCCATATTTACTTCAATGTTGGCTTTCAAGACATACGGTTTGTGGTTTGTTGTGGTAAACGCAAGATTTTTAAATTCCGTACTTTTGAGGGTTGTGTAGTTCCATTGTTTTCCATAAGTGACAAAAGCAATTAAATTTTATGGATTTTGTGGCATATTCTACAATTTTTAATTATCTTTATAATTATTGTTACAAGTAATTTCGTTATTTTTAATTTTAACACCTTGTAAGGAAAAAAATAAAAATCGTTCCAAGTCACTATTAAAAACCGAAAATAAAAAATATGTAAAACTACTTTTTTCTCGAGAGTTATTACACAGTATATATTTTAGTAGATCGATCTTCGGCTGTGCTGATCGTTTGATACCCTGCCTTATGGGCTTTATTACGATACAAAATGGAAAAATAATTAATCCTGTTTATGCATTTTTTTTTTAAATTTCTAACGGTTTGGAAAAAAAATAAAATTTTCCTAAAAAGGGGGCGTGGAAGTGGCGGAGTTAAATTTTGTTTACACCTGTTTAGCTGAGAGCGACAACGAGCACGTGTACCAAATTTCATCATTCTAGCAGCAAAATTAAGGCCCAAAACGGTGACGTTCTGGCGGAAGGACGGACGGACATGCATGACTAAATCGACTAAGCTATCGATTCTAAGTCGATTCATATATTTTAAGGTATATCGGGCTAAATTATTTCTCTATGTTACAAATATGTTTCAATAATAATATACCCCTATAGAATAGGACATACAAATTTCGCAATATGTTATCTAATTATCTTATTTAGAGAAGAAACCAAATAGTAACACCAAACCGTTACCCACCATAGAGACATTGACCTTTCACATTCGCACTATAAATGAACATGTCAGTCGTGTTCTTGTTATCTTAAAAAGACAAACATTGCTAATTAATTATTTCCCGCCTAACTTGGGTGGCAACAAAAACAATGCTACTTGCATGTACATTGATATTTAATTAGCAAAACGTTTATACCTATACCTACTATAGCTAATGAAATATCAATAGACAAACGTCATAACCACCATGGACAAAAATGACATACAATTTCAATTGCTTCATTCGTTTAGTTGCCCTTGCGTGACATTGTTCCATTTGATGTGGCACCAACAAAAAACTGTGTACTTCCTCTACGCTAGCACATTTCAGCCGAACTTCGAAAAAAATATTATGTCACTATCTGACATAACATTGTTCGAATTGTTCGAATTGTTCGAATTGTCTCATCTCTAATGTGTTGCAGTTTTTGTTTTTACAGCCGCGCGCCGTCTGTGTCTTCAGCGTATGACTATGTTAACAACTACAAGTCGTGATGGAATTTTAAAATAGTTCCCCAGAGACGACGCACTTTGTCTCCTTTTATTTGTTTGAATTGCGCTCACGTTTAAGTAATTGATCAGGGAATTCTCCATAGCGGGCTGTAGCCATAATAGGTGTTTGACATTTGCGCGATAGTATTTTGTACAGCGCTAAAAAGTGCTATGAACTTGTACATCGCTTAGATGAAGCGGATATGAGTATGTGACTTATATTCGAAACTTGTATCTATTTATGGAAATTTTATACCACCATTTAAGTGCGCGCACAGTTTTATTAGGAGGTGGGTGGAGGACCTTCATAATATGACGTCAAATCAATCGAATTGATAAACCCCTATAAGCTTAAACTCGTAAAATATTTACGAGTTTACAATCATAACCTTACACAGGTTAATGAACTTTTAAATTATTCTAATGGAAAGCATCGCACTCGTGAACGCAGCCATTCAAAACATGCATGAAGAATGCCTCGTGTCAACAACTTGACATAATGTGGCACCATGAGAAATACAGTTTTTATTATTTTTATGCAAACACCTTTCTAGCTCTAGATATCATCTTACTACGCATGAGTACTGTCACTGTCAGTGAAAGTATTTTCACTATTTATCATTTCAAAACATGCGCCTACCGCATTTTTGTCAAGTCATTCTCAGTCATGAGGGCTATTTGTCAACTTGAACAAAATGGATTATTCTTTGACACCTACTGCAAGAAAATTGTGTGCACCGGGTGGTCAAGCGTGACCAACAAATTATGACAGTTGCTTGTCAAACAAAATGCAACGCAGGCGGTGTTATGTTTATGATTGAAATGAATTTGTCCAAATGACGGAAATGTCACGCACTCTCACTCTCACCGATTCGTCATGAACAAGCTGTAGTATTAAAGATGAAAGGTAGTCTGTAAGTAACCATGAGTTTGCGTCTCTCATCATTTGGCTTCTGTCAATCAGATAGTCAGCGAAGTAACGATGCTAATGCGGCATGAATAGTCATATAATGATGAATGATATCTGTTTAAAAATGGAATTGGCATGTCATGGAGATGGACAGTGGCACTACTTGTCAGCTACAAACGTGTGATTTGGACAAAAAAATTAATTTGAACGTTTCATTATGTTCATGACTGATAAGGGGTGAAATAAGATCTAGGTTATATTTTTAAAGGTGACAGATCTCATATTTGGAAGCCAACGTGGGTTGGCCTGACTGGTGGTCGCCGGTGTCGTGTAAGGTATATAGATAGCGACAATAGAACGCCTAAACGTGCCGAAGCCACCAAGTGCTTCTAATGCTACGCAGTTATTTTATAACAGAACGGAACAGAAGATTTTTTTTCAAATAATTTGTAAGCCATTAAAGGACAGAGCGAGGATGTTTAAGAAGGACAGAGTTAAGAGTTCGTAGTTTTATGTTTGACTTAATTCATTTCGAACATGTCTTGAAGGCATAGACAATACGGATCCACGAACTCTTGTGGTGAGACGGGCTAGATACGTACATTGAATACGTCAAAGGATTTTACTGTTTCAACGCTCGCTCGCTCTTCGGTGCACACATTTTATGAAGAAAAATCACCAAACAGGGATGCTAAAAATAAACTATGAGGTGAACCAGCCAATGATAAGTGAAAGAAAGCTCAATTAAATGATTGGTCAAAGTAAGCTTCTAAAAACTGAGATAAGGCAATGATAAGTAAAAAGAAAGCTCTGCTTGGTCAAATCAAAAAAGCTAAATGGGTTCTTGTATCAGGCTTCTGCTGATACGATTTTCCTATCCACGAGATAAGAAATCACAAACGGAAGAATGGCGTAAAGACCCTCAAAATTGCCTGAACTAAGTGAAGTGATGATAAAAATATCTAAACTCAAGCTTAACAAGGCTCCCAGAAATTATGGCCTTCCCGCAGAGCTTTACAAAGTCAGAGGGAGATGTCTTGGTAGGTAACATTAACCGGCTCGACAGCATTTATAGAGACGAACTATACAGAGTTATGTCAAGTTTTTGTTTACCGCCTAAGCTCGTACGTCTGTGCAAAATGACCGTGGAGAAATCTCGCTGATCTATCAGTTTCGGAAACGACCTCACCGAAACATTCAATACAAAAAAAAAGAACCGACATTAGGCAAGGCGATGCACTGTTATGTGACTTCTTTAATCATATTCTTGACAGGATTGTGCAAAACTCCTGAGCCAAAACCAGAGGCACAATCTTCAATAAATTGGTGCAACCACTTGCATACGCCTATGATATTGACATCATTGGTCGGACCCAAAGTGATGTTATAGCCACGTTTGCTAGTATTGAGAAGGAAACGGCAAAATGGTTTTAGCTCTAATTCATTTACCCCGAAAGGACATTCAACAACGGCGAATAGAAAAGAACGTCACCATTGACGTATATAACTATGAGGTATTATGGGACATTGACTACATCGATTCCGCTATTAAGCCCCTAGTCAACAAAAACTGCGGAGTGGACGATTAAGATGGCTAACATGTAGAGCGAATGGACACCTATACTATAGCTCGCAGAATCTTCAATTCTCAGCCAAGCGTATCGGACGCAGCAGACGAAGGCCTCGCCTTAAGTGGCGCGCACAGGTAGAAACCGATTTCAAGCAACTTAAAGTGAGCAACTGGAGGCAGTAAGCTAAGGACCGGGCTAAGCCGAGAGGCATGTTAGTTGAGTCCCAGATTCATTCCGGACTGCAGCGCCACTTTATTAAGTAAGTAAGTTCGAAAAGTTTTAAAGCTAGTTTTATAGCTGTCCACACTAGTTGGAGAGATAGTCTTTTAGGTCATCTCAGATACCGATAAAACAGATGTAGATTAAATTCATGAACAATATCTTAACGTCAACTATTCAAAAGCTCGTATCAGATGACATCTAAATTGACTGTCAAACTAAACACTTATCCAATGACCATCAAAAAATCAGACGGTATTTTCAATTTTATTATGCCGCATTTCATTTGATCATGTTCGCTAATTTCACCTGACAACATCACCTGCATGACGTCCGGTGACTTATTACAGTACATGAGGATGACATGTGTAATATTAATCTCATCACATCTCATTATGACAAAATTGAATTACACTTACTAACAATACCCGATAATAATAACAATGCCAACAACGAAATGTCAACAAAAAGTAAAAAAAAATACAATGCCAAAGTATATTTAGCAATAACTGACCCACACAGCCAAATCCTATTGAATATGTTTTACTGCATAATTGAATTGAATATAATTAAGTGATAACTTCTCGTGCAAACATCGTGCGGGATATAAGATCACGATTATTTATAGACTAACGTAAACAAAATACAATTACTTTGCATTTCCTCTCAAATGTCAACAAAAATCACCTTCAGCCTCTGCAGGTGCCTGCTTTTGATGTTTTCTTCTTTAATCGCTTTTTTTACGAAAATTGTTTATTAGCACCATTTATCAGTTTGCATTTAGTTCGATCATCTATCTCACTCGAATACACATCACAGATAATATTTTAACAGAGCTATTGGTATAACACTTTCCCTATGTCACATATTGGAAAAGTAATAAACATACACAACACATACTACCACAATGTGGGGGCGGAATTTGAATAACACATAAACTGGGTCAATTCACCATTCTTGTGGTAAATGAACGCCGCCAATGTGTTGAAATTAGCCCGATTCTATTCTCAGAAGAAGTTGATTCATTCTTTGACAACCCAAATAGAAAAATGTAATGCGAAATATTTTGGCGAATAAAGTGTCAATGAAAATGTGTTCGGTGCTTCCTCAAAAATTAAATGTATCTAATATTTTCTAATGCCAAATTTGTCATCACTGGGATTCATTCATTTACAATATGTTGACCACTTGGCCGTACATCAAAACTACCACAAAATGAGTTGACAAAACAAGTGACAAGGACATGGTGATGGTGACGGTGACAGTTAAGCATAAACACCGCAAGAGTGTTTATTTTGGTTTCAAAATAAATCCTTAGCATTGGTAAGGCTTCCCAGAATAATGTGTCTTATTGGCATAATTATTTTTGTTGATATTTACCCGATAGAGCTATAAAAAAAACTTTTTATTTCCTATAAGAAACAAACAACACTAACACACACAAAAAAAAGGTTTTCACGGTTCGTTGAAGTTTATGATGACAGGAGGTAATCGGGTACCAAGGTATCGGTAACAAAACGTTTCGATTTTGTTTCACCTGGTCGATAATTTGAAATTTGAGAATTGAGGAACTCTCATGGCAAAATATGTATTGCGTTTCCTTATTGTCCCTTTTGTAATTAATGGTAATGCGAATCGATATGATTTGCTAGGCATATGCATAATGTGAATAGGGTGACTTTTTGGAACCAGTATCAGATATTTAAAAACCGAAATCACGGTAGGATTATGTTCATGTTGTTTTTGTATGAACACGTAGAGCAATGAATAATGCTAATGGGATTAAATTTCGTGATCTGAGTGAACCGGAGATTATCAGGTAGGTGTGCCAATATATCTAGATTTGTGTCATCGTTGAGGCTAAATGGAATATGAGCATTTTTTTACGAGTTGGCTATGAATTCTAATTTCATTTTAAATATGACAATATCAAAATAACTTTTGACAGCTAACAACTTTCAATATGTTTGTAATGTTTCTTCTGGCAAGGAAGAAATCGTCACACCAATCCATAGCAAAATTTAATTTTGTTTTATTTTCAGACGGCAAATTGTCAAGTGACACTAAAATATAACAGTTGCTCTTATTAGACACGTTTGATGTACTAAATTACCATTACAGAATATTCAGCAAACAATTGAACGAACTTCAAGAAGACGTAGTTGAGCAAATGAAACACTATGACAAACAATCTTCCGCTGTTAGGGAGAACGAAATATTCAATATTGGCGAAGACAGCTAAAACTACCAGTTTACCGACCAAAGTTAAGTTTTGATAGCAGTATTTAAGTTTCAGTTTTAGAATGCTGCCGGAAATTCCGGCCTTTCCAGCGACCTATAAAAAGACGGGGAAGATGATTTGGTAAGTTACTCGTTTGAAAAATTTGTTCGGATGAAAGTATGCCTGAACCATGGACCCTCAGTTTGCCCTATCCACATGAATGCAAATTCTATAAACTCCACCAAGTATTGAGGCATAAGTCTCCTCAACAATGCAATAAACATATTCATCGATTTCTTAAATATAATTTTTGAGAGGATTGTGCAAAACTCATCAGCAAACACCCGGAGTCCAATCTTCCATAAATCTTTACAAATTCGATTATATTAACTTCATATGCCGGACCAACTGAGAATAGCGGCTAAACAACGTTAACGACGAAAAGAACAAGCAAATGCTGTCAGCTGTTGACATATGCAACTTTAATGTAGTAAAGGACTTTATCTTCCTCTGCTACTAACTCTAACCACGAAATCTTGTCAGAAAGTAAATACAAAATTAGTCCTGTTTTTAAAAATTAAAACATCTTGTTTGCGCTTATGGGCTATATGGACAAACATTAAACCTAGAACATTCCAACCTATGAAGTGACATAGACCTGGCCATAAGATATTAAAGAGAGATATGGCATATCCAGTTAATAGACAATAATCGCAGAGTATATGATCTCCATTACAAGTCGAAACTGGCCCCAACCAATTGGGTTTAGCAGTAAATGAAGGCAAGACGAAGTATATGCTGTCAACACGAAGGACACACAACATCGACGAATTGGACAGAACGTCACCATTGACAGATATTACTTTGAGGTAGTACGGGATTTTATCTATCTCGGTTCCGCTATTAACTCTGACAACAACATCTCGTCAGAAATTAAAAAAAGACTTACTCTTGCCAACCGCTGTTTCTTCTGGCTAAGAAGGCAATTTACTAGTAAAGCCCTCACTCGAACTACTAAGGAGATCCTATATAAGACCCTGATCATCTCAGTTCTGCTCTACGGCGCTTAAGCATGGACCGTCTCAAAAGCGGATGATGAAATCCTTGGTCGATTTGAGAGGAAAATCTTCGAAAAATCTTCGGTCCCGTTTGCGTTGACGGGCTATGGAGACGGAGATTCAACCAAGAACTGTACAGCTGTACAGCGACATGCCCCTGGTCAAAAAACTCAACATTGGACGTTTAAGATGGCTCGGACATGTAGAACGAATGGACACCAATACTCCGGCTCGCAGAGTCTTCGATTCCCAGCCAAACGTCGGAGGCTGTAGAGGAAGACCTCACCATAATTGGCGCGCACGAGTAGAAACCGACCTCAACCAACTTGGAGTGCGCAACTGGAGGCAGGTGGCTGCAGTTCTTGGAAACATTTTTCTCAGGTGAGGCTAACGCTGTTGGTGTGGCATTATTTTTCTGCATTTGCATTTGCCTCTGCAACGTTTAACTAGAGAGCGCCCTGAGATTATTCTCACTCCACTTCAATTGTTGTAGATTGGATGTTTGTGGAAATATGTTCTGCAGATTGGTTCTATTATTTGCTTGTTCTGTAACAACACGAGTTTTGTAATGCGTTGTCTTTGTTATACGGAAAGTGTGCCTATGAGCTGCAACTGCGTATCTCGTAGGTTATTGAAATGCAACGTTTCAGAATGGTTTCTTTAAGCTCCGCGGAATATCTTCCGTAAAAGGTTAGGTACTGATCTCCTCCAAGCCTTAGCTGAGCCAAAGGTTGTAGATTTAAATTAAGGGTAAAATCGTTTATAAAGCGGATTGCTCATATCATGTCCATCAAGTCCATCAAGATTGTTTCGCTGACACTGAATCTTTATTCACAGTCAATGTAAATAAGATATAATTTTGCGGTCACTCCAAGTACCTATTACCAAAAATTTGGAGCCGTTACAGACGCTGGCGCGTCGGTAAGATCGATCGCCGACGATCCTATGCGTCGTCTATGCTGTTGTTTGATTCTGGGGTAGCAATGTAGTGTATCAACACTAGTACCCCACTTAAAAATGTTTCGTTGTATGAGATGCGCACTCTATGTAGTTCACACTCTTTGCTATGACGCAGTGGTTTGGGAGTGCCTTTCAAATGTACACAGTCTTTGTCGAATTCCGATTTCATGATAAGACCGATACTTCATTTAAAGGTGATTTCAAAGTGTATGAAATGGATGAGCTCATGAAGTATACCTATATATTTTAGTAATGTCATAATTTGAAAAGTTCATTACTGTAAACAGTAAGAGGTCCTACCCACTTTTAAGAAAATTAAAATTCAAAATAACGACCGTAATAAACACTTTTTTATGTTTATGACTTGTTTGGCACTTGTTTAGTCAAGTATTTGATTAGTGGCTCTTGGCACCTACTTCAGAAGACGTAGCTTTCTGAAGTATGTATTTTTTTTCGCAATTTATGGCACTTTTGAAGGGTTATGTGAGAGCCCTCGCAGTTAATCATTAATTCAATTAAAAACTAAACAAACCACCACCTTGTAGATCTATTTATAAATCGTTTAAAATCATCTAGCATTTTAGTGCGATCTTGCTGAAGTAATAGAAAGAAAACCCCAATTATTAGGATTAAGGTATTTTATTATACCTACTTCAAGGGCAACATCATTATAGTATAAAATTGTGTATTGTATGTAGTGTGATTGGTTGTATTTGTTTTTACTTTATTTTTATTTTTAACTTTTTACACACCATGCGTGTAAATTTTTTTTATTAAAGCACAAGAGGGGAAATCCATTTCCTCTCGTCGTGGTGATATAAAATAAAGAAAACAACAAGGTCATCTGCGGAAAATGTGCACGCAATTTTTCACATCTGTTTTTAATCCACTTATCCAACTGCCAAATTATACTACCAACCGCAAAACCTAATTAAATCTGTTTCCGAGCCATTAACACGCACTCCTGAACGAAGGGAGGACAATTTCATCGCAAAATTAATTAAGTCCCTTAAATAAAGAAGTCCAAACTCTCATAATAGGGCACTTAACAGTGGAATCGACAATTTAAACATTACACGTGCGGGTAGAAACATATCTAGTGAAGATCTTATCGTTAGATAGACTTTCATAACGAGTTGAATGGCATCTCTCTTTAATGGCAGATAACTACTACATACGCACTGAAGTGTCATCTGCATTTTGCGACAAATGACTGGGGTTAGCACAAATATTTGAGCACATGCCCCCTGCTTTAATGCAGTAGTGGTAAAAGATAAACGTCACCAAGCCACATCACCAGACACAATCAAATTGAAAAGGATTCTGTACAAATACAATGCTAACCAATATGAAAAGAGGGGAAAATGTTAACAGAATAAAATAGAAGCAAATAATAAACCATTTCCGATGGTTGCCATTATTACAAAAACCACTTATTTTTTGAATAGCCTGTCGTCGATAAAATGTGAATAGGTGCCTACCACGTGCACGCACTTATTCCTGGATTAATCCAAAAGGGTGCAACTGTTTTTTCTGAGCGATTTAAGGAACGTACAAAGTAATATTAGTAGAAAACAGTTGTGCAAATATTGTTCATGGATAAACATATATAATGCGAGGGTAACGTCTGCTATGCTGCCTTTGAGTTGTATATGCAAGAACTTTTAGACAAAATCAAATTACATACATTTTTAATTGCAACTAAAATCTTGCGACTTTCCTAGTATTTTGTGTAATGTATAGGTTTTTATAAGAACCTATACTTTTGCTGTTTTCGAAAACCTGTAGGTTATGAAAAAACCTCGCAAAGCGAATTTTGTTGTGGTCCCACAGAATGTTTTATTTTTTTTTATGAACAAGCCCATTAACAAGACGGTAAGAAATTCTACTTTTAGAAAGTATAAACTTGAAAAACATATGAGAAGGCTACAATCCACTGTGTAAATCGTTTTATACCCTATCCCATTCCGACACATAAAAATGGTTTTTGTATGTAAAAGCCTCCAAAACGTGTTTAAAAATGGTATATGGAAGAAATGTTTGTTTTACCAAAGCCAATTATTTTGCATCAAATTTTTTTTTGAAATGTTTAAAATTTTACGAAAAAAGTTTTTTTTTACGAAAAACGCCCCCAAAAAGTGGGTGTAGCAAAAAACTTTGTATAGACGAAATATAGGCATTGCCTAGATATCTTCCTCAGACACTTTTTCAAAATCTCTCTCCGTGGCAGTGGGCGGATCACATGTACTAAATTTCATTATTCTAGCTGAAAATTTAAGGCGGACGGACAGACAGACATAGCTTGATCGATTCAGCTAGCAATTCTGAGTCGATCCATATACTTTGAGGTATACCTAGCTCAATTATTTCTCTATGTTACAAACTATGTATCAAAACTAATATACCCCTATGGGATAAAGTATAAATAGCATGACGATCTGATTTACATCATTATGTGTATGTGCATATATCTGTATGAAATAAGTCGATTATTTTGTTACCATCAAAAGAAACCTTGTCGACGTTTGTTGTGAATGCGTCAAGTTGTTTTCAAAAACTTTTTTTTTGTCGAAAACGCAATTTTTAGCTCGGTGTGAAGATCGATTAAGTAACTTTTAGTTTTTTCCAATTGGTTATATGTTGAAATTAAAAAATTCCATTCATTAAATTTTATTTTTAAATATTATTACTAAATAAATACCAAATGTCATAAAAGGAAAAAACTTAATAAAGCTTCACTTTTAGTATTAAACATTTTATTATAACCTGTGTACATGATCGGAAGAAAATGACCGTACTTTGTTAGAATTGACTGGATTTCTAAAACACATAACAACAAAAAACATATAATAACATTTTCCGTGGCTTCTTTTAATTTAGGCTTAGTTTAATTCGGCGTTACTAATAATCATTTTTAGCAACAACTTAAACTTTAACCTCCACAATATTTAAAATTCCTTTACCAATAAATAAATTTACATCACACACTAGCGCTAGTTACAGGTTATTATTTAATGTACAGAAAGTCGTATCTAAGTCATAAAGTAGAGAGAAAAATGTTTAGACATACATATGTCATTTTTATAGAAATATGTCATTTGAATTTTGTTTATTGATTGACGTTAGTTGCGGATTTCCGGTAAGTAACATTTGTATGGTTATGGAGCAAAAACAGAAACGAAATCGTTCAAGCAATTGGACCCAGGAGATGAAGGAGCTTTTTGTCACTTAAGTAAGACAATCGGTATGTCAACGGAATCTTAAATAGAAAGAAATGCAAATCCTTGTGCAAAATTGTGGCCAAAGTTGTTCTTTGAAGACCAAGCTCCTGAACACGGTGTCGAATTGAGGTTGATGGATTGTTTTGAACACGACCATGAGCAGCAGTAATGTTTTCAGCCGATCTTCCAATACGTTGTGGTCCATGCTTGGGCCTATCAACTACAGACCATCTTTCTTCGAAATCATTCACTACACGATAAATAGTGCATTTTGTTGGCACGTTTTTTCTCCCAAAAATTTCACGTAACTTTCTCATCGTCACAGTAATCGATGAATGATTTTGATAAAATGTTTTAACGATTAAAACACATTGGTTTATCGAATATTTTTCCATAATGAATTTGCCACGTGTCTACTTTAGGACTCCCGAATATGAACTGTCAAGACTAATGTTTACCAAAATGGCGGCAAAACAAAGTAGAATACCTTCCGGGCGGACACCCTGTATGTTATCGGAAGTTATTTTTCTCCAAAAACGAGATTCAGAAGCCAAATTCCCTCATTCAGACTCATTCAGATGCTTACTATAATATATTGTTTACCCATTCCTAAGATACATAGGAAATATGACGGGCATCCACCGTTTTTCTTTCTCATTAATGTAATTCAGATTTCGGAATGGCAACAGTTTCCGGGAAAATTTATTCCAGATAGGCCTGATTAAGTAGAGGGTAGTAATCCAGACATTAAGAGTGAAGTGGGACATGCTGCCCTCGGAATCTATTAGGAATCTGACAAAAATCCGTAAGTGAAACACGATTCCTGTCAAAGCAAAAATTTTATTCAATATGTTGAAACTTAAAATTGTTGGATTTTTCAACCCCTTCATTTAAAACAATACAGCTGATTATTTTAAATGTTTCAATATTATAAGCTGCGAAGTAAGAAAACTGTTGTTTGAAAAACAAAATTCCTTTCAGCTGACAATGAACCTAAAAATCTCATTTGAATCATGGGAACAATATTTTTTGAAGCAGATGTATTTTGAACACGCCTACTATGTTTCAAAGAAGATATTGGTTAAGGTAGTTCTAATTTGTAGTCATACACAGGAGCTGGGCTTTGTCCATTTTTTTGGCCACCAAAATCACATGGATAAACCAGTAACAACTGAAGCTTTAAAAGCCAACATATCACGAGCTAGTCTGAATTAACAATGGACCGAAAGGATAACTTGTTATATCCAGTCACAGTGGTAAAATGTCTAAATCTTAAAAACTATACAAAGGAGAATGGAAAATCTAGTTTAATTCAACTTAAAGAAAACGCAGTATACAACATTTGTAAGAATTTTTTTTTATTTTAAACCAGCCAAGATTCCTAATTTCTATAAAGCCCAAGGAAAGACCAAGTCTTAAATACCATTGTCAAGTTTGTAGTTCAGCTGGAGCTTGGAGCAAATACAAGCAATCCGCCCTAGCGACGATTCTTTCCTTAGTTTAAATCTCCAACCTTTGGCTCAGCGAAGACACGTCTTTTTATTACAAGAACTATAGCAACAGATATTTAGAAGGGCTTAGAATCATCTCTTTTCTTATTACGTTTCAACAACCTGCAAGACATGGAATTGCAGTGCATAGGCACATAGAAAATCTAACAACGACACGAACAACGCAATACCAAATGCAGACGATTTTATAAAAGTAAATATAATGTAGGTACCTAATTTCATCGATATGCCAATGTCAATTTGGTTCACCGCATCAATGCTCCATCAAACATTGGTATGGTTTTGTAATATCTATATATATATATATCTATATATAATAAAAATATAGGAATGGATACTGTTTGAATGACTTGTGTAGCAGTCGCAATTATTCGATTGTTTAATGGAACAACTACACTCTTACGACAAATAAATAACTGGAAAATGTGTTTGCTACATGTTGCAATATAACTTAGAAAGAAAGACGTTGCTTTAAATACAGGTACCTACAAGACTATATAGAATAGAAACCAACAAAAATTATCGCAATTTGTGCGTTCCAAAATAATATACCAACACATTAATGGTTGCTAGGCCATTCATGGGATTGAGCTTCACTTATTTTCATGACAAGATACCATAACACCGTCTCCAATTACGTAATGTAGGTAAGTGATGAAAAAATGATTCCTACCGCCCAGAATTGGAAATTTGAATTGGCAACACTTGCACAACGAAAGAATAACAAACTAGAGGAAGGATGCAAAAATTCGCAAAACCCAATTCCTACAACCGGTGATACACTAACTAGTAGAGCACCTCACACCTACCTAGCGAAAAAAACTTGTAGCACTTGTTTATGTGAAAACAACAATACGTCGCATACTGTCTGATGACGTTTGTCCTTTGCTGCAGTGGTATAGCAGCAGCAGCATGTCCTTGCCTCCTTTCAAATCGATAAAAATGGGTTCACCACTTTTGTTGAACTACATATCCGCATGGTTTATTGAATTTTCCATGTGTGTTACTATTTAGTAGATGATACCCAAGCTACACTTATTTACTACTCTCTGTTCCATAATTCAATCAATTTCCTCACCTTACTTCGAAAACAGGGTCACCTCACCGACGACAACCACAATCGGAAGTGCCCATGAAATCAAAAATCACGAATGATGAACCACGCACAACATAAAAACATAGAAAATACAATTGTTATTGTATTTTTGGGGGCGTAGATATAGTTAATTACCTTTAAACAAAAAAAAGCGAGAATGGGAAAGTAACCAACCTGAACAAGCTTAATTGGCCGGCTCACACGCAGGTATTCTTCGGAAATGAATTTTGACAGATATTTCAACACTAACACTGGCACACTGAAAGAAGCACTTGATTTGATAGAACAGAAAAAAACAAAAAAAGTTGTTTTCTCTTGAATTAAAACTGTTAAAATTATGTTACAGCAAGGACACACTATGGAAGCACTTCTTTAAGGACACTGACACGAAAACAGACGACCACTGACAATCGAATGAAATTTCTGCACAAGTTTTTCAAGTTTAACGCGGAGCAACATCAAAACAAACCGATTTCATCTGATAGATACATAAGTTGTTCGATATCAGCAATGCGCCTGAAATAAACAAGCAACCGACGAACGCAAAGTCTTGTTGCAGACTAAACTCGTGTGGTTCGAGTGGAAACAAATTCGGTTTGACTAGAATTTTTGTTGTATTGCTGTGCTGTGCTGTATTCGCTGCGCAATGTATGTGTCATGTGTGAGTGAGATGGAGGCGATGAGTGTACAACCTAAAACGTCAACGAGTTGGTTCTGTGCATTAGCACTTAGCAGTTAGGTTAAGAATTTGATGTTGGAGCTGTTTTGCTTATGGACTTTCCAATATGAGAGCGGGACTGCGGGAGGTTTGTTTACATTTTTTTTTCGACGTATTTAATTGAGTGACCAGGACGTTCCATGAAGGGTTGAAAATGAGCGTGAAATTGCCGGTAGTTTGGAGTAGAGTGAGATTGTTTTTGGGTATTGCCAGAGTGAATAACCTACTTCCAATTTGGAGTGGAAATTGATTTATGGCGTTTTCCATTGGTAAACATATTGATTGATCTAGATCTGTCAAAAGACCAATTTTGACAGTTATTTGTTCCATTGGGCAAAAAAATTTATTTATTTTTTTTTATCTCAGATCAATTTTGCAAATCTGGATTTTACGGCAGAATCGTCCCCCTTGCGCTAACACTAATACAAATGATAGCTATCAGTTTTACTAGAGTGATTTTCGTTTTGATTTAATATTTTTTTCTTTGTAAAAAACTATTATTGACCATTAAAACTGTAAAGCAGTTTGATGTGAAATATAAATTAAATCAAAAACAAATGAACCTGTGTTACTGGAAACTTGACAGCTACACCGACACTAACTTCGCAGACACGAATTTACATCAATACAAATCATATATCAGCAAAAAAGATCAAACTTCAAATCAAAATCCAGATTTACCAATGGAAAACGCCATTAGTTATGCTTTTGAATAAAACGAATTCATAAAAAACGAGTGGTGGCTGCACGACTGGGTCGTACGCAACCTTCTCTTTCATAGCGAGTTGGGCGTTAAATTAAATCCAAGCATTTTGGTTAATAATGCTAAAAATAATATAAATAATTTCGAAATGTGATTATACGAACGTTTTTTCCGGAATTTGAACGAATCGGTGTTTATGTAAATTAATATTGATTTTCCGAAACCGAAAATTCCATTAACAAATTTGTTCAAAACTAATTACGCGGTGTATTTGTAAACAGTAAAAGTCTGGATTTTTTCGAAAAAAAACTGAGCATGCAGTTTTTGAAACTATTATGCTCATAGCTCACATAAAGTTTAATCAAAATCATTAGAGCCGTTTTCGAGAAAATTGTGGTTATGTATAGCTTTTATATGGTAGGTACCGGTGGCTAAAAACAAAAAATGAAACTGGCCTAGTATTATGACTAAAACAAACTTGGATACGGAATTTGAAGAAAATCGGCCAAGCTGCTTAGACTGGGGAGACAATTATGGACAGACGGACCGACGGAACCGACGAACCGACGGACGGATTCCATAAACCACTTTTAAGGGTTCCGCTATTATCTTAATGTTAGAATCAATCAAAATCTCGAGGTCGAAAATTTTCACGAAAACAATATCTTTCTCTTTGCACGAGAAAGTTAAAAATTTGAATTTCGAAAATTACTTTCTGTGTTGCCAACGGAAAAATGGTAACAATATGACGACAACTGACATATTCAGGATTAATAAAAATCGACAGCTAAAGAAAAACGCATTTCCTTTTTTTTTAATATTTTAAAAATAACGGAGGTTTGTCAGCTAAGTTCCGCAATTTTGGTATAAACTATGACCGTCACAGTGATTGAAACCCATCAACTGGGAAGAGAATAATTGAAAAACTGAGGGAGGCTGGATCAATCAGTGATCCTGTCACAAGTCGTTCAATAGAACACATCGCAGCAGTTCGCGAGAGTATTTCTGATAGCCCAGGAAGATCAATTCCACGCCGTAGTCAAGAATTGGACATTTCGGAAAGCTCTCTACAGCGAATTCTCACAAAAAAACTTGAAACTTCAGGCTAATACAGTTCAACAAGAACTGAATACTACTGAACATGCAGCGCGAACACAATTCGTTGAATAGATATTAGAACAATAACAAGTAGATGCTGATTTTGCTAATAAAATCATCATCATGAAGCTCATTTTCATCTTGATGGCGTCATTAATAGTCAAAATTCTCGCATTTCAGATTAGCCCCGAGTGATTTTTGAGAAACAAATGCATCCACAACGCTTGAATGTTCTTTTCGAAAATGCTCTTCGTCAGGCAATAACAATTAATGGAGTTCGTTATCGTGACATGATAAGCTGAATCAGCGATCCAGATCTTGCGATATAATGCCATTGGACTTTTTTCTTTGGATATTTTTGAAGTCAAAGGTCTATGCAACCAAGTCTACGACCACCAACGCCTTGAAAGAGGATATTGGGCGGTGTATTAATGAAATTCAGCCACATTTGTACGAAACGCTCATAGAACATTTCAAATGGCCGAAGGCCATACTGATGGTTGGTTGTTGTAGAACGAGGGTAGACTCTGATTGGCTTTAAATTGGCAATGCCCAGTGGTTGTAACTCCGACTACACATTAAGTGCTTATTCTTAACCTCCGAGTGGTAACCATCGGGTACTGGTCTCATCCAACCGGATTTGGCTCGCTAAACGATAAGAGCGAATGTTGATATAACGACGAAAAACAGCAACACTATAAACAGCCAGGTCAGAATGGTACGGAGTGAATACCCGGCCTTCTGTGCCAGGCGAACCTAGACTAGCTGCTTCAACATATTCGGACAACAGGTTGTCTAGGAATTTCAAGGGTTAGTCAGGCCCCTTGAACAGAGATGGTGGTGGATGAACCGAAAAGCCAACGGCAGCGCCTAATCCTGTAGTGGATATTGATGGCCCCATGTCCTAGAGGCAACTAGTAAATTGGAGGTGGCCCCCAGGTTAGGGGTTGTGCTTTTGGTTAACTACTCTATGGAAAAAATGTATGTTCCGAAGCAACCAATAGCCTCGGAAAGGACTGATTTTAAACGAAAAAAGGACAAATTGGAACGTGAGAACATTTAACAGGAGAGGGGCAAGCGAACAACTAGCGGAAGCCCTAAACTACTACAAAGCAGACATTACTACCATCCAGGAAATACGATGGGATGGGCAGGCCAAAAAGAGGATAACACGGACCGTTTTATAGTGAGCAGAAACAGCGACTATTTAGCAGTATTGTCGGAAAACATAGCCTACACGACAACACGTCTGGTAACGGACTTAGGCTAATTGACTTCGCTACGGAACGGAATGCCACTATAGCCAGCATACGGTTTCCTCACCTCGATATCCATAAGGGGACATGACGGTCTACAGATCAACGAACGGTCAACCAAATTGATCATATTTCGATGGACAAGAGGCACGCATCCAGTATTTTGGATGTCGAACATTCCGAGGAGAGAATTTAATGCATGTATGATTTTAAGGAATACCACCAAAAGTTGTTGTTAGGACAATCATTGGAAGCCAAATTGAATCCGGGATTTGATGGTATACCATCCATCTTAATTTTAAAATGCAGTTGTTCATCTTCCTAGATTCCACTAACATTGATTTTTTGTGTTGATTGATTAATTTATCGTATCGGCAGGCTTTGTCTGGAATGGTTGGAAATATCCATTTGATGGTAGCAATGTACTAACAAAATACGTCTAATTTTAAAAATGTCAAAAGCTTCAAAATTGTTTGAAAGTTTAGTGAAAGAGAAGATGTATCTTCTTTTTTGTAAAAGAATCTTTATCCACATATCAACATGCAACTCAGGTCAACAGTAACAACCTTATCAAATGGTAGACAATGCATGAAACCACTATATAAAACCCAGATCATCCCAGTCCTGCTCTACGGCGCTGTGGCATGGACCATCGCCTTAAGTGGCGCACACAAGTAGAAACTGACCTCAATCAAATCGGAGTGCGTAACTATAGGCAGTTAGCTTAGGACCGTGCTAATTGGAGAGGCATGTTGGCTGATGCCCAGGTCCAATCCGGGCTGTAGCGCAGTCACCCTGCGACAATGTTTCAACATTTATCCGAAACTCATCTAATCGAAGATCTAGGTACCTTGGCGATTTAAACGTGCACAACTCCAATTGGCTACTGTACTCGAACAGAACGGATGAAGCAGGAAGACAGGCCTAAATGTTTGCCGTTACCAGCAATTTGAGCCAACTCGTCGAGGAACTTACATGCCTGGTATTCAAAAATTCTTCTTGGATTTATTTCTTACATCTGATCCAGGCACAAAAATATCTCGATCTCTGCTTCATTAGGAAACTGAGATTACAATTAAATAATAACAACCGTCAAGGATGATTGTAATAAATTTTGACCTCGAAAAATAAGACACATCCTGGAAAATTTAGACTTTAAAAAAGCCACTAAGCCTGACGGAATTCCACCTATTGTAATTACAAATGAACAGCCAAGCTTGGATTAATTCTTTTAGATTATTTTCCACGTCATATGAGGTTTTCCAAAGCTGCTTGAAAATTTCTCGAATCTAACCAATTATCAAAAAAATAAGAATATGCCTCAAAACTAAAGATCCATTACTTTATTATCCATACTTTATAAGTGAAAAAAATGAATAAACTTGGATTATCGATTACTTAGAATGGTTTAACAAGTTCTGAAAGATATGCTCAACTGATGACCTGCTAAGTTGTCTAACCAATCTTTGTACATCTCCGATGGAAAATCATAATGAATCGATAGATGTTGCGCTTAATATTGATAAACATTTCGATCGAGTTTGTCACAGGACTTTGCTAGCTTAATTGACAACATATGGACCATCTCAAATGCTGTGCGGCTGGATGGAAACTTTCCTTCAGACAGATCTTTGAAAATAGTTGTGGATGGCGTTTCCTCAGACAGATTATCTTTAAAATCTGGGGTATCTCCAGGATCAATTCTTTTACCAACCCTATTTGACTCTGGGTTAACTCAAAATTAACTCAGCACTAGAAAACTGGGACTTAGAGCATTACAAACTTGCAAATTATAAAGAAAATACATATTTTTAATTAGACAGCATAGTTATGGAAGTACGGCCACCTTACTTACTTAAATGGAGCTACAGTCCGGAATGAACCTGGGCCTCAACCAACATGCCTCTCCAATTAGCCCGGTCCTAAGCTAACTGCCTCCAGTTGCGCACTCCAAGTTGGTTGAGGTCGGTTTCAACTTGTGTGAGCCACTTAAGGCGATGGTCCATGCCACAGCGCCGTAGAGCAGGACTGGGATGATCTGGGTTTTATATAGTGGTTTCATGCATTGTCTACTATTTGATAAGGTTGTTACTGTTGACCTGAGTTGCACGTTGATATGTGGATAAAGATTCTTTAAAAAAAAAGAACATACATCTTCTCTTTCACTAAACTTTCAAACAATTTTGTAGCTTTTGACATTTTTAAAATTAGACGTATTTTGTTAGTACATTGATACCATCAAATGGATATTTCCAACCATTCAAGACAAAGCATGTCGATACGATAAATTAAACCATTCAAGACAAAGCCTGTCGATGCGATAAATTAATCAATCAATCACAAAAAATCAATGTTAGTGGAATCTAGGAAGATGAACTTCATTTTTAAATTAAGATGGATGGTATACCATCAAATCCCGGACTCAATTTGGCTTCCAATGATTATCCTAACAACATCTTTTGGTGGTATTCCTTAAAATCATACATGCATTAAATTCACATACACCATCAGAAAGGCCATGATACTACGTTTTGTTGAATAATTCATCATAAGTCACGTCTCTTAAAATACGACACAAAATCTCAGACCTACTAATGAATAACGAATTTCTTATACAGCAATCAGATAATTCTTCGAAACCATAAAATCATAATTCTTCACAATTTTTGCGACACTATAAGTCGGAAATTTGACTTGCTTTTGAGTGATACAAATTCGGACGACATAATATTTGTTGGGTTAGCAAAAAGGAAAAATTGTAGGTGGTTTGTGGCCATTATATGACTCGACTTCGACAAATTGTTAAAAAAAAATATTTAAATGTCTGTTATTGTAACAATTTCAGCTAGAAACAGAAGTCTTTATGAATTTATGGTTATCATACGCTCTTAATTGAAAAAAATTCAGCTTACTTTAAGACTGAAGCCGAACAGTCATTTAGGCTAATTACTTATTCAAAGTCTAAAAATAATAGTTGCTGACAGTGTTTCACAAATGAACGTCGAAATTCGTCACCCAGCGCCTGCCCTTGACTCTTAAATTGAATTCAAATATCTTCACCAAAATCCGTCAAATTATGACGCCACTACTCATTCTTATTCAGGGTGGATTACTCATGCCTGTGGTTACATACCGTCATTAAAAATGTACCTCATTGTAAATTACCAGCAACAGCTTGTCACCATTAGAACAAGTTCGTAATTCATAGAATTCACAGAACCAAAACTCTAAGGGATTACTTCATGAAGTCGGTGAATAATTTTAAGTTTATGTAAGCCTAGTACTCCCATGTAAGGTAAATAATGGACACAATGAAACGCAATGGGGCTCACTGGTACTGTTTGCATCTTCAGTGAGAGGCTTCACAATGAGGTCATGCTGCGAAAAGTTGATAAGTCTTTGTTTGATTTACCGATCTGTAAATAAACGTTTTTCGCAGTAAACTTGCGGAGCTGGTTAATATACAATCCGCAGGAAAATACGATTAAGAGAAAGATAAACAGAAGGCCGCCTGTATTTACGTTCATTAGGTTTGCAAATAAATAAACTCTGTTTAGAAATAGATTAGAGTTGCATGAGCCATTTGTAATGATCTAGTATAATAGAGAGCATACAATTACTTAGGTACAAACAACTGTGAGAAATGAGAGAAAAACTAGTGTAATCGGTTTACTTAAAGCTGGGTTTTAAGGTGTAACCATTGCCACTCCTTCTTTGTCGAATTTACGACCCTATTGTTGTTTTTTTTCCCCTTTTCGTATGGCCCTATCCTAAATAATTCCTCAATCTTAGGCGAAAAGTATTAAATCAGCGGAAGCATTGATAAATTTCGCATCAAAGCCAAAATTGCAAAAATTAGCCCTATATGCAGAACTTATAAGCAACAGCTGTTAAAATCGTGCTTGGTGATTTTAAGAGCATGGAGTTATTTTGTTATCAAATCTTCAGTAATACTGTCGGAAATCATAACCTACACAACACCACTTCTGTAAACGGACTGGGGTAATTGAATTTGAAGTGGAACAAATTTTACTAGGCTAGCACACAGTCCCTTCATATTTGCATATACAAGAGAACATTTCACATTGACAAATGGTCAATCAAACTGACTACATTGCGATAGATAAAAGGTACTCTAGCCATTTTCTTATTGTAGCCAAGGTAAAAATGCAGATAATCGACGCTGCAACAACGTCGCAATACTATGATAAAATTCAACGCCGAAAGACTGTAATCGCATGCGACCGACCTGACCTATTTGCAAAATGCGTATCCCTCAATCTCTCGATTATCCTACCACCAAGAGGATAATCGAGGAATGCGATTTCTTCAAATCCCTCTAGCTACTGAGATACGCAGACGACGTCGACATTATTGGTCGCAAAATTTGGTCGCATTTGGACAAAATGCCACTTTGATAGCAAAAATTTTGAGGTAGTTAAAGAGTTGATCCACTTTGGAGTCAAAACTTACCCCACGAATGGCATCTTAGTTAAGGTACGACCAAGACTATCCATAGGAAATCGAACCTATTTTTCGATCAAAACTATCAGCCCGAAAGCCCAAATGATTGCTCTACCGGAACCTAATCCTAACAGTCGTACCTTAGTTCGGCGTCGAAGGCTGGACATTAAGCAAGAAACCTGAGCAATCTTACGATCGAAAGAGAAATTCCTAGTTAAATTAAAGGCGGTTGATGGTACGAATACAACCGTAAACTATATGAAACTAAGATGGGGATAAATCACGTAGACGGCATTGCATTGGCTGGGACGAATAAACAACAATACTCCAGCCAAAAGAGGCTTTGAATATCAGCCTTTATGTTCGAGGCGACCAGAAAGACTGAACCTCCTGTTAAAGGATCAGGCGATCGCGAGTGCGAGAGCGCTTGGACTGAATAACTGGCAGCAACTAGCGCCCCGGATCGAAGACTGAATAGTCTCAGGCAGATACCCTCAACGAGTCGCTAGCCTACTAAGTAAAGTAAGTAAGTCATAGTATTCCGATTATTAATCAGGTTTGAGGAATATAATAAGCATCAAATCATTGCTGAGAATACTAAACCAATCGATGAGTGTAGATCAATTCCAATCGAACGTTTCCACTCAAAATAAAATTAAAAAACGTTTTTTCTTTGATCATCCTTTATAATTACTATAAACTTTCAAAAGATTTATATTGCAATCATTCTGACGAATCTGAACGCACAAATGCAGGTATTCGTTAATTTCTAAAACATTTCTTTAATTTATCTTTTGAATTTAGGGACAATAGACGAACCCTTTATTGTACCATTTCGCAATCAATTGCGTTTCTCATCAATCATACTTCTTATTTAACAGAAGCCGTATAGAATTAAGGGCGAGAACAGCGTCATCAAACATTTTTCGGCGAAATTTACCAACCGCAGCTGTCAAATTTCAATTCCAGCAAATCAACCACTGACCTAACCTTCATATTAAAAGTGTGTCAGTCATCACATCGCCGTCAGTATACAAAAGTAATGATGGCCTTTCTATACACAACTTGAACTTCTAAAAATCATTTCTAGTCTCAAATTGATTCCACAATTAATAGATATGATTGCAAGCCCTTTACTCATCGCCATTATAAGCCAAACTGTCTGCCATTTTAAAACTCGAAATGACAAACTTTAGCAATCGAATCGAATTTTTTAAATTGCCTTTCGAAACTCGGAATTCGAATTCAAATTTAAATAAATTGACTTAATTGTCCGGATCAGAGTAAATAAAACAAAAATGTGAGTTCATGTTATTCGGGGGCATATTCAATATCAGAAACAAATTTACTGTTCCGTCAATTTGTCATCTTTATGGTGGTCATCCCTCCGAATTAAATAATTTACGCATTTGTAAAACCGATGTAATTTGAATAAATCGGATAAGAGTGAGAGACAGTGCCACGATCTTTTGAGTATGTTTCCCACCGGCATTAAATCCATATTCCACCCAGCAGAGGTCACGAAAGAGGGTTAAAGTCGGTGGAACGTAAAGCAATTCGGCGTCACGCCATCATGACGTATCGCATAGTTGTTGACTACAAACTGAGGTCGTTGTGTTTTCGTCGATTGGAGAGTTTTTCCCCACTTCCAAAAATAGAATTGTTGTTGGAAAAAACGACGAAAGTAGGTCAGTTCAGAGTTCATCCAGGATAACGTAATTACGAGATGGCTGTAAACCAAGCAGCGCTTCCTCGTGTTGGTATAGATTGAGGATGTGACTGACAATTTGTCGCGCGGTATGTATTTAGGTCAAACGTGTGTAATTCAAGACCAACCTTAACTACCCTGTGGAGTGGAATTTGCGGAAATAATTTCGAAACACAAGTAGTGGCTGTTGGGAATGAAGTTGTCAAGCTTCTTGTGAGTTAATCAATATACTCACTCATAGTGCCCAACGGGGAAGGGACAAAACGTATGCCAATGACGCCAATTGGGAATTACAAAGACATAATTTGCAGTAGGACTATAGACCTATGGATGGATAAATTCTGTTTAGTGTTCGTTTATTTTTGGCATGCTTATAGGTTGTTATACCCAATAATTGTATTCGTTTGGGTACATTCTTTGTAACACAGAGAAATGATGAATATTGGATAAAGGACTCTTCGGTGAAGTACTCCAAAGGATTCCGGAGGAATAATGAACGACCGAACGACAGGTCCAACTAGCCTGGACAACCAAAGTTTCCACTGGAGTGCCCACTGGAGTACCCACTGTATAGAGCATAACACTACATCCAAAAGCCAGAGATCGTTGGAGGAAACCCCTTAATTCAAACTGCCCAAAGTGATAAATAACAAAAAACTAGGACTTTCAGTGTGGTGCTCAGAGGCAACATCATGCTGGCGGTGATCGACCGCAGAGACATTGACGGTACAATTTCACCTGAACGGTGGAAACTGGTACCTCTTAAGATCCCATCTAAAAATGTTTCCCCAATAAGGCAATAAAATTTTATTTCCATATGCTATTATTTCTGTAGGCCTTAAGGATTCTGTCGAGAAGGATTATACTTGTGCGCGGAGGTTGAACATTTTCGCAGTCGATTGCTTGGGTGGAAGCCTGTTTAAGGCATTATTCAGGAATATTCACAAATTCAATTTAACAAGTTGTTTTTAAACTTCCGGGGATGTGTACAATTGAACATATTACGATGTTTCGGTAGAACATCGCACGAAGTTAATCCGAAGCGTAAGATTTATAGAGCATATGGATGAAGACTTACAGTTGCTAGGACTTCTGTGTGTCTATGAACTATTTTGCAAAAGTTCCAGGTTCGATTCACAGTCGAAGCATCACAACAATTTTTTTTTAATTCGAAAAAAATATTCGATTATCAGCAAATATAATGTGACATACATTTCACATAACGATTCAAATACTTCGTTGTACTTAATTGTCTTTCATGTTCCAGAGTACATCCTAGTTGTTGGCATGTCGGACGGTTACTACTCAATGTGTTTTTTTTTAAATTTTTCTTTGAAAATTAAAATTAAATATCTACATATAAACACGATTAACTTTAACCGAAAAGCAAAATTAACAATGTAGTAGATAAGCATACATCGCCCGCTAAGCGCCGATATGTTAGACTGAGCACCAAAGTTAATGATAGATTTAAGCATTGTTATCTATTGTTATGTTAACATTTTAAGCAAACAATTTGTTTCTGTAAGGCTTATTAGAAGTATTTAAAGAAGTCTTATAGAAGTCAATAGCTTACGTACAGGTAATATTGCTGGAGGGGAAATACCTTCGATAGTGCTTTATCGAAAAGAAATTGTTAGTTGGGATGGCCACAATATTTTTCAGTATAATGAGGGTACCCTACGTCAAAACTGGGGAAACATAGATATACTCCTGGGACCCTTCCCCTTAAAAAAAAATAAGACGAAAAACTGGACTTAGCCTGGAAAGTGATGCTTATGCATAGCACGCAATCTGAGAGAATCCGATATAAATGAACGAGGTGAGTTACTTTTTGATTATATTTCAAGCACAAATCTCTTGCTATGCAATAATGGTAATGAACCAAAGTTCATCACCAGTAACAGACAAGAAGTCCTTGACATTACGCTTGTCTCAAATTGCATCCATAACATGATCAAAGACTGAAAGGTATCTACTGAGCATTCCTTTTTCGACCACTGATACATCCAATTCGGTCTAGAAGATCATATCCGAGCAAACAGATTTTCCGAAATCATCGTTAAACGATTTGCGCGATGGTTAGTGCGATGAACTGCCGCACAAAAGGTACGACTCCCAGCCGTTGCAATACCTTAATGATTTTTCACTGGGCCTCTTGTCGTGATGATCTGACAAATCATCCGAGAAGTATCAATTGTCAAGTCGTGCAGCAAGTACACACGCACACATAAATGGTTGTGAGATAGCTCGGCCCTAGTTAAACTAACCTGTTGCGCAAAAAAAATGTTTTTTTTTTGTATGAAAAGACTAGTATCCCCCGCTTAACCTAGCCCTCCTAGGAACACTTAGAAAATTGATAACCTGGTTGATAAGCTTACATCCACCTTCAACGCATCCCTGTCATCCTCATGTACTTTAAGCAAACCTAGAGGGAAACAAAAACCTCGATGGTGGACTGAAAATCTAGAAATGCTTAGGCAGAGTACAGGAAACTCTTCAATAAAGCTAAAAGGATAGAAGCCATTCAGTGAATGTCGATAAATTTGCTTTTAAACAGCCGGATTATCAACGCTTGAAAAAAAATATTTCCCCAAGAGCTGGTTTGAGAGTCAATCTCCTCAAGGTCCTGTACACTAGGAAATATAAAATTTCGCACATTCACCATCCGTCAATAAACGGAATCGAACTATCCTTCTCAGACAAAGCGAAATTCCTGAGTCCTATTTTAGAAAGGAAGCTTAGCTGGGAGCTAAGAAGCCTCATCTTGGAATTCTTTCATAATCTCTACGATTTGTCAAACACGGAAGTGAAAAGTCTCTTCCGTTTCCTTACAAGCACAGATTTCGATATCCTAAAGATAACAAGGAGAAAGCACAAGATCTACGTGGTATTACAATGGCAAAAAAACTGGTCTAACTGTGCTGGCGTATCGCTGACAGCCACTCCAACCTAACCTAACCTCTGTCGTCATTCCTCATAGCACCTTGGTTAATGTGTTTATGTAGCTTCTTGTGTCGTTGATGCTACTTAGCCATTAGGATGTTAATATGAAACTGAAAAGATAATAAATGGGGATTCCGGAGAGATTCTTCAGGTCAAGTAATTTCCTAGAGTAATCCCTTTAATGGAATGAGTGGTGGTAGGTTTATATTCTAGTCTTTTACTCCTATAAGATGCATTTTTAGATATTGACTTTTAAGTAAGTTGTGTCCAGTCAAACTCGCCGATATTACGTATTTTCTGTCCCGCACGTCGGGCGAACATATATTTGCCAGCTCATCAGCAGTTTTATTACTTTGTTTCGTAAAACCTAACAGAGCCTAATTTGTTGAATGTGTTAAATGCTAACAACCGTCAGCTCTTGGGGGACATCCCTTAACGAGTTTATTTCGAAAGTAGAGATTAATTTTATTGAAACCTGACAATGGTTGGACCGCTTCGACGACTTTACTGTTGTGGCTAAATTTTAAGGGCCGATGTTGAATGCTAACCACACCTAACGGTCAAGTTTTTTTCTGCATTTCATTTGACATTTCTAAATTTCAGACTAACTCAATTTGAACCATGGAAAGATACACAATCGAGTAACGCATTAAATTTATTCAGGCTTATTATGAAAATGAGCGTTCAAATCAAAATGCATATCGTGCACTTCGTGATTATTTCGGTCAATTTAATCGTCCAAATGTGCGTTGCGAATCGAATTCCCAGCTAATGCTTGGACCGATTTTGATGTTCGACCACTTATTATAAAGCTGAACAGGTCTAGTTAACGTAAGAAATGCGTTTTTACAAATCGGAAAAATCGTGCAAATATTTGAGCGAACCGATATGGATGTGGACGATATGTGGTTTCAACAGAAAACGGTGCCACTTGCCACACAGCTAACGAAACAATGGCTCTTCTGCGCGACATATTCAATAGTCGTGTTATCTCACGTGGGGGCGATGTCAATTGGCCGCTAAGAACATGTGATTTGACACCGGTGGACTTCTTTCCTTTGGGTTATTTGAAAGAAAAGGTGTACGTCGATAAGCCAGCAATAATTCAATAGCTTAAGGATGAGATAATTCGGTTAACGACATAGAACCTCAATTATGCCTCAGCGTCATCGAATCTAGTCGAGATATCATCGATTTGGACCATCGGATTGAGGTGTGCCGCCGAGGTCACGGCGGCCATTTGGTCGATATTTTGTTCTATACATAATTGAATCATACCAATATTATCATAATAAAAAATTCATTATCATATACAAAATCAACATCGGTCCTTAAAATTTAACCACCCTTTCTATACCAGATCCAATTGTTTTTTATGTTTTTTTTTTTTTTTTGAATTCATTTTTATTTTACTTTATCTTAAAACTAACTTACATGCTAGACAAAAATTCATGAAAAAACTAGCCTACTTATCAACTACTTAACTAACTTACTGGCCCTATGCGGGCGCCCTAAATTAAATGATAACAACTTAATTCTAATGCCTTTCGGTCTATTATCTAATAAGTAAATCTAATAGCAATATAATGATGTTTACCAAGAAACATTTGAGAAAAACTTGGTTTCTTGTCTTTTTTTTATTTTATTTAAACTTACATGCTAATTAAAACTACTTATCGACTAACTTAAACTACTTAAAACTATTTACATCTACCTAAATAAAAACTTAAACTTAAACTTAAAAACTAGAACAGCCACAGCAAGCATTTTTAGAATATTTTTGTATTTTTTTTTTTTTTTGCCACCACGACTGTTTACTTTACCTTAACATAAACCTAAACAACTATGCAAGTCGGGCATATACTTTCAAAAGTCAACTAATGATAACTACGTTAACCACCACAACAGGTTCTCCTGTTGCAACCTACTCTGGCGGTCCCAATCGGACACACTCCTGCTGAACCGCAGGCGCTCTCCTCTGCTCTGAGTGACGACGTCTCGGTCGTACAGGAGCCGCCTATCCACAGTTCGTCGGAAGACGTGGTAGATTAGCAGAACCGCCGATCTATCCTGTATCAGCCCTCGACTATCCAAATATAGGAAAGCTTCGGGCGGAATAAAGCCGCTTAAACGCGCACTCTCAAAATATTCATCATTGAGATAGAAGGCCCCAAAGATGAGACTATTGTTCGAAGCCATCGCTCTTGCAGCGTGAAACCGAATGAGTTTCACCAGAAAATTGTCTATTCTGTTAATGTTGGCCCCGTTGTATAGGACCTGGTTGGAATAGTATTTTGTGTAGTCAGATACTGGTGTTCTGTGAAGTCCAAGGCAGCTCCTCAGACACTGCCTCTCAAACACCCGTATCTTTTCCATTTGAGATGGTTTTTTATGTTTATTTTAAGGATGGATGGGATGTGTTGGCTATTAATAAATCCCTATACCTATATACTGGAGATTTAATAATACAGTTTTGAAAAGTAAGTGTGAAAGCAAAAAGTAACTCGCCCAACGTGGGGCTCGAACCCACGACCCTGAGATTAAGAGTCTCATGCTCTACCGACTGAGCTAGCCGGGCACACAGTTAAGTGATTACAAAGTAAATTTATCCAAACACTAGCTCCAAATTAATGCCTAAAAATATATTTCTTATTAAGTATTTTTAACTAAACTAAAATTCAACAATGATATGAATTGAACTCCGTTGCATACTTTTAGATGAATTAATATTAATTTCCCACAAAATGAATCGCATCTCATATCCGGTATGTTCAAATATTTGGGTTCCTTTTGCATTATCCGAAATCCGAATCATCTATGTACTGTAAATGCGTATGGATGCTCGTATGTTAATGGGAGAATTCCTCAGTCGGTTCATTTCAAGTTCCGTTTTTATAGAACTACATTATTATTTCCTCTTCCGCTGCAGCTGCATTTGCAAATTACACAAATTTCCAAGTAACCAGCTAAAGTAAGAAGCATTAGATTGCGAATCCTTCCAGACATTTTGTCCACTCTGAAGAAAAAAAAAGAAAGACCATTCGTATTGGCATTAGGCTAGCTCTCAACATTCGTTGTCTGTAAAGTACGTTTACATCGCTTAGTAAACTATGTATATAGGTTCTTCGCAACGCGGCGAACTTATGAGCACTTAACGCCCTTTTGTTCTACATTCGCGTGCAATAAGGGCACTGGCACCACCTCGCTTGGCATTCGCACCAGATGGAATATGTATGCCGTTGGACAAACCATCTCATTCATTTTAACAAATTTGTGTTTTCTTAATCGGATGTGTATCATCTTGCCGGCGCGGCTGCCGCGTGATATTTATTTTGGCGCTAAGTAGAAATTGTACATGTGCATGCGTCAAAGAAAATACAGTGCAAGTGTCAAACGACTGTCGCGTCTTTAAATGAGAGTGCAGTGATTTTTATTTGCTTACCGCGTATGATGATGAATCTATAGAAACAACAAGTGATGGTGCTACATTCATTCAACTGAATTAAATGTGCTTAGTTCGGTTATAAGAAATAGTGTGTTAAAGTTCAGTTCTAATTTCGATAGACAGATATTTTTTTGACACATACCTAGCTGAAATTTAAAAGGATTCAAATGTACGTCTTCGATTTAATTTTACTAAGTTTACAATATTTTAAACTTGCCATGAATATATGTCAAAAAATATTTGTCAACCATATTTAATTAACGATTTACTTTGATGGCGTTAATTACTTACTCTGCAGCACATTAATACGATGAGGAGCTAACCTTCATATGTGAGTTTTTTTTATTCCTATCGAATAAGTATAATCAGAAAAAAATAATAACTTGGTCTGCAAAGAAGAAATGAAAATCGAAAAAGTTTTATCTAGCCAGATAGTAATGACTGCAATGGTCATATTAAGTGTGTCATGTTCTCCTATGACTAAATAATGTCAAAAAATTCTACAATGTGCCAAAGGTCCTAAAAACTGTGGGTCGTTTTAAAAGCATAAAAAATCGAGCGGTTCATCTGTTCCGACCCTCATTTATAATGGCATTTCAGCTATCATATAAGCAAATCTGCATGCGTATTTTATAGTCCGTTTCAGGTTATATACGATCTCCTCAGTAATTCAAGTGAAGTCTTTACTACTGATTTGCCCGAAGAAACATCGGTTGTCAATGTTAATAGTGGAGCCGAGGTACACAAATTCTCGTAAGTGTGTCTGCCAATGCTGACGTTCTGCCCAATTCGTCAATGTTGTGTGTCACTTAGTGTTGGAAGACGGCGTTCCGCGCTTGAATATTGATTTAAGTAACTTCCTTCTAAAGGCGTTTTTAATAAGAAACACATGTTCTGGGGTACTTGATAGATCACACGAAAAGATAGAACCTTTATGCGGCAGGTATGAAGGGAAGTTGTGATTTTTAATCAAAAGGCAAACCGACCTACTTGCGGCCCATCAGTCGGTTACAGAAGATAATCTAATCCATTTCTATCAGTTAGGGTTCTGAAGTAAGCATATTATTCCCAGTATCTAGCCAACAGACTCTTTCGTGTTAGACATGGAGACGAATACTCGGGGCTAAAAGAAAGTTCGTCCAACGTACTGTAAGTAAGTGATCATGTGCCACTTATATTACTGTTATATATTTGTGATTATACCGAGAGAAGATAACAACTTTTGTCAAGTTCGTTGATGACAGCACTCTTCTAGCAGTAGGTAAAAGGTTCGGCATTTAGATAGGCATAGATAGATAGATAATTGTATCCTCACTGCTTCCTTTATAAGTAGTCGCCAATAACAATTTATCTTGACCAGATTTTGTTCAGGCCTTGTATCTCTTGCTTAGACGTTTTATACTTTAAAACTTAAGAACATCATTGCTCTGATAACTTTCTATATCTATCTCTTTGTTCTTCTTTATAAGAAAACGGTGTTCTTCCCTCTTTTTGTCTGTTAAGTTCAACGGCAACTCTCGGCATCACAATAAACCTAGCAGCATCCTTGTAATCCGTTTTTGATTGCGAGCATCTCTAGACATTCTTCCTTAACCCAGAAATTTCTCGCCGGTGGGCAGGGGAAACCTAGGAGAACAGTTGCGGCTGATCTTATTCTTTTTGACATCTACCGAAGATATCCGATCTGCAAATATCTTGCAGTCTTTTGACATTCATTATTTTATAGTATTTCGAAGCCTAAGGCATCTTGTTTAGTCTGGCAGTAGTAGATGTCAGAGTTTTTCATCCTCGTGTTTTTTTTATAATTTACACGCACTCAAGGGGTTATGAATACCCTCTATATGTAACCACAGTACGAGCGTTAGAGAAGGGGAAGAAAGAGAGTGATATGCAAGATTTTGGATGTAGTTGAGACTTACTCCATGGGTGGTTTCCGAACTAACTTCAGGGAGTCCCTTTTTTCTTGTGTTCGTTTTGCCACAGTTTGGCTGGACCTATTCTTTTAAACGTTCTAACATTTCATGCACAGATACGATTTCGCTTTCACACAGAGTTTCACACTGTATCTACGGTCAAGGTAATAGCCACCCAGCGGTCGCCGAGAGGAAGCTAGGTAAAAACGTTTGTATTTTAAAATAATCGTATTACATCCATTTGATAGCCATGAAAGCATGTCTGACTGTGATACCAGATACATAAGTCAATACAAGAAGGGTGATCACATGCTATGCTACTACTGTTACCGACGCATATAATCCTATATGAAATCCTATATGAAACCAACAAATTTAAGGTATAAACTGGTTACCATTTCATCATTTCGTCGACTTCTAGGAAGCTTCAAGTACGAATCTACCAGGAATCTATTCGGAACCCCATCGTTACCCATTCACCTGCTTCATCAAACATCTCTCACAACTATACAACCTGAAGGGAACTCGGCTTTCTAATGTTTAATTATGGACAACGGGAAGGGTAGTATTGGTCTTCATTCTGCTAGCCTTCTGATAGTGGAATATTGTCAAGGGGTGCGTAATCTTTAATTATATTAGCAGCCCACTCTACTGGCATGCACGATTCACAGAGATGAGTGTTCGACTTTAGGAATGGCCATGCTTACTTCAACTACTCTATGACTATGATTTCCGCGGAACCATCGTTAGAGATTACTTCCCGGGGCTGGTTAGCCATTAAGGCCCTTCATTCCGCACATTGTACCAAAGCGACGCTGAGTTCATGGTTGCTTTTTCGGATTCTTTTCAGTAATTTTAATTTCGTCATTATTACGGCTGCAACTTGTTTTACTGTGTGATGCACAATGCCTTTGGCGGTTGGTTTTTCCCAGATTTTCGACTCTAGTTCTCTTCACCCCATATGAAAACGTAGACACTGGGAAATTACGTGGTATACATCTTCTCGCATATCTCCTTAGTATAAACAACCAGGGGATTCCTTGAACACATATTTGCGTGTATACCCTAGAAATCAGCCGTGTGCAGCAAGGTGTTGGCTATGGTAAAAATCATCTTCCCTTTGAAGACATGCTTCCATCTTCCCTGCCATAGCCTACAGCTTCATCGTTGACTGAACCTCTGGGCTGAATGTTGGCGTCGTGAATCCTGTGTAACTCACAAGCTATGATATCCGCAGTTAGGGATGTATCTATGGGTCACTCTCTCACTTATACTTCAAAATAAATCGCTGTGTGTATATTTTTTACTGACTTTCCATTTGGCTCTTCTTGACATTGAGCTTGCTGTAAAGGTGATATCAACTACAAAGCTTACGCCATTTTTACTAAAATTGTGCTAAGCAGGATTATGTCTAGTATCAATCCGAACTAGGTCTTGTGACGATATGACTGATAGTTTAGCCTCTTCTCTTCTACTGGTCGTGTGCTGCCCCATGCAGTTGCCCACGCATTGAAGTCCCCAGCCACGATTGCTGGGCTACGAATTCTAGCATCATCCACGAGCTTATCGAACATACATTGAAACTCTTTAAATGTGCTGTTTGGATATTTTTTCTTCGTATAGAGGACGCACTTACATCATTTTTGTAACACTTGGCTACATGACATTTCTATCCGCGATCGACGTAATCCGGACTCCTAGATTAGAACTTGACTGGCTACCCTTGACGAGAAAATTCTATACATGTTTCTTGAAGTTCAGTCTTGATCTTTAATCACGATAAAGAATCAGATCTCTTATCAGATCAGATCAGATCTCATTTGGTAAAATGACCAAGTGATGCAGTTTCAATTGCTTTGGAAAAGCTCTTAAACTTTTCATCACCTATTTTGAAGGCCGGCTTTTAATGAAGTATTTGTATGTATGTCATCTGAACTGAGCCATTTCTTGTCGCCGATTCGTTTGAAGGCTTTGAAGAGTACTTCGGTCTTCACGGGTGATATCTCCTCGGTAGTTTATTCTGTTACATCCCAGATAATGGTATCTTTCCTTATGATGATGTTCTTTCATATTTACATTCGGCGTATCTTGAGTTTTAAGTTACTTAAGCATTACAACTGAAAAACGCTCTCTGAAATGACTTAACAACTAGAGTAGAAAAATTCATTTAACTTCGCAATAATGTGCAAGGTGGAAAACATCTTTACTTGATAAAATATGTTTTTATGTGCATCTGGGGTAGTTTTGTATGCGTAAAAACCTTACGTTTTCCATTACTATTGAGTATTGATAAATGGCATTACATTCATATTATGAAGAATGTTCTTCCCCCTTTTAGGAAGGTTTACGGTTTGACATAAGCGTGACTTAATTTTGATCAATAATTGTTTGGTACATACTAACATACCTACTAACTCACTCTAGTGAACTAATAAATTTTTTTTTTTTTTATTAAAAGAACAAATTAATAAAACTAATTTCATTCATCCCCCAAAAACAACGATCTTAATAAACACTATCCCATCACCCGATTTGGATATTTTTCTCTAGATCATAAATACTCACACTCATTGACAAATGACAACATCTTCATCCAACCCCAAACCACTGATCGAAAAAACATATGGACCAATCAGCACTCGACCTAAGGAAAACAACCTATCCGCCGCACAAGACAAATCCCAGCAATTGGCTGCGAGGGTGTTCGTGTGCATTCAAAAGAAAAGAAACAGATCGAAAAGATACACCGAAGCATCGCACTGGCCACACGATCATTCATAGATACATTTTAGTTGCCAACAGTTTCGGTTGTGATCCCAAGTGAATAGATTATCAGAAATAAAACGTTTTCGCGGAAATTTAATTAAAAATGTACTCGACATCCGCAAGTCATCATAATTTCAAATTCGAGACCTTTGACTATTACCTGCGTGCCAATCAAAAATTAGTCCAAAATAGCTATGACAATGGTTTTCAATCGCAGCGAAAGTGTGAAAATAATTTCTACGCAAATTCAAATGAATATCCTTGTTATCCGCCGGTTATGTTGTCCAATCAATGTGGATACACAGGAGCCGAACAACAGACACAAATTAATTTGAATTCGAATTGCATCTACACGAATAGTCCAACATTGAAGAACTATTTGGACATATTCCAAAATAGAAATTGTTCTTCAAAGCATGCAAGTGATGAGAGCACAATTGGCAGTGAGGAGGATAATCCAAAGGATTTCAGTGAAAGTTCAGCACAGGTGAACGATGTTGACCTGAGCCATCGTATGACGAGTGGGGAATGGGAGTTTTTGAGTGCTGTCGGGGATGTGAATAATGTAGCGGAGACGAGTTTTTTAAATTTGCAAGAATCTAAACAAGAAAACTGGAATAGAACGGATAAGAAAAAAGACTCTTTAAAAGGTTTGTGGACGGTTTTTTCTTTCATTTTGCCATAGTAATAAAGAAAACACCATAATAAAAGAAAATAATGAAAAAAAAACATTGTAAAGGATATCGGTTAGAGCACGATTCAAAGTCTAAGTTGACGACTACATAAGCATAGATGTAAAAGTGATTTCTAAAGCAATAAATGAGATCGTTTTAAATGGCTCCGATTGGGAGGATTTATAAGTTGTAAGTTGTGTGGAATATCTTAGCGACAATGTGCGGATTTTTCATACTTTGCCTCAGCTGAGATTTTTTTGAATAGTGGACCTGCACTCTTAGAAGAAGCAAACTTTATTTGTCAAACAACAATCCCTTTATTAGTTTAAGAGAGTTTTGGGGAAAAAATTACCCCCACAAAAAAATCATTAAAAACTAAAGAAATTTCTGTTGTTAAAATAACAGTGACAGTTCACAGTTCACAGTCGTTTGTTTTGGTATTATGTTTTCTTTCATAATACAGTAAATTTAAAAATGTACTAATTCTTACTTCAAAAGAAGCGGAACAGACATATAATTGTGATTATATAAAATTCATGAAAAGTCACATATACCTAAACAGCTGAATTTCTTTTGAAGAAAGCGAAAAAAATCAATCAAATTATAGTCCCAGAAAATTGAAAGACACTTCTCTGGTATTTTTGGGAGATCTCGGGTGGATCCGTTATTGGGACTGATCTTTTGTCTGAATATCATACAACATGGGATCTAACTCGATCAGTGACCCCTTTTTTTGCATATACGAAGTCAAGGCTAGATCTGTCTGCTTGTCTGTCCGTCCGTCGGTATGTCTGACAGATGAATTTCGCGTTAAAATTTGTTTTTTGTCATTAAGTTGTCACTTTGGAATTGCGTCTATTTCTTGCGTATTCAACAATTTTGTTTCAAATTTTTCGATGATGTAGCTAATTGTGCTTTCGGTAATCCTGTTAACTGAATTGAAAATCATAAGTCATTAATCCCTAATTTTCTGAACACAGCTAAATAATTTCCAGACGTTGTGTCGGCAGAAGTCCTTCCATGTTAAAATGTCAAACAATACTGAGCACTGAGCCAATGTAGTTTGACATGACTTAAGCCCGCTTATGTATACGATGAAAAATGGGAAACTATTGTCATTTTATCGAATTCCCATGGGAAGTGTCTGATTATTTGGAGAGTTCAACACTCACTTTATTTCAAATTCATCGAAAAATCTCAAGACTCTCTCGCCATATCCCTTAAACGCAAACCAAAACGATGATTTTTCAAAGTTATTAAGGATTAAAGATTATCAGGATCTTATATAGAATATCCATAATATATCGAGTGGGCCAATTTTTACTAAATACGCTTCTTAAGGAACCAAAACCCAGAGCAATAAGCGGTATCACTATACCTCATGCTCTTGCATGCTATGCAACATGAAAAAGAATCACTACAAGATTTCTCAGTAAATTCACATCAAATTCATGTTTCAAATGTCATACTACTCATATTCTGGTTGATAGTTTGAATATCTATGGTTGCTATAGCCACCCCTTAAATGAGGCGGTAAGTATAACTTGGTATAACGTACCACTAATACTTGATTTCGCTTCCGATCATGGTTAGTGTGCTCTTTTATCCTCGAAGGAGCATTGGTACTTTTTCAGTGTTAAATGTTTTGGTCAGATCGTTGCCGATGCTGATGAACCAGCGAGAATCATAATGCACTGTCATTCTGTCGACAGGTTTGAATGATATAACAAAACTGCAATGCCCGTCCCTAAATACTATTGAATGCGACTTTTAATTCGATGAACATATAATGTAACATGTTTCGATTTGGACTTCTTGGGTTTTTTTTAGGATCAACCGAAGCGTGAAGATTTAATCAGTTGTGGACTTTTATATGCTGAAGACACACTGATAAGACCCGATCAGGCAGTTGATCAATATTTTCAGGTGTTCACATATTATGGCGATATGTTTAGCAGAATTATGCTTCTTTTAGCAGAGTTAGACGGTCCCTTGGCATGAGAATCTTTATTTCTGGCAGCCCTGTTAAGATTAAGTTAATATATTTATACTCTCGCTTAAGTTAAGTCGGGTGGCTGATATTTTTCGCTGCTGTCACCAATATTTTTGCGTTCGTTTTGCCTGACAGTCGGAGAAGTTTCACAATCGCCGTTTAACAGTCTGCATAAGTGCCTCTTCCATATCCTGAGCATCGACTATGACACCGTTACGATTTTCCTTGTTCATCTCTATAGGATTATTTTCGGACCGTGTTCATATTAAACTTTGGTAAATCGTATCACCATCCTCTTTATACTTTCGCACCTCTTTATACTTTCGAACGTGTGGCTTTCTTTTTTTTCTACATTCTGGCTAGTTGGTGTCCTAATTATTATCTTCCCCTGCCTACCTCCCTTTTATTCTTAGCAGCATCTTTAGCAGCTATCGTCGATATTTACCTGAATTGTTTTTCTTGTAGTCCTCTTTTTTTAACTGCGAAAACCTGTCGATATTTTTCGTAAAACCAAAAAATAGTTGTTCTGTCCAACTGTATGGCTTGTTGACATCGTCGCCATTGGTCTTCGACATTAGAATCTGATATTATGGTATTAATCAATAGATTACCTTACCTTTTTGTCTAGCGCAAGTTGGTCATATTTTAACAGCAAACTTCTGCAGTCGATCATATGTTTTGTCGATGAACTCGTAAAGAAATTCTTTAATGATATAATTTTTCTCCCGGTGGTCCTTCGGAGAATGGGTGCTCATATAAAGCTTATATTTGCGCATTTTGCCATGATGCGGATTGACACATTGTTTAATTATCCATTTGGGAGTACTAGGTGCACCATCTTTTAAGTCAGTAGGTAAACAATGAATAATTCTGACATTTATCAATCGATTGACTTGAGTAGAAACGTCAATTCAGTGCAATTTTATAACTATAAATTGCTTCACACAGAAATATTAGGGGTATTCACTGCAACGTTGGAAAGTCCTTGTAAACGGGGTAAAATTGCGACGTGTTAAGTGAACTATCAAAATTTGTATGGGAGATCTTTTACAAATCGGAAATTTCGCACAGGAATTGGGTGTGTAAACTGAGATGATAAAAGTTGTAAACTCTTGAAATGCAATTTATTTAATCAGTCACTTCCACACATCAAACGTATGCGCCAAACTGAACGAAATTATAGAGAACGGAAAGAGAACAATAGGAACAAAGTTCTATCAATAAATAAATTACTAAAATGAGATTGAATTCAGTGGGCAACATGACTCTCCAATTAGTCCGGGCCTTAGCTTAGTGCTTTCAGTTGCACACTCCAAGTTGGTTGAGGTCGGTTTCTACTTGTGCGCGCCACTAAAGGTCATGTCTTCCCCTATTGCGTCTGACGTCTGGCTGGAAACGGAGGGCTCTGCGAGCCGGAGTCTTGGTGTCCTTTTATTATACATGTCCTAGCCATCTTAAACGTCCAATGAGGAGTTTTTTTTTTTACCACGGGCATGTCACTGCTGAGCTCGTACGTATAGTTCTTGGTTGAATCTTCGTCTGCATAGCATGTCAACGCAAACGGGACCGAAGAATTTTCCTCTCGAATCGACCAAGGATTTCTTTATCCGCTTTTGAGACGGTCCATGCTTCAGCGCCATAGAGCTGGACTGGGATGATCAGGATCTTATATAGGATCTCCTTAGTAGTCCAAGTGAGGGATTCACTACTGTATAGTTCGTTTCTATAAATGCTGTCGTTTGCGGCTTTGAAATCGATGAATAGGTGGTAGGTATCGATTTGGACTTCTTGGGTTTTTTTCAAGATCTGCCGAAGTGTGAAAATTTGATCAGTGGGTTACCGCATTATTAAACGGTGTAGTTTAAGGTCCTTCATGAAACGTCGTCGTAAAATTACTTAGTAAAATTACGACGTTGCATGAATACCCTTAGTGATACGCAGTACATTGAAAACAGTCATAGAGTTCTGTGAACTCAACGTGCATATCGTCGAAAATATCGTGACAAGCAAGCACCGTCTGACAACAATATTCGTCGTTTGGGGTCGATTTTTTTTTTGAGTGTGAGATCTTTTAGACAGTGTTTGCGCATTTTGAAGGATGATTTGAATTTGTTTCTGTATAAAATAATATTGATAAAAAGACCGTCCACGTCGCTTGAAATACTTTCCAGCAGTCAAAAGTTTTGGGAGGTCGAAGAAAATGTATGCTATCCATTGGAGCCTACATCTTCTTACTCGAAAATAGAAGATAATTTCTTAATGTGAGGACACGTCTTCTTCCCTGCTCTTATCTGCTATCGAGAAAATGTTACTCAGTGATTCACCCTCTATCTGCGGTTAAGGTACTAGCCAACCAGAGGTTGCCGCAAGGAAGCTGGGTATGGTATCAGATAGGTGAACACGTGTGTGCTTTGCTACTACCAATGCATATCTTTGCTACGTGTCGCGTATGAAACGTTATACAATTTACTCTATAAACGTCAAAATCATTCCTTTCTGAGGCTTTTAGTTGCTTCGTAACAATAGGTTTTTCCGTTACCCAGACCTGGAGGGCTAAGGCCAGATTCTGATAGCAGGCTGGATTTACTTTTTACATATTGATATTTTTTGTAGTTAACACACCCACTTATAAGCTTACCAAATCTTATCCGGTTAGATGAGTCCAGTATATGATGGTTACCCCTAAAACAAGCGCAATTGATGTATCTATATTCAAATGACTGAGCATTGCTTATGTAAACGATGGCCATACAGTGACGCTTGTCAGAAAAGGAGACTTAACGAAAAATTGCATCTAAAACCATTGTCACCATACAGATGCGCCTAGTTAGGCATGACATCACATACAACTATGTATGTAGGTATTTTTTTAAAACTAACCAAACAAAGGCATACGTTTAAATTATCTCTGTGGTCTATACCATATTGGAAAAACAATGTCATTGACTTGTATGTATTCCGCGTACAAAATATTTTTTTTTTATTTCATTTATGGTGGTATTATAAAACAGTTACCTACCTAACTTAACAGATCTACCCCGGTGTCCTGTCATAATCCATAAATTATTTCAAAGTGACCTATCCAAAGATCAACCCCCTTGTACTTATACACAACAGGACGTACGATTCCTAATGTTGTGCAACAATGGCTTAGTCATATTTTTAAGGTTTTCAAGTGCCATCATCAGTATATCAAGTGCATCATAATTAGAACACATAACCTTTCGTTTATTTTTGTTCGGTCATAAATTTTAAACTTATAGACATGTTTCTGTTTTTGTTTTGTTTTCATTCTCAGCCACTATAACCACAGCAGCAGACACATTGGCTCCGAAACGGGAAAACCGAAATGCAACGTCAGCTAACCGGAAGGAGCGAACCACATTCACAAAGGAACAAATCAACGAATTAGAAGCAGAGTTTCTGCATTCAAACTATTTAACTAGATTGAGAAGATACGAAATAGCGGTAGCATTGGATCTATCAGAAAGACAAGTAGGTATACGAACATATAGGTTTTTTTAATACAAACTGAAATTATCTGAAAGCAATATTGACACATTGGTTAAGTAACCATTGCAATCCAATTTGTATTGTACAGTGGTTCTGATGTCAAGCGAAGATGCTCATAGTAAACGTATTAGTTTCTAAAGTGAGTTGAAAAAAATTAAATTAAGGCTCTTATAAACCAATACGCCATATTCGGGAACTGGGACGCCAGCAAAATTTTCAACAGCCTTTGGAAAACAGCCAACCACTCATACCAAGTCCATTATTTAGGACCATAAATGACCAATGTCTCATACTTGATCTACTTAGTAGTTCGTTATTACTGAATTTTCTTCTTGGCCCGAAGGATTAGCGGTTGGTAGGTAATAGTAAATTTTTTATACATTTCTTAGAAATAATAAAGTATAGTGGTGCAGAGGTAGACAACTTATCTTACAATATCATGGTTGTCGCTGGCGATTGTAATGTTCTGTTCAGTTTGTCAATATTGTTAGTCCCTTCTTGTTCACAGTCTAGTAAACTAATAAGCAGACTGTAGCCACATTATTCTGTATACACCCAAATGCGTTGGTGACATATTGATTATTTGGGCAAAAGATGTTGAATTCATCGGCGTATGATAATAGTTTTACGGGTTTATGGAGTTTATTGGAGATTATTGTGACATCTGAGGAATGATGTTATTAGAGTCACGCGATAACGCGTCACCTTGCCTAGCTTCTTTTTTGGTATCGGTATCCCAATACTGCTTTATGACGCCAAAGCTTGGGTCGAATCAAAACCGGATGAAAAAATCCTTGGTCGATTTGAGCATATCAATGACTTCTGTAAAAGCTATTTGGAAGAAAAAGAGAATTAAGCTACTACTCTCCTTCTATGCTCTTTTCTAGCGCTGTCAAGAAAATGGAATCTTCATCTGGGAGACTACTTCTTCGACAATCTAGGTGAGCTCGGAACCTTCTACGCTACATAATTAGCTCTGAATGGTTCAATTAGGCGAACGAATAAAGGAAAGTCGACAGTGAATATGTGGTGTTACCACAATGTCCCTTTATGGTCTAAGTGTAGTGTAGCAATCATTGCAACACTTTGAGCATAATTCATCGGTCCCGGTTGCGTATAACTTTACGCAGTTTATAGCGACATAGACCTGGTCTAACAACTCCGCATTAGACGTTAGAGATAACAGGGACATAAAGAGCGAATGGACACTAAAGCTCCTTAGAGACTTCGAGTCCCAGCCAGGCGTTAGACGCAATAGAGGAAAAACAAGCTCGCATGTGCTGAAACCGATCTGAACCAACTTAAAGTGTGTAATTTCTAGTGAACAGCATTATGCGACTTTAAAACCAATAAAAAAGCGGTGGGTATCTTTTTATCGATTGTTTCGTCTGCCGTGTCTAACTTGAAAGCTGTAATTCGAAGTATATATTGGCTAGACCATTATTGTTAGGTAATTGGATCAATGTGGTCGAATGTAGTCCACGCGTTTTTACCTTTAATACCTTTAAAGCTGTATGCACATATTTATACAGCTCTTAATCCTCGCGGTTGATTGTATCTTCTACTCCGTTCGCCGTCCTTGCATGTACATACTAGGACCAAAATTCGACAAATAATTGTTCTCCCCAAAGTACCAATTCCGAGGCAGTCTAACTAATTTGGCTGCGAGGAGAAAATGGTCGGAGACTACGTTTGTCGTCCTGTATTTATGTATACATATGCATCTGCAGGATGTTGGATGGATGCCTTGAATCTATTAGCACATGCGCAATTTGGTTGGCGGTTTGACCATCTGGGGATCCGAGGAAGCCTGTTAGTCGAAAGCCTGTGCTTTTCCCACTAATTCGCCGAAGATGTTCTCACTACCAATTTTTGCATTGAAGTCGCCAAGTGAGATTCATTAGGTCGTCTCATGCATATAAAAGGCGCCTTTGACATAATTTTTTCTCTGATGGGGATCACAGCCAGGCGATCAACCGGCTTACAGTCAATTACTCTTGACCTAAGTCGGCTACAATAAATCCGCATCCTTATATAGGTATGTATGTGCACTATTTTGCTGCAGTGTTGAGTGTTTGGCGAGCATTTGCGAGAATATCTTTCAAGTGCAAACACATCATTATCTGTGGTCGTTCCAGGTCTGGTTGCTTTTTTAGCCAGCCTCTTTACTGTTTTACCTAACATAAACCTTAAACTATGAAATTTGGCCATACATTTTTTTTAACTCAACTAACTTTAACTAATTTTGTAGCCACCAAGTTGAGCGATAACGTCTCAGTTGTATAGGAGTCTTCCCACAGTTTTTCGGAAGGCGTGGTAGATTTGCTAAGCTGCCGGTCTATCCTGTAGCAAATATATGAAAGTTTCACGCACACGCACTTTCAAAATATTCGTCATTTTGGAAGAAGGCCCCACAAAAACACAAAGAAATCGTCGTCGAAGACGGCTTCCCCCGGATCGATTCCTGATGCCTGCTGTCAAAAGTATCTTTGTATTGTCAGTTATTCGTTGGAGCTTAATGCACGGATGCTCGTTTTGATATATCCTCCAACAGATCTTATAACTTTGTGAAAACATACTCGAGTCGCTGGAACTTACGGTCGCTGGAATTAAAAAAAAAAAATTGGTCAACCGATAGTTCTCCTTGATCAATTGGTTGAAGTTTAGTTTTTGATCGATTCCTTCAGTGTACTAGTCCGGTTGGTATTTGAGAGGGTCCATTATTCTTGGCTGTTGTCTCTCTTATAACAGCTTTTTTACACGGTAAGAAAGTTAATCTGACACGGGACCACTAAAATTTTGAACGCTCCCGTTGGCCTGACTAGCCCGTTGGCCTGACTAGTCCAAATATGTCGCAGCAACTTTATGTAAGTTGTTCACTTTGTACATCTTAACTTATGCCGTAGACATCACCGTTGATTCCATAAAAACCGAAAGCTTTAGTCACACATTCCCACCCTCTCAATATAAAAGCTAGGCCAATAGAACTAAATGCACACACCCCTAAACGAAAATAATCCCCCCGATCAATGAAAAATTAAAACATTTTGTGATGCATCCTTCTCACCGTACTGCAAAGCTAGCGCTCTACCATCTGAGCTACATCCCCTTATAGAATCCTTACTGATCTCAAATCCACGTAATACCGTACCTTTTATTTTTCGTTCTAGGTCAAAGTTTGGTTCCAGAATCGCCGAATGAAATGGAAACGCTTCGTACTGGAGGAACAGACTGGAATCATCCGAACTACCAAATCGAGCCGCAAAGCAAACGCCCAATAAACCATCGAGCAAAAACAACACACAAGCTTATTGTTTTTATTTATTTGTTTCAAAAAATTAAAATTAAATTACAAAAATACGAATCATACGATTTGTAGATAGGGACGCATATCAAATGCGAAAACGAACCAAATAATTGTATTTATACTCTTCTAAATCTAATAAAATAAACCTGAAACCTAATCAACTACACCCTTTGTTTCTTATTTGCCTTCTTCTTTAAGTCAGCCTTCTTGATATGCTTCATTTTACCCTGCTGTTTGATTTCTTTTACTGCCGCCAGTTTTAAAGTGTTCATTTCGCTGCTGGGCTTTACGTTCTTTACTTTATCCTTCTGAACCTTCTTATTGGTCTTTTTGATTCCTCCCATATTCGGTTTTCGTTTAATGAGCTCCGCGAAACGATCGACTTTTAGTAACTTTGATTTTTCAAAAGACTTTCCTTTCCTTTTTGGTGGTGATGATGGTTTGTCTTCTTCGTCGTCGTCACCACTATCATCTTCATCTTGGTCAGAGTCAACGCCTTTCAGTATGCCATAGCTTTCTTCATCTGATGTGTCCGCATCATCATCGCCGCCCATCGGAATGAATTCCTCATCCTCTGATGAGCCCTCCTCATTGATGGTATTTTCAAGGAGGTCTTTAAGTTCGATTTTCTTTCCCTTAATCGGCTTCTCGGTTTTGGGTTTCTTCAAATCTTTTTCTAATTTTACAGCGGGTTGCTTACGTTTTTTAACCAAAAGCAGACTTCCTGGATCTACCTTCTCATCAGATTTGTTCTCATCTGCTTTATCTTCCTTTGCGGCTGCTGATTGAATATTTGGCTTTACGGTGAACGCATCGAAATCAATACCCAAATGTGCGTATTGCTTTTTCAGTTTTTTCACTTTGCTGAGATTTGATGCTATGCGCTTTTGGTAGGCTTCCTCGGTCCAATTATTATATTCTTTCACTTTTCTATTTACTCCTGCTGATCGACCAGATACATAAAGTGGTTTACCCAACTTTTGATGGGAAAAGAAAACAAAATGTCAATATATGAATCAAATGAATTAAATGAAAACCCACCTTATTTGTAACATTTCTCACTGACGATTTAAAGTAGTTGAATTGCTGATTTTCTGGTGGGATGTATGCTGCTTTAACTACTTTCTGGAACATCAAATAGTTGTCCATTGTTTCGGCAGCTACTTTAGCAACTTCAGGGAACTCGAATTCAACAAACGCAAATCCTTTGCTGCCGCCAGTACGTCTTGAACGCGCCAGGCGCAGTCTTGTTACTTTTCCAAATTGTTGGAAATATCCCTTCAGCTGATCTTCGAAGAATCCATGAGGTAAATGTCTGATTACCACTACACCACGTTCTCTACCAATACGGGCTTGAGACTTTTTAATTTTCTTCTCTAACTGTAACGAAAGAAAACGGTAGATGTTATCGGTAATATAGAAGGAGGAATTTAAAACTCACTTGACCAGAGATTGCAAGCTTTTCCTGGGGTACTTCAGGCTGTTTTACTGCTGCGGCTTTTGTGGGACTTTTATTTTTCTTTGCAACAGGCGGCATTTTTTAAATTATTTAAAGTGTGATTTACAATATATTAAGGATAAGAAGACACACAAATTTAAGCAGTTCTAGAAAAACAACACGTGCGGCAGCCACACACAATACTTTTTTGAATGTCAAAAGAAATGTCATCGCACTGTGCCACGGCGGACAGGCGATGAGCCACGTTTATGCATAGTGCTTGTAATGAAGGTAAGGTAGTGAAAATTTGTTATAATCGATAATGTAGTTACTTTGATAAACACGAAACAATGTTGTAAAATATATAAATATAATTTCGGGATAGGGTTTTTCCCCGGTAATTTATAAGAATAACTAGTTTTTGACATTGACCAACAAAATCTAGGGTAATGGTAGTATAAGGGTAGACTAAGTCATTCTATAAGCCGTTTCGTTTGTACTACATATGCAACATCAGTAGTCAATACTACTTTGACTTTCATACCCTTATCTTAATTTGTACTACGAAGACAACAACCACGAATGTGACCAGACAAGGAGTAACTCGGGTAACTCGGGTTATCAGATTGTCTGAGAGCGTTAGTTAAGTTTACACCGTGGACTGTATTTGGGCTAGAACTAAATATTTTAGGCTCTGACTTTTCTGTATGAATTGGAATTAGTTTCGAACGAAACGGAACAATGGCTGACTGTTCAATGGGATGGATGGATGTTTGAAAGGAACTATATTTATTTTGATTTAATTTTAAGCCATATCCGTAACAAGAGGGCGCCTTGGCGATCGAGATATTAATTATCGATGAAAAAAAAATCCATAAAGCGATAAGTTTTGTATATGAGCACATAAAATTAAATAAACAAAACTGAATTTAGTGATCTTTTTTATCATTGCAACGACTTATACTGCAACTACGAAAACTATACCATGGATGAAGATCCTTTAAGATATATGTAGACACATAGGCCTTATTTGAATTATCATAGACAAAACAATTTCAAGGAAAACAAAATAAGACTAAAAAAATATACAAATAAGTTACTTTAATATACAAAAATAGGGATTGAAAGAAGGAAAAAATAAAGTTTTTGCGGCATATTACATCATTGATCAATTATTTTTTCTGATTCTGTATTATTCGCAAGTACTCGCAAATTACTAGCATATAATTCGAGTGGCTTAAATTTTAAAGATTAAATGAAGGTTTTAGAATATATAAGGGGCTAAAACTAAAGTGTTTTATGATGTTAGTAATATTTTTTTATTGAAAAGAAATATTTTCAGTATTTCTGAATTTCAATTTGAAATATGACTTGGTAAATAACATCCACCAACTAAGCCAAATCTGGTCGGAAGAAAGTATGCCTGAAGAATGGAACCTCAGCATCGTTTGCCCTCTAAACTGTGCCAACTACAGAGGCATAAGTCTCCTCAACATCACCAACAAGATCCTATCTGCCGTAATATATGAACGACTAAAACCGTTTAGCAACGACAAGAAGTCCAAATCGATACGCAACATTTATAGAGACGAACTATACTGAGCCATGTCTAATTTTGGTATACCGCCCAAATTCGTCCGTTTGTGTAGGATGACGACGGGGAATTCTCGCTGCTCCATCAGGGTCGGAAACGACCCTACCGACACTTTCGATACCAAAAAAGGATTTAGGCAAGGCGATACGCTGTCATGTGACTTCTTCAATTTTGAAATTGATTCTTGACAGGCACAATTTTCCAAAAATCGCTGCAGCTACTAACATACGCCGACGATATTTACATCATTGGTAGGACTCAGCGTGATGTCATAGCCACGTTCGTATAGAGAAGGCAGCGGCGAAAATGGGCTTAGCAGTAAATGAGGGCAAGACTAGGTATATGCTGTCAACACAACGACGAATTGGACAGGACGTCACCATTGAATCCTTTGTCGATTCGAGAGGAAAATTCTTCGGTCCCGTTTGCGTTGACGGGCTAAGAAGATGAAGATTCAAAAAAAGGCTATATGAGCTGTACCGCGACATGTCCCTGGCAAAAAAACTCCGTATTGGACGTTTAAGAACAAATGGATACCAATACTCCGGCTCGGAGAGTCTTCGATTCCCATCCAGACGTCGGATGCAGTGGAGGAAGACCTCGCCTTAAATAGCGCACCGTTTCCGGTATTTTGCTAGTTTGAACATTGCAAGGAGGCAATATTTCTAGAGCTAAAATAAAAATGCGGATATCAACCGCGTCACAAAAAAAATCCAAGTCCTTTGCAGAACGAACATTGACATGGTCCCCATTGAGCTTTGACATTATGAGCTGGATGTCGATGGCCACCAGAAAATATAACATCAGTTGCAACTGATGTGCTAGGATCATCGGCCCCAAGAGCCGCCATTAAGCTTTATAGACACCGGCTTTTCAGAATGAACGATTTCTGACAAATCGGAGAAAACTTGCTTTAGAACGGGTACCTCGATAGAGGTGATTGTTTTATGAGGACGGCCTAACGCTTTTATGTTTTATATACAGACTCTATGAAGAATTCTTGGGGTTCGTCCGGGTCGTCAAAGACATCAACGAAATAATTGATAGGACTTAGACAAGATGACATTTTCACATGTGACTTCTTAAAAATCTTGAGAGGATTGTGTAAAACTTCTGAGCCAACATGGGGGGGATAATCTTAGGTAAGTCTGTGCAACAATTAGCATACGCCGAAGATATTGAAATCATTAATCGGTCTCAAAGTGATGTCACAGTTTCGTTTGGTTAGAGAAGCAATCGACAAAAATGGATTTAAGGGTAAATAATGGAAAGAGCTGGTATATGCTGCCAACAAAAATGGATACAGTCCACATCGACAAATTCACCATGGATTCGACTATGTTCATTACAATCCTGCTCTACGACGCATCGACCGTATCAAACCCGGGTGAAGAAATTCTTAGTCGATTGAGCAAATATTTTTTTGAATAGAGCGAAAGGACACCAATACTCCGGTCTGTATATACTTCGATTCCCTGCCATATAATAGACGAACCCCTTAAGAGCACACAAGCAAAATCCTACCTCAACTTTGGATTACAATTTAGCGTCACACAATCATGTACAAGGGCTATTTACTATAATCATTGAACAACTGTAATCGAATATTAATCTACTATCCAAATACAATGACATTTTATAGTTTAGGAATATGAATTTAGGATGCGACTCCTATTGATGATGAATTTATTTTTAAAAAATACAAAAAAAAAATAAAACAGTTTCATTTTTTCTGTGTTGGTGGGAATGGCAAAGTTATTCTATCTGAATCGCGTAGTACTCCCGGTGACAAGTAACCAAACAACCCCGACGCATGTTCCTGGATCATACGAGTTCGTTCCTCTTCAACTAGTTGTTGGCTAAAAGACAAAATGAAATTAATCAACAAGCCACCTCAATAATCGCACCCATTTCACATACTTCCTTTCGATCTCACTAAGTTCCCTCTCTCTGTCGTGCAAAAAGGTCCTCATTTGCTCAGCTTTAAGTCGTTTCTTTTCAGCTAAAGCTTCTTGTAGTGATCTTCTATGTTCCATTTGCTTTTTTCTTCGTTTCTGATCAGACAGCTGATCAAGCTTATCACGTTCAGAAAGAATACGCATTTCCTCTTGAAAGTATATTTCATCGAGTTTCTTCTGCTCTAACTTTCTTCGTTCTTTGTCTGCTCGATCCCTTTCAAGATCCAACTGGGTAGTAATACGATACTGTAACTGGCGTTCCAACTCCAACCGTTCTTGCATTTCTTCTTTGGCCTGACGCTCATCAATAAGAAGTTCCACAAGGCATTCCCTACCTCTGGCTTCTTCTTTCTTAAAAGAAAAAGATTATGGTAAGGACAGACTAATTTAAACCAATAACTTACAGCGATTGCATGAATACGATTTCCTATTTCCTCGCTTATTTGTTCCTTTAGCAAACGCTGCTCTTGCTTTTCCCGTTGGATTCTTTGTTGTTCCAAATCACGTAATCTAATTAACTCTTCTATTCTCTTGTTTTCCTGCTCACTAGCTAGGTTTTGAGCGATATTACATTCCTGTTGAGCTTGTTTAAACTCCTCCATCTCGAGTTTAGCTTTTTGTTTTCTTTCAGCTGCTTCAATTGCTTCTTTTTCCTTATCTTCCCTGCACTTTCTCATGAGTTCGTCAAGCATTTCCTTCTCCTTTAACAAAAGTTCGTATTTTTTCATGCGGTTTGCATTCGACCATGCTATTTGTTCTTTCAGTTCTTGCTTGAGAGTTGCTCTCTTCAAACGATCTGCTTCTTCTTGTTTTTTAGCAGCTTCTTCGAGTTGCAGTCGCGCTTGTTCCAAGGCAAGATGGTTATAGTGTTTTTCCATTTTTTCTTTTTTCAGTAGAGCTTCCTTTTCATATATCTGTGCACATACCGCTTTCTTTACGTATGCTGCTCGCAGTTGAGACTCCAATTGCTTAAGCTCCTGATTGTTTTCACGAAGTTGTTGTCGGCGTTTCTCCTCCAGAAACCGTTCACGTGCCTCTTTTTTGAGTTCACTACACAATTTAACAGTAGTATTTATCTGTTTGAGATAGGGATTCTCCATAGTGCTTCGCTTGAAGACATCGTCTATAATTCTGTCGCGACTATCTTCTTCTCGAAGACTTTGAATAAATCGGCTGTTTTCGGTATTGACTTCAAATTTTGAACGCCCTGGGCATGTTCTAGGTGTATTACTCGCCATTTTGTCAAATATGATGGAAAACTGAAATTCAAATACGTATTTCGTTTGATCAATAAAAATATAAACATTTGAAATTCAACCTCAACTGTCAAAATTAAATTATTGCAGTTGAAGGTTGTAATACATGTAGAAAGAAATATTGACATATTTAGGGTGTATTCACATATTCAATGATTAAAACCACTCGATAATATAAGGGTTCAATAATCAATTTGAAAAAAATTGTCAAGTTAACTTCTGTTGTGTTTCACGGTTTAATTCATTCAAATGGTAATTTTTTTTACCTACAGACTCGGCAATGTAAACTATGTTAGTTAGTCAGTATAAGTCGACCAAATGTTATTAAAGTGTTGAAAACAAAGTTGTCGCTATGGAATTTCACATCCATAAAAATGTTCCCTTGATAACTCCGGCGAGCTGTGAAACATCCAATTGTAATAGATTTTCCTCTTTTTGGTAATATATTTGACACAAACCCTGTATAACTATTATAAGTGGGAAAACATTTTATGAATAAGAATTTGTGCGACTTTGAATAAAGGCTGTATAAATACTTGTTTACTGTATGCTTAATGAATAAGGGGGTACATATATACTTTTACCTCGAAGTATATGGATTTTTGTCAAATGGTAGGGAATTTTGAAAAAGTGACTGAAAAAATTATCTAGTTATTCCCAATATCTACATTTCGCTCATACTTTCTCAAAAACTAAATGACATAAAATCGTCATATTTTTAGTTTTTGACTAAGAACTAATTAGTGCAACGAACTTAACAAAAACATATAATTAATAATTTTACAGTTTTCAAAACTTACACTTTAAAGTTATTTTTTTTAATGTTAAGTAAAGTTTTCAAAAAAATATGCAGAGATTTCACTTGATTTAAAAATTATCTAATAGAAAAAAGAAAAGCTTGAAAAAGGCATAATACCTAATTGCAAGTATTACCGTTAGTTTTTAATATATTTTTTCCATTTTTAGTACTTTTTTTTTATAAAATTGCCTCCCTGCCAAACGAGGGGAGATAGACCCCCTCTCCCATATGCTTATATTGAACATTTCTACAAAAAAAACGTTATTATTTCTTGGCACCTAAGTTATCGTATTCTGCCCATAAGGGTAGACATTTTTAACGAAAACGTTTCAATCAACATTCAATTGGTCTGCATTTCAGTCGACATTCTTTTGTCGACCATTCGCACGCTTCCCCTGAGAATCAAACCAACGACTTCTTCACGGCAATTTTTTTTTTAGCCATCTTGAACGTCCAATCCGGAGTTGTTTTGACCAGGGGCATGTCGCTGTACAGCTCGTATAGTTCTTGGTTGAATCTTCGTCCCCATAGCCCTTCAACGCAAACGGGGCCGAAGATTTTTCCAAGAATTGTCCTCTCAAATCGACCAAGGATTTCTTCATCCGCTTTTGAGATGGTCCATGCTACAGCGCCGTAGAGCAGGACTGGGATGATCAGGGTCTTATATAAGATCTCCTTAGTAGTTCGAGTGAGGGCTTTACTACTGAATTGCCTTCTTAGCCCGAAGAAACAGCGGTTGGCAAGAGTAATTCTTCGTTTAATTTCTTTCGAGATGTTGTTGTAAGAGTTAATAGCGGAACCGAGATTGATAAAGTTCCGTACTACCTCAAAGTTATATCTGTCAATGGTGACGTTCTGTCCAATTCGTCGAGTTGTGTGTCCTTTCGTGTTGACAGCATATACTTCGTCTTGCCCTCATTTACTGCTAAGCCCATTTTTGCCGCTTCCTTCTCTATACTAGCAAACGTGGCTATGACATCACGTTGGGTCCTACCAATGATGTCAAAATCGTCGGCGTATGCTAGTAGTTGAACAGATTTTTGGAAAATTGTGCCTCTGGTGTTGGCTCGTGAGTTTTGCACAATCCTCTCAAGAATCAGATTGAAGAAGTCACATGAAAGCGCATCGCCTTGCCTAAATCCTTTTTTGGTATCGAATGTGTCAGTGAGGTCGTTTCCGACCCTGATGGAGCAGCGAGAATTCTCCATCGTCATCCTACACAAACGGACGTGTTTGGGCGGTAAACCAAAACTAGACATGGCTCTGTATAGTTCGTCTCTATAAATTCTGTCGTATGCGGCTTTGAAATCGATGAATAGGTGGTGGGTATCGATTTGGACTTCTTGGGTTTTTTCCAGGATCTGCCGAAGTGTGAAGATTTGATCGGTTGTGGACTTTCCTGGCACACGGTAAACGGTTTCATGCGTTCACATATTACGGCAGATAGAATTTTGTATGCGATGTTGAGGAGACTTATGCCTCTGTAGTTGGCGTAGTTTAGAGGGTCTCCTTTTTTGTGGATCGGGCAAACGATGCTGAGGTTCCATTCTTCAGGCATACTTTCTTCCGACCAGATTCGGCTATGAGTTTTTCGTTCTGCCTGACAGCGGAATGTTGTTCGTCATCGCCGTTTAACAGTCTGCAGAAGTGTTTCTTCCATATCCACAGCATAGACTGTGTCTCAACTACGATATTTTCTTGTTGATCTCGTCAGGATTCTGTTCGAGCCTTGTATCCTTGGCTTTGACGTTTTATACTTTGGTAAAACTTGCGAACATCTTTCCTGGAGTGGCACCTCTCTATATCCTCGATCGCGCGCTTTTCTTCCTCTTTTTTCTTCTTTATAAAAAGCCGGTGTTCTTTCCTTCTTCTCTGCCTACAGAGCTCAACGGCAGCTCTCGTCTTCACCTGCAGCTTAGCCTTGTAGGCCTCTTTCTATGCTGCGAGCATCTGTCGGCATTCCTCATCAAACCAGGGGTTTCTTGCTGGTGGGCGCGAGAAACCTAGCGCATCAGTTGCGGCTGATCTAATGGCTTGTTGGCATCGTTGCCATAGTTCTTCGACATTCGATGTTGGCGTTGCGCGAAGGTCTTGGCGGTCTCTTGCGATTGCAGTCTTTCGACATTAAATTTTTTACAGTATTTCTGGATTGTTGTGGCGTAGTGGATATCCGCATTCTAACCATGGCTGCAACAAGGTAGTGGTCCGAGTCGATGTTAGCTCCTCGGAATGTTCGGACATCCAAAATACTGGATGCGTGTCTCTTGTCTATCGCTATGTGATCAATTTGATTGACCGTTCGTTGATCTGGAGACCGCCGTGTCCCCTTATGGATATCCTGGTGAGGAAACCGTGTGCTGGCTATAGTGGCATTTCGTTCCGTAGCGAAGTCAATTAGCCTAAGTCCGTTATCAGACGTGCTGTCGTGTAGGCTATGGTTTCCGAAAATACTGCTAAAGATGTCTTCTCTTCCTATCTTTGCGTTAAAATCTCCCATCACGATTTTAACATCGTACTTCGGTAGTCGCTCATAGGTTTTGTCAAGGAGCTCATAGATGCAGTCCTTAGCTATATCATCTTTTTCCTCCGTTGGGGCGTGAGCGCATATAAGGCTAATGTTGGCGAATTTAGCCTTGATGCGGATCGTTAAAAATGCGTTCGCTGTCTTGGAAACATAAGACTTTATGCCTAAGTCTGGCACTTATAACAAATCCGCATCCGAATAGTCGCTGTTTCTGCTCACTATAACACGGTCCGTAGTAGGTGTCACAGTTTTTCATCCTCTTTTTGACCGGCCCATCCCATCGTATTTTCTGGATGGCAGTAATATCTGCTTTGTAGCAGCTTAGGGCTTCCGCTAGTTGGTCGCTCGCACCTCTCCTGTTTAATGTTCTCACATTCCAGGTGCAGATACGAACGTCGTTGTCCTTTTTTCGCTTAGCCGTTCTTCACGGCAAAACGTCGCCAATATCTTTGAACAAGTTATTTTATTTTTCTGGAATATTTATGTATAACTAAGAACATTTTAATTTGATGTATTCATTTGATAATTTGTTAGTAATACGTAATAATAATTACATAAAATTATTCATTTTTCTTCGGAATTCCCTTGTCCATTTTTTTAAATAAAGTTGTTCCAATTGTCTAGCTTGTGTCACCGATGGGGGATCCTTGAGAATAAAAAAATTAATCAAATCTATCAAAAACAATTAATGCTTTAAGTAACCATTTCATTTGAATGTCTCAGGTCGATATGGTGAGCACCTTCTGGAATATTTATTACAATCGTCTGATCGTTTGGTGGACTTAAGACCGATGCTGCGCTCCATGGATCCATAAGTCCATTTGAAAAAATAATGTTTGAAGCAGTTCTACAAACATTCAAAATAAATGTTCGTTGGCACACAAAAAAAACAACTTGTTTCTTGCCTTAGTTTCTCAATTCCAAAGTGATTGTTGATTCGATTTACACCTTGATGCACCCATGTGCCATATGTGGACTTACATCCAAGAATGGCTTCAGCAAATTTATCACCACCAGGCGGGAACATATTGTCATCTGAAGTTATATCACACTCTCCAGTTATAAGTTCGCTACATCTCTGAAAACTCCATGCCTTTTTATCGTGTTCTTGCATTAGACTTCGTTTTGGGAACTCGAAGCACTTTTTATCCCCCTTAGGGTTCGCGTATACATCTAATGCCCTTCGGAAAGCCTAATAATAATCAAAGTTTGAAAGTCAGGTCTATTGGTTGTTTGATTGACATACCCTGACCAAGTCATGACCGTCGAACTCAACATCCAGATGCGAACATAATTTTCGTATCGGATTGGCCGGTAGAAATGTGTAAAAATCGGATTCGTATGGATAGTTCGTCATAGCCATATGGAAATATATAGAGTACCTTAAGGTATCTAAGATAATTGCTTTGTTTAGGATATTTTAAAATAAAAGTTTTCATTCGTAGTTTACCTATAAAATTATTAACTTCATCGGAACGTTCCCAAGGATTGCAAAAGTTGAATACACTGTTGAAGAAGTCCACTCCATTTTCTTCCTCTGCGACATTTCTGTGGTAAAGAAACAGATAATATAAAACAGATAAAAGAAACAGATAATATAGCATTGAGCACACCTAAGGACAGTCCATGACTTTTTCACATTTGAGCTGCAATGCTCGTTGTATGCAGTTTTGAATGTTCTTGTTATTACCTTTGAGTAGGCATCACATGGTGTTAAATCAGAGACCTGTTTTAGCGGTGCTGATGATGCCAGTGCTCCTGCCACTAGATGGGGATATTTCATTCGGAATAGTGCAGCCAATATCCCCCCGTATGATCCACCAAAAGCTAGCACGGGTCTGTTCATTTTTGAATCTGCATTTAAATGGTTTATTAACGCAGCAAAGTCCGCCAATGTCTGCTCGATGCTTAAATATCCAAATTGATCTCGGCTTTTCATAGAGTCATTTCCAAATGGCAAGGACTTGCCATAGTAACGATGTTCTGCAAACACAACTAGACCATTGATTTTGGGTGCGAATTCCCAGACAAATCCGATAGTTTTGGCAAAGACTTCAATGTCTGCTTCACCGCCAACGTAGAATAGGATCGGTGTTTCAGAATTCCCATGTGTAAAGGTGTCATTTATAAGGTACCTTTTGAGCAAACAAGTTATAAATGCTATCAAAGGTAAGAAATGAAACTTATATTTAAACATAAAAGCATAACTTGTCATAACTCATCCGCTCTTGACGATGGACGATTCCCGCTGTTCTATCAAGGCTGGCGACTTCCAGACTGAAGAATTCGATACAATAAAGGATAATTTAAAGGCTATCTGATTTCTGTAACAATGTTCTTGGGACGATTGTGCAAAGCTTCCAACAGCAGGACCACTAAAGACCCAAACATATCGAGCAACCGAAACTTTGTTTTTTATTCCCTAGTAAGTGTTATTAGTTTTGACATTAAGTTTGTAAAAAAGAGAAATAATTTCCATAAATGTATCTATAAGATATGGATCAGCTCAGAATCGCCAGCTTAGCCGATCTAGACATTATTATTAGCTTAACACTGATTTAAAAGAAATAAATTCTTACTGTGTAATCATACATTGAATGAAAAAAAAATAGGTACTACTACCATCTCATATGTTTATACTCTATTCCATAGGGGTATATTAGTTTTCATGCTTAGTTTGTAACATAGACAAATAATTAATGTAGATGTACCTCAACGTATATGGGCCGACACAGAATCGGTAGCTGAGTCGATTTAGCTATGCTAAATTTGGTATATAGGATCCTTGTCCATGGCTACAAAACAAGTGCACATTTTTTTGTTAAATCCGCCCACTGCCACGCTCCCTCTTCAGTAACACCTTGTTTTTGGCCAAAAAATATCCACGGCAAAACGTCGAATCAGTAATGATTTGGATAAACTGTCTGAGTAATATATTTTGACAATGCCACGCCCAACTTTTGGGGATGTTAAATTTGAGGATATAATGAGATAGGGTATTCAACGACTCGCACAGGGGATTGAAGCCTCCTCATTTGTTTTTCTTTGTATTAAAAGTGCTAATTTCTTTCAATTCTTTGGGGTTTTCAGTTAAAAATACTTCTTAAATAAAAGATATCAGTAAACCACACTAATCTTATTTGTTTTTATTTTTTTAAATCTTTTCATTTCAATTTAAATTAAATTAACTTTATGGAATGAGGGCTCAATGCTTATCTTCCTGCTGTGAAAGAATGAACTTATGAAAATCGTTGGGAAAAATTGAAATGATTACATTGCTGTAAACAATGAATGAGGAATTGAAAAACTTGTTCTATTTCAAATATCTCTAAATAAAACCCTTACCAAACTGCGAAATGCAAACTTAATCCGACATAAGTCAGTTGTCAAATGTTTTTTTAGCTTGGTCAATGTAGGTGTAAATCTCATCTCTTTTCCCAATCGAAAACAAACAAATTGATCTAGAGCAAAAGAAGTGATCTAGATTTAAAAAAAAGAGTTTTTTTACACCAATCGAAAACCGCTGTAATTTTTGGAAAATATTTTTTAATCAAACGACAATTTAAACTGCACACAGTATTTAAAAAAGCATGTTTTTTTTTCTTCTAAAATATTTTTAAAATGCAATTCAATATGACATTATTTGCAATGCCGCTGTAAATAAATGACAACCAACACGAATCCTAATACTATCTATATTTCGTTCATATAATTTTTTTCCACGACCACTTTTTAGGGACGTTTTTAGTAAAAACGTTTTCGGTAAAATTATTAGATAATCCAAAAAAAATTTGATGCACAATCATTTGGTTTGATAAAACAAATATTTCGTCCATACATTATTTTTACCCTCACCCACTTTTAAGAGGCGATTTTCTACAAAAACCATTTGTATACACTACTTCATACCATATGCAGCCGAAAAACGTTGTTTTTTGTCAAACCATACAAGATATGGAACATTATGTTTTGACAACGTCAATTTTTATATTATGGTACCATAAAGCCCACATATTGGGAATGTTCATTTTGAGGATTGGTTTGTATAGGGTATTAAACGATCCGTACAACGGATTTTAACTTTCTCATTTGTTTTTAAACTTTATTTGACACAAACCTTAGGGGTGTTCATGCAACGTCGGAAAATCATCTTAAACGTTGTAAACTTTGTAATTTTACGACGTGGTAAATGAACTGTCAGAATTTGTATGGGAAACTTGTACAAAAATATCGGCCAAACGAATTGGGTGTGAGATGGTGAACGTTGTAAGCGTTTGAATCGCTTTTTCGACATATAATCAGTCACTTCCACATATCAATGCTGCGATAAACTGAAAAAAATATCTAAAACGGAAATAGAGCAAATGGAAACATTTCTTTTAGTAAAAAAATAAGTGAAATGAGATGATCAATGGTGCCTATGTGACATTATTTTGGGGCGATAATCTAAAGTTAACATGTATCGCACGTTCGCACTTACGACTTGCATGGATACCCTTGTTTTATACCTAACTATTATGTGTGGGGTAATATTTTATGAATAAGAAATTGTGCCACCCTGACCCGGGGCTTGGATTAAGGAGTATTAAACTTATTATTTTTAAATGATGTTAGATTTGTGGTTGTATGTGTATCATTCAAGTGGCGGTGGGTTCTAAATGCACGCATGAAATGACCTGGCATTACATTACAAATGTTATGCCTGGCTGCAGTTTTCTCAAAAATGACAGGTATACGACAAAAGCAGAAAGCGCTAGTATAAAAGAGAAAACATACCCTAAGGCCGTGTGTCAATTTTGGTCAAATTTTAGTCAGTGGATAGATTTTGAGATTAGGAGACTTCAAAATTTTAAACTACTCAACAGCTCGCTAAAATGTATCCAGTGGCTAATTTTTGACATTTGGTATGCCCACTGAGGGGTGACAGAGATGGAAACCACGCTCATGGATTATTCCTCGTTATCAGTGTTCACATGTGGCGAGAAAATAGTACAATATTCATATTAAATAAGAAGTAAAGAACATATTATAATCAGAAAATGTAATGCAAATTGTAAAATAAAATAAAATCGAATTTTTTAAAAAGATGGTTTCAAAAATGTTATGATTACATTTGTTTCGTTATATGTGATATATGATTAACATGAACAATGTAGGGATGATATCTGTAATCATGACCACAAATTGTACAACAATATTTCTATTACTGACAAGAATTAATAATTAAGGGATTTTTGATGATCTCTCTGCAAATCTATTCGGTAATTTTTTATTACAAGAAATTATAAAGAAAGAATTTTGTTCTAATCCTTTTGGGAAATCAATGAAAATAGTATTAAAATAATATCCCATTTAATCCAATTGACACACCAAAGAGGTAACTTTTACCCCTGCAAAAATGTCAAAAATAAGCCAGTGGATATAGTTTAACCCCCATTTTAACGCGATTGACACACGGCCTTAAGTCAAACTCACACTCATCGAACACAAACAATGTGTTTCAAACATTCAGCTTACAAGTAAGAGCTCTCGTGAATAGACACAAACACATATATATATATACCAGGAAAGCTAAGGTTAATACTCCTTAATCTAAGCCTCGGCTGAATAAGGGAAGTATAAATACTGTACAGCTATAACTACACAAACGCTGACATACGTTTAAGTGAATTGTAATAAATAAATGGGTAAATGTATATTAAAATGCATAAATTAAATGTAATATAGCAACAACCAGTATTCTCTGAAAATATTACAACGACATGTAATGTTTCAACAATTAAACCATAGATATGCATATAAAGAAAGTGTACACATTTTTTCAAATGACAATAACGAGCAATCTATTTCAAGACGTAAAAACGTATAAATATACTTGTATACATATGATTTACCTTAATTGAAATGTTTTGTCTGTTACAAATGTAAAGTGATCAAGCGGAAGTGTTATGTGCTTCTCTACATATCGATGAGATTCACCGGTTGCCAATGAACCGATATACCAATTACTTATTAAAATAACTAAGGGTATAAAATAACGCATTTGTATGCTTTTTAAAAAAAAAATAAACACTGAACGATACCCTTTTCGCTCTTACTTTGGACAGCGATTGCAAACAACTGATACTCAGTTGCATAGAAATCGCAATCATTCAGCATATGGGCAACAACCACAACGTTATCTGGAAATGTGTTGACCTGACGTCGTGAATCGTGATCCCATACACAAACTGTGAGTTTGAGAAATTCCATACTGAAAATTATTGTAGATGACTTAAGCTAATATAATACGCACAGAGCAAGAAAATATAGCGTAAGATCTAATTTCATTTTATAATACAAATCTATTCCCCTACAAATGTGAAGTAAGAATTATAATATTAATTTATATTTTAATTTTTTTTTTTTTTATTTATTTATCATAACCCAAAGTTGAGATAAACGATTTCAGACATATTTTACACACTTTATTTATTTTAATAAATGAAAAAAATTAGAAAATAATATAATAATTTGTTTTTAATATAATCTATATGTGGGTCCATGCTAGTACTTTTGTTTAATCTCAAATATCAAGAGAGTTCTGTCATTTCAACGAAATTTTCAAAATTTGAAGCATTTTAAAAAAGACAATAAACATAATAATTGCATTTAAAACCTTCGCAGATTATTTTTAAAAACTCAAATATTAAAACAAATCAACAAACAGCGTATATTTGAAATGAATATTATTTTGTTGGTTTAAAGAAAATTTAGAAAATTATAATTTTCCTAATAGGTTGGGTAATTTTACAGAAGATGTATGTACTAACAAAAGAAAACTCCATCTAGGGGACTATTTGTAATATATATTAATGTCAGATGCCTCGTGGACTTCATTGTAAGTTCGGAACGGTTCAATTAATCAAACGAATATTTTAAGAATAGTAGACAGATCCACGTCGTAATATTATAGTGGACTTTTTCTAGTGCTGTCACTGTAACCTTACCTAACCTATGCCCTAGAAAATGTGCTATCGAACCAATTTATTTCAATTATAATCGAAAGTCATCAACAGGCTTTCGGTAAGCAATCGCTGCGAAATAGGTTTCAAATCAATGTTTTTTTATATTATTTTAAAATAGATCGCAAGAGCGTCAATTGTAAGGGAAAACGAGTGGTGGCCGGTTGCAGCGATAAGGGATTATTGATTTTAAAATTAATACATATAAATAATGTCGAAATGTAATCATAGGAACGTTTAGTCCGAATATTCAAGGAATCGGTGAATAATTATGACTTTCCGTTATTGGAAAAAACTTAAAATTCCGTTTAGTAGCATATAAATTGAGTTAATTTCATTAAATTTAACAGAATAGTTTGCGAGAAATTTAATTATCTTTATTTGGCCTAAATGCAAAAATTCGTTATATGGATTTTTCTAAAAAAAAAAAAAACGGGTTACCCAGTTTTGTTGGAACTAATATGCACACAGTATATACAAAGTTTAATCAAAATCGTTAGAACAGTTATCGAGAAAATTAAGGTTATGTATAATTTTTATATGATAGGTAGTGTTAATATAATTGCTCAGGGTAAATAAAAATGGCTAGAGTTTTCGGTCAAGCTGTTTCGGCTGGAGAGACCATTGCGGACCGACGAATGAAATTCCAAGCACCACGTTTTTAGGTTCCTATATCATCCTTATATTAGAATCAATCAAAATTTCGAGGTCGAAAATATTTACGAACATAATATCTTTCTCTTAGAAAGGCTGGCATTTTTATGCATATTCCTATTTTGTCTACTAGTTGCAAAAGTTGCGTTATTCGTATTAACAAAGAGCTACAAATTAAAACTAAAATGGTATATTAAAATGTTAATTTAATCGCACAGAACATTTCATACATAAAGAAAGGACATTATTTATTCAATTAAATGCTATTTCAAAAACTACTCAAACCAAATAGGTCTCGGTAAGTTTTTTGGCCTAAATACTGGTTGGTGTCAAAATGAAGCTGATGATATTGCATTTATAATAAAAAATGCACTACTATACGATTTTCATTCGTTCCTATTTCGTATGTTCTCTTGCTTTTATAGTTTGCCACCTGTTAAAACCACATACAACTAGTTACTCTAGTCTCAATTCATTAATTCGCAGTAATAAAAACTCATTGATAATGTTCAGTATCCCATGGATACAGTAACCGTGTTACCCACGTCCTCAAGAGAAATTAGGCTATTAACACTTGTAACTTAGTGGATGTAACGGTTCTTCGTGAATAATCAGTGTTTATCAGTTTTTTTTTTGTTTACGTATTCGCTTGAATGAATAAAGGCTTTCACTGCGTCTCTGAGGTTCAAGCGAGCATGAACGTAGTTAAGAAATGACTATGGTCTGTAGAAAGTAGCTGAATTTGTAAGGAAAAATATTCAAATCTCTCTGAAATACAATGTCACGACGGCTTAATCGACATCGACTAGTCATCTCTCTTGAGAGATACAAGAAGAGGCGCCTCTTATAGAGCCTCGTTTTTTTGTCCAGTTGGCGTAGTCCCGGTCATTCTACGGCAACTGGGCAAAAACCAATCTTTGCCGAAATTCAAATAATATTAAAAAAATTTAAAATTTCGTTGTATAGTTAACAACATCATCTTGATAAGTCGCACCAGCTATTTTATTCCGTTGACGTCAACGATTTTTCTAGCCAATATAACACGTTTGCTCAACCAAACGTGGTTTGTGTAATTTTGAGCAATGTTTGAGAACACCATCTCGATTAGTTCGGTTTTTGATTCAGTATAGTGCCATTGAATTAATCTAATGTAACCAGACGATGTGTCAACTGGAATTTTTGCATTACCAATATCTATCAATTGTTGGGAAAACTTCTCCAGATGGGTCGTCCTGCAATTCAACTCGCATGTTCATATTTAATTTAAGTGTTTTGAGTATTTCCATGAAATGGACGCCTCCAAACATGCGTTTAGTTTGTCAACTACAACAAGAGTGTAATGCAACTAACTCCATTTTTGTTTCCATGCAAAAAACTAAACTTGGTCGAGGTGATAAGCATGCAAAATGGAGTTTAGATGTTGTAATCAAGTTCAAAGAATTACATGCCAGCGGACCAAAAGCCAACAGGTTCCTGCTACAAAACGGCTACCCTTTTCCTGCTAACATAACGTTAAAAAAAAAATTGGGATAGAAATGCACTAAAACCCTCTTCAAACTACATACAAAGCATGTGTTCTTTGTCAACTGACTGTTCTTGATACTGATACTGAAATCATAAAAACGTTTTCCTTTGTAAAATCTATTTTAGAATAAGAATAAATTAAAATCAAATATAATGTGATTAAAAAAATAACCAGTTAAAGAGAAAATTAAATGAAAGCTGTTCTTAAAATTATACTAGGTATGCTTTTTATTGAATGTGAGAAGTTTTAGTTTTCATTCTTTATTCTCTCAAGGCAAGTGTTATTTTCACACATAAGAAAGAGATAGGAGAACAACATGCGCAATAATATTTTTTACATTCTTTATGTGTATACCTTGGTGCCATCGCCCATTCGTCGCAGAGGATCAGAATTCCTAGAAAGGTTGCAAGTTGGAATTATATTAAGGTCGCCAGAATGCATATCTGTGGCTGATGCTTGAATATGAGTCAGAAGTTTAAAACAAGGCAACCCATAAACCCTTACCCAACGTGTGTCTTCGTGAATCTGTAAAACTTGAAGTTGAATGGAGGGCAACTCATGCATGAAATGTATCTCTCTTTTGACAGTGATATCAGGCACCAGCTACAGATAGGCATTCTGGACGACCCATTAGTTGTCATGTTCAACTGTAACTTGAGTGCTGAATGAGCTGTTTGACCGCCTTCTAACCAATTTGCAATTGAATCATTGCCAATATGACATTAAAAACATTTTTCCTGCAGGTGGTCATGGCTCAGAGGAATGCGTAGTTGACTGCTAAGCCAAACGCTGCGGGTTCAAGCCCCAGCCGATGGCCTCAGTCGCCAGTGCTGTTATGTGTCTGTAGTTCGTTGCATTCATGTGCGAAGTACTGTGAAAAAAAAAAAAAAAAAAAAAAAAAAAACATTTTTCCAGTTCCAACGAGAGCATATGAGAAAATAGAACGTTTCTTTGAACAGTTTCCTCAACGCCTCGGAATCGTATTGGGTTTCTCGTCTCAACTTTTAATTAAATGCATTGTGCATTCGGCAATTGGGCGTTGTCACTACTAATTGCATTTATCCTTGTTGGCAAGCATTAACCAAATGTCCTTAATTACAATTGATGTATTCTGAATTTCTTCGTTCATTTGAAAATCCGGAATTGATTTATTTCAGTGCGAGCTTTAACTGGAAAAGTAGTTTTTTGCTTTCTTGGGCTTTCTTTTTATGTATATTCATTTTTATTTTACTTTTTCTTAAAACTAACTAACATATTAGACAAAAATTCATAAAGAAAACTAGCCTATTTATCAACTACTTAACTAAGTTACTGGCCCTATGTGGGCGTCCTAAATTAAGTGTTAACAATTTAATTCTAATGCCTTTCGGCCTATTATCTAATATGTAAATGCATAGTTAAAACTTGGTTTCTTGTCTTTTTTTTATTTAAACTTACATGCTAAACTAAACTACTTATCGACTAACTTAAACTACTCAAACTAATTAAAACTACCTGAAAATACCTTAAGAACTAGAACAGCCGCAGCAATCGTTTTCTGGTTTATTTTTTTTTATATATATTTATTTTTTTTGTAATTTTTTTTTGTGCCACCATTCCTGTTTCCTAGATTAACCTTAAGATTTAAAACTATGTAAGTCGGCCATAAAGTTACAATTTTAAATCAACTATCTTTAACTAGTTAAACCACCACAACAGGTTTTCCTGTTGTAACCTACTCCAACGGTCCCAATCGGACACACTCCTGCTGAACCGCAGGCGCTCTACTCCACACCGGGCACCCATAGGTAATCATTGGCCTAATGAGGGCCCTGCTGTCAAGACGACTGCTATAAAACAATCGTCTTGTCAGGGCAAATGCTCCCCTAGCTCTCGCCAGAGCAGCATCTACATGTCTTCCGAAATATGAAGTCATGAAGCATTAGTAGTGGTTTACTTATGCCAATTCTGGTCAGCTTTAGATAGAGGCTCTCTAATCATACGGTGTCAAAAGCCTTCTTTAAATCAAGCAGACATGCACCCTTGCAATGTTTTTTGGCTTTGTTCCATTGTATATCAGAGACGAGTTTGGAGGCGGCATGAATACAGTCATGTCCAGCCTTGAAACCAAACTGGTTCTCCGGTATAATATTATTGTCCTCAGACCACTTGAACAGTGCTCGATTGAGAATCTTTTCGAAAACCTTGCTGATACTCGGAAGGAGACTTATCGACCGGAAATTTGCCGGATTGGAGTTGTCCTTTCCCTTTTTCGGGAGAGGATGAACCACCGCTGTCTTCCAAAATATGCATTATTCAGCGCGTTGTTGAACAGCGTGGCGTAAATGTCCACAGCTTCAGGGGGTAAGTGTCGCAGTACAATGCTGGATATACCATCGACTCCCGCTGACTTCTTTTTCTTCAGGGAATCGAAGATGATCTGGAGTTCCACCTTCGAGGTAAACAGGGATCTAGACCCACTTCGCTCGGCGACTACAGCGTTTGCCAAGTTTTCGTCATCAAACGGGGTGAAACCACGGTTCTCAGATCGCCATTGCATTATGTCGTTTCGAAGATAGAAATGATGGAGCAGGGCATTGCTTTCCAGGACGCGCTTCCGGCGAATTCTGTGATTCACCTTATACACTTCCTGAAAGACAGCCCCCACTGCATCCACTTTCTCCTGAGGATCTTCAATAACAAAGAAATCATCGTCGAAGACGGCTTCCCCCGATCAATTCCTGCTGTCAAAAGTCAGTTGTTCGTTTGAGCTTAATACACAGAAGGTCGTTATGACCTTTCCTCCTAAAGATCTTATTAATTTGTGGAAACATACTCGGGTCGCTAAAATTTACGGCCCGAATTCTGTTATAGATAGTTCTCCTTGATCAATTGGCTGAGGTTTTTGATCGACGCCTTCAGTGTACTGGTCGCGTGGGTTTGTCAGTCGTCTGTACAAGAGTTTAAGTCTTGTCAGAAGTCCGCTTTTTTGTCTGTGTAGTGCATCGATGGTCGCGTTTCTGTACGTAGACGGTATGTTATGTTCTTTGTATTTTGGTATCGTCCTGTTCATTGTTCGTTGAATCGTTTTGTCGATTTGTTGTAAGTATTCGTCGATTTCGTTGTTTGTTAGGTTTCTGTTGTTTGATGGTGAAATGGCCCTCGAACGTAGTTCTCTTAATAAGGCGTTGTTGAAGCGAGGCCAGCGCATCTTACCGTAGTTGTAAGCATGCATAGGCACATAATCCTCCAAAGCCACAAGCTCGTTCGGAAGCTGTATTACGGCGAGTGATCACTGTCGTACTCGATCATCCGTAAACAGTTTCGCGGGTGTTGACCTACTCTGTTAGTAACTGTCAGTCTTGTGTCTCGCAGCAAAAGATCCAGGAAAGCACGATGGCCTATCTGTGGCGAGAATGTCGATCCTATATTCAACATTCTAGTGGACCATCCAATTGTAAAGATTGTTACCCCGACGATTTTGTAATTGATTTCCCCAATCTTTGTGTCTGCCATTTAAATCTCCGGCCAAAAGATAAAAGTTCTCCACTGAGTTCAGTCTTAAGAGATTCGAAAAGTTTTCCGAGCTCTGTTGTAAAAAGTGTAGGCTGAGGTCCTTCCGTTGCATAGGCCGCTATCACATACAGTCGCTTCCCTTGTTGGAGAGGAATGCATATGATGCAGGCATCCAGCAGCCGGTATCGGCGCACTTCACCACTATATATGACCTTATAACTAATGCCTTTTCGTATAAAGATAGCGACCCCGCCTCCTTGAGTGGAATTGGGTCGGTCCCTTCTTACGATATTGTAATTACTATTAGTCAATTTATGCTTCTGGTTTAGCTTAGTTTCGCTAGCCATAAGCACATCGGGACTTTGGTCTGTAAGCAACTGGAAAAGTTTAGCTCTACGTTCGATCCTAATCAGTGAATTTACATTCACAGCCAGGATCTTTAAGGGTCTTTTTGACAGCTGTCTGGCTTCCTTAGGTGGATGCTATACCATTTTTCCCTTTCCTGACGCCATTTGGGCGTAGGAAAATTGGGGGTTGACAGACATTGAGGGAGGGCGAACGGCTGGCTGATTCGCCACTACCGTTTGCTTCGCTTTTTGCAGGGTGGGATGTCTATGACCCGCTCCTTTCCTAGACTACACTCTCCTATATTGTGGTTCTCTCCACACTTGACACAGCGTGACTGCATTTCGCAGTTTGCTGAGGCGTGGTCGAACCTTTGGCAACGCATGCTGTCACCTCTTTTTAATTTTTCCCAGTGTACAACCTGTAAGTTGAGGACTGAGACACTCCTCAACTTTTCCAATTTGCTTTGGGACGATAGCTGAACTAGGAAGATCGGTAGTTTCCGGTTCTCCCGTCTGGAGAACCAGTGAATGGCTTTACACCTACGACAAACAATTGTTTTCAGTTCCATTTTGTAAGTTTGGGTTTATCTGCTTAATGAAACAACAGAGTTTGGTTTTAATAATTATATTATCTCTATATTCTGAACCGACGTCGTCAATCTACTCAATGATGAAATTCACCGTGAAGCGGGAAAGCCATCTGTTGTTGGATGCTGGCTGCGTTCAAGCTAGGCTGCGTTCAAAGTAATATTCTGTGCCCTCTATGTCAGCGATATTATAATTTCATCTTACAACTTATATGGACATTTTATTAAATACGTGTACGATATATTCAGATTCAGATCTCAGCAACTCGAAATTGTTTTAAGTTTATACTTTAACTGTTTTAAGATGAAATAGTCTTGTAAGATCGCGACAAAAGCATTTTCATTTGTTTGGAGAAAAAAAAACCAAATAGCTGATAACTGAGCTGTTGCAAATTATATACAATTCAATGCACTGAAAAACTGCTTCATGAGGTAACTCTGTGATAACTAAGTGCTAACTCAATACTAAAAATCCGGGCCCTACGACGCATCTGATACAATTTTCTCAAATGTTCTTTCCATATAGGGATACATTTATTTATTTATATAACTATATATAATATATATACATATAAACATAGATAAGCAAGCAATCGAATGAAATTCCAGGATACACACTTCCAACTCTAGCAATTCAAGGCATACTGGACTACTCGAGTTCGCCTTACATGAAGGGGTGTAAAAAATCGTGTGTCACGGATTAGTCTTAGTATCTTCTTCTATGAAAAAAAAAATTATTTAACGCAAATCATGTCAACAATCTATAAATCTCTTTATTTTGTTTATTGTTAAAATTGTCTCTTTTCAATAAAAGTCAACACATCTTTTAAGTTTTCTTTTTAAATTCTTCGCCTCTGTCGCAATTGCGCTGAATAAAAGTCATCAATCCACCCGCGAATTATCTTCATTTCAAGATCTCTTGCTCGTCGAACAGAAACAGGATCCTTCAATATGAGAGTATTGAAATGTAAAAAACAAAATTATAGTTGAAGCTCTTAATAATATCAATCTACCTGATTATTTGGGGCTCGTAAATCAATATGGTGTGCCCCCTCTGGGATGATGATAATAGTTATCTCATCATTTCCTGTTTTAAGTACCCCACCTCCACTCCAGGGATCCAAAAGACCGTTACTAAAGATGATATTAGTATATGATCTGAAAAACGAATTTAATTATTGATTGTCATCGTAAATGAGTAGTAACTCCCTTACCCAATATTTTTACCACCAAATCGGATGAGGATCTCATCTTCCCTTGGACGAATTTTAAACTTGTTAAAACATTTATCCGAATAGGCTTTAAAATCCCACTCTTTCTTTCTGAACATGTCGTTATCATCCCGGACACACATTGGCATGACAATTTCATTACAAGTCTGTATATCCCAGGCGGAGCCACCTAAAGATGGATCGTATGCGGACTTGTAATCCAAACATTTTGTCGATCCAGTAAAATTTGTGTAAACGCTCAGAGCACTCTGTAAAGCCTGTCGGGAAAAAGTATGGTTATTTTATGTCGAAAAGTGAAGTTTGTGGTGCAACTCACATCAAGAAAATCGTTATCTTTGTCGTAAGTCTGAGACAAATAGAAGCAAAACTGACGAACAGGATATGGAGGCAGTGGAGCCAAGAAGCTATTTTCGTATGGATAGTTAGCCATTGCCAGGTTACCATACACATCCTCTAGGTAATCTTAAATAAAATCAGAATAACATTGAAATTTCTTTTTTAATTGAATAAGTTTCCACAAACGCAATAAAAATGATTTGGTGATGTCGACACGCAATCGGTTGTAATGGTTTTAAACTATAGAATAACGTTAGCGCTTTTTCAAATTTACCCTTAACGCTTTTGGGATTTATTTATTCGAAGAGAAAAACGAATTGATATTCAATATGTATGCATGTTGGTTGAGGACCAGGTTCATTTCGGACTGTATCGCCACTAAATTAAGTAAGAAAGTATTAGAAGAGAATTTAAACATATCATTCATTGATACTACTCTTGTCTTAGACGAACATTATTTCAGCTTTAGCTATCTCAATGTCTGTACACAAGTAAGTTTCAGAAAAGTAACATTTGATTATCCCTTTATTAAATAACGACTATTCTGCATTGCCCGATAGAATTCCACCAATCGTAGTAAAGCAATACAAAGATGCTCTTTTACAATACCTTAAGTATACATAATATGTTTGAAAGCTCCCTTGCTTCATGAGTATTATATTACTATTTTTGAATAATAGTATAATATGGGACTCTAGGCCTATAAGTCAATCTCTAATACATGTTATCGGAGGTATGCTAAAAATAACTACAAATTTTTGGCGCAACAGGCTCGTTTGTACCCAGGGCCGAGCTTTCTCACAACCATTCATGTGTGCGTGTGTACTTCTAGAACGTTGGCGGGACCTCCTGTTTTATGCCGAATCCGACGGCGAATTTGAGATCACATTTTCTTGACAGTTGATATTAGTCGGATAATTTATCAGATCATCACTAGAGGAGGGCCAGTGAAAAATCATTAAGGTGTTGCTACGGCTGGGAATCGAACCCAGACCTTCTGCGCTGCGGTTCATCGCACTTATCATCGTGTCGCTGAGCCCGTCACAAATATAAATGCGTAGCTGGAATAGTATGAAGATAGCATCTCAAAGTAGTAGCATCAAGATAGCATATCAAAGTAATAGCTGCAAGAGGCACAATCATTAAGCTACAGAGCAATGGGACAAAGTCATACGAGCCTACGCAGACGATGTATTCATACAAGTTAAATGGATATGTATTCCTACTCACTATTAGTGAGCTGTCCAAGGGTGCATTGAGAAATCTCAAGGAGTTGATAAAACTATTTTCTTTACTAATAAGATAAAAATATCAAAAATTTAACCTGCCGGTTATCAACGGGGCTATTCGATAGCGCACAATATTTGCGTGTCATTGTTGACAGAAGACTCAATTGGAACCAAAATGTGTGCGAACACATAAAGGCCACAATGGCTTTCTATACGTCTAACCGAATATTCGGAAAAAAAAAAACTGTCATCAGACCCCAGACGGCGAACAGTGAGTTAAGCTGTGTACACGAAAAAATGTGTACACTACATTGTTCCGTTTCCGCAAACTCGGAAGTGAGTTTTTTTACAGTTGTCGTGTACAAAAGTGAATAAGACAGCGTGAAAAAATCGGCGAACCCAAAATATTTTTCACCACGGAGTAATGACCATAAATTCAGTTCACTCGGCTGGCAAAAATTATTCATTTAGAACACTCAAACACACATTGGTGTACACAGGTAGTGAATTTGAGTTTTGTGAAGTGTGTACATAGGCAGAAAACTCACGCTTGTGGGTATTGGCCGCGATTATCCTATGGATGTACACGGCTATTGTAAGAATTATATGAACATATGGAGGAAGTCCTCCTCCACAGAAAAAAACTCTCCCATCTTAAAATATGAGAAATGTAAAGAAATTTAAAAAGGATAGCATGTATGGGCGCTAACAGCGCAATGAAGACCACATGAATGGCGGGACTGGAGACCATTCTAAGCCTGCTACCGCCAGACCTTTACATGCAAGAATATTCACCCAAAAGTGCTCTAAGAATAAGCCAGCTCAACTGCTGGAAACTGAACTTGCGAGGACACGCTCAAATTCTTAACAGATACTTGGGCTCATATTTATCATATGACTACATGCTGCTCCACTATGATTTTCAAAAACAATTCTCCTGTATCTTTCCAAGTAGAGAGGAGTAGGAGAGGAAAGAACTGGTCATCGAAACCATATCAACCTACACTGATGGACGTAGGCGTTGGAACTGGAGTGTTTTGTAACTGGAGTCCGTTTCGACAGTAGTAGGGGATTCTAACTGGACACAAATTACTTAAAAGCCACAAACTGTAAATGCATCTTACAAATGATGACCTTTGTGTATAACGAAGATGTACACGAGGATGCCCTACACTTTCTTTGCTACTGCCCAGGCCCATCCAATTAAGAATAAGAACCTAAGGAAAATACTTTTTCCGTGACCTCATGGATTTATCTGAAATCCCTCTCTATAATCTTTTCAGGTTTGTAACAACAATTAACGGGATAACTGAAGGAACCAACCACCGTGTACCCCCAACGGGCATCACAATGGGTCTTTATTGACCTGAGTGTGATGAGGGAAGTAGAGTTTGAAGATAATGGAAAAGGTAAATAAAAAAATATAAATGGTAGAACTTAATTAGTACTTCAAATTAAACAACTTGGTATTGTACGCAAGAAATAAAGGTTAAAGGTGAAAATTAGCCCTTGTATCAGCATAAATCGGTCCAGCAGCACCGTTGTTCGCTCGCTACACTGCTGTTGCTCCTTTTTTCAATTGAAGTCCAGTAATTAAACATATGAGAAGGCTACAATCCACTGTGCGGATCGTTTAATAACCTATCCCATCGCAATCCTTAAAATTAATATTCCAAAAATGTGGGCATTATGGCAACTTAATATTGAAAGTGGCATTGTCACAACTTATTGTTCAAACAGTTTATCAAAATCTTGTATAGTATTTGACAGAAAACTATACGTTTTTCTCCTGTATATGGTGCGGCATAGGGTACACAAATGGTTTTTATAGGAAAACGCCCCCAAAAATTGGGCGTTGGTTAAAATGATATATGTACGAAAAGTTTTTATAATATTCACGCACTCAAGGGGTTATGAATACCCTTTATATGTTTAACCACAGTACGAGCGTTAGAGAAGGGGAGGAAAGAGAGTGATAGGAAAGATTTTGTGACTTACTCCATGGGTGGTGTCTGAACTAACTTCAGGGAGTCACTGTTTCTTGTTTTCTATAAATTTGAAGATATTTTAAGAGGGGCATAATTTTAGGTATACTAACCGACCTTTTTTTATTGCTTTTGAATTCAAGTTAAATGGATTTTGGCTGGGATTGAACGCGCAACCTTCCACTCAACAGGCGAACACATTCCACTACACCGCGGCCACCCACAATAATAACGTTTTTCTTAAAAGTGGGCGTGGTATTGGGTGGATCTCAAAAATTTTTAAACTTGTTCTATTCCGCCGGATAGAGAGTCTTACTTACTTACTTCAGAGGCGCTACAGCCCGGAATGAACCTGGGCCTCAACCAACATGCCTCTCCAATTAGCCCGGTCCTTAGCTAACTGCCTCTAGTTGCGCACTCCAAGTTGTTGAAGTCGGTTTCTACTTGTGCGCGCCACTTAAGGCGATGTCTTCCTCTACTGCGTCCGACGTCTGGCTGGGAATCGAAGACTCTGCGAGCCGGAGTACTGGTGTCCATTCGTTCTACATGTCCTAGCCATCTTAAACGTCCAATGCGGAGTTTTTTGACCAGGGGCATGTCGCTGTACAGCTCGTATAGTTCTTGGTTGAATCTTCGTCTCCATAGCCCGTCAACGCAAACGGGACCGAAGATTTTTCGAAGAATTTTCCTCTCAAATCGACCAAGGATTTCTTCATCCGCTTTTGAGACGGTACATGCTTCAGCCCCGTAGATCAGGACTGGGATGATCAGGGTCTTATATAAGATCTCCTTAGTAGTTCGAGTGAGGGCTTTACTACTGAATTGCCTTCTTAGCCCGAAGAAACAGCGGTTGGCAAGAGTAATTCTTCGTTTAATTTCTGACGAGATGTTGTTTTCAGAGTAAATAGCGGAACCGAGATAGATAAAGTCCCGTACTACCTCGAAGTTATATCTGTCAATGGTGACGTGCTGTCCAATTCTTCGATGTTGTGTGTCCTTTCGTGTTGACAGCATATACTTCGTCTTGCCCTCATTAACTGCTAAGCTTATTTTTGCCGCCTTCTTCTCTATACTAGCAAACGTGGCTATGACATCACGTTGGGTCCTACCAATGATGTCAATATCGTCGGCGTATGTTAGTAGTTGTACAGATTTTTCGAAATTTGTGCCTCTGGTGTTGGCTCGCAGCGCATCGCCTTGCCTTAATCCTTTTTTGGTATCGAATGTGTCAGTGAGGTCGTTTCCGACCCTGATCGAGCAGCGAGAATTCTCCATCGTCATCCTACACAAACGGACGAGTTTGGGCGGTATACCAAAACTAGACATGGCTCTGTATAGTTCGTCTCTATAAATGCTGTCGTATGCGGCTTTGAAATCGATAGGTGATGGGTATCGATTTGGACTTCTTGGGTTTTTTTCCAGGATCTGCCGAAGTTTGAAGATTTGATCGGTTGTGGACTTTCCTGGCCTAAAACCACACTGATAAGGGCCAATCAGGTTGTTGGTAAACGGTTTCAAGCGTTCACATATTACGGCAGATATAATTTTGTATGCGATGTTGTTATGAGTATGGTGGATGTTACTTACCAAGTCATCTCCTCCGGCTTTATAAAGCTCGGCGGGAAGGCCGTCATTTCCGGCGCCTTATGAATCATCAGGTCAGGTGGTTGGCAGCTTTTGCTGTCGTTGCCAATATTGAATGGTTCGTTCTGCCTGACAGCGGAATGTTGTTCGTCATCGCCGTTTAACAGTCTGCAGAAGTGGTTCTTCTATATCCTCAGCATAGACTGTGTCTCAACTACGATATTTCCTTGTTCATCTCGACAGGATTCTGTTCGAGCCTTGTATTCTTGGCTTTGACATTTTACACTTTGGTAAAACTTGGGAACATCTTTCCATCTAGAGAGTCTATATATCGAATTTCAAAACTCTAGCTCAAATTTTAAGGCCAAAAATCGTTGACACACAGACGGACGGAAAGACTGACAGACAGATATGGCTAGATCGACACAGCTAGCGATTCTGAGTCGATCCCTATGGGATAGGGTATAAAAATATCAGCGTTCCTTATTAGCAACGGTTCTTTTAAATACGATATATGATATTCTTCGGAAGGTGGAAAATCTCCTGAATTGTAAGATTCATATATTGGCGAAATATTGTCATGTGAATGTCACAGATTTAGTTTGAGATTTAATGAAGTTGAAGCAACGGGTTACTATTTTTTTTATTTTCCGTTAATATAAAAAAAATGTTGTCGTACCCATTTCAAACACACAAAGCTTCTCCAAACAACATAACAATAAAGCTACTAGCAGTTTAAACTTCCATTTTACTCCTATGTATTGATGTTGGGTACACATTCCGTAAATTTCAACGATGGTGTTGGAGACTTTTTGGGTACAGTCCGTCTAAATTGTATACACACAAACAAACTTAATAAACGAATTCTACAGTAAGTACCTATAAAGTCTCCTAAACATTGTAAACGATATTCATTTTAAAGTAACGGAATTAGTATCCTGCAAAGAAAATATCGTTATTCTTTTTTAACAGAAAACTGAAAAGTCAAAATTCGGCCTTAAGCCAATTCTTCGGCCACATTTGGCCGAAGACGAATGTTCCGTCGGACTCTAGGGGGAAGACACCGCCTACCTCATAAACCCACCAACCTAACCTAACCCAAAAGTAGTTTAAAAAAAATACTCTGCGCAATTGTATGCTAGAGTCGTATAAGTGTATATCAAATTGTTTTTCTTTTTTTTGGTTATAATATTATATATAGCTAAATTGAAATTTTTTCGTTTATTGATTTTGTTAGTGATGTCAAACTGAATAACTTCTATGTTCTGTTACTATGCCACTAACAAATGCACTAAATGATGTCATTTTCATACGCTTCTGCGAGGAAATATGGTCCAAATCTGCCTAGGCTTCGTTGTTTCACTGTGGTTGCGCAAAGAAACACATGCCGCCGCCAAACTTAAAGTTTCATAGTACCGTGCTAAAAAAAGAGCGACATCTTGTGCCAAGAGATTAATTTCCACAGCGACATGTAGCGTAATCTATTCAAAAGATGGAAAACTACAAGGAGTGATTTAAAAAAATTCTTCAATAAAAATACATTTCTTTCCATAAACTGAAAAAGTTTTGTAAACTCATTTCTTACTATTGTTTTATGATCATTTACGAACGTACATTTTCTTGTAATGTGATGAAGCAAACGATTTTTTTTTTTGCTTACTAGGTTTTCCGCAGTGAAACAGTGGCATGTATGTAGTTTTGGAACATACTTGAAGGTGGATACTAGCAGTCCATATATAAGTCAATGGTTAAAAAATGTCGATGTCTAGGATACAACAACGACAATGTCAAAAAAATGGCCCTTTGAAAAATAAATAGTTGCTATCCGAAATCATCACATGTTGAGTTTTTGCATTAAGCGTAGATGAAGTTACCGACAGATACCGGTATGACAGATACCGACTGACAGTAAAACTGATTTTTCTGTATGGGTATGTTTTTTTTTCTCACTTTTACCACGAAAATGGCATAAAGTAATAATCGGTAAAAATTTAGATTGTTCGGAAATAGACTAGTGTTATCACTTTCTTATTTTTACCAAATGTTGCGAACGGAAACGACACTATAGTATTTTTTACTGATTGTTCGGGATCAGAACTAATATCGTACAGGAACAGTTTATTTGTTTTATTAGCAAATATTTTTTAAATACTCTTATTCCTGTGGTGTGGTTGGTAATGAATTACCGCGGGGAGGGTATGTGTTTTATAGTTGCAATATCAATGTTTGATTACACAGGGTTTCCATATGACATGATTTGAAAAGGCTTATCTTAACTCTCCACTTCGGATTCAATATAACATTTAAGCCTCAGCATTCGTACAAGAACTACGAACGGAGGTATGTACCTATAGTTATGGAAATCCAATGCGTCCATAACAACACAGAAAAAAAGGACAAAATTAAATCATTCAATTTTCAATTCTATTTCTTTTATATTAAAAATAATGCAAGAATGGAGAGAGCGGACAATATCTAATCGCTCGCTCTCATCTGCTTACACCAAAGGGTCTTCCAGAATGCATATCTGTAGCTGACGCTTGTAGCTGAGTCAGATGTTTACAAAATGTGTATCTTTGTGAATCTGTAGCTTGAAGTTGGATGGACATGGAGGGCAACTTCATGCAAGATATATGTCTCTCTTTTGACAGCGATACAAGACAACAACTACAGATGGGCGGGCGGTCCTTAATTCTTTGCAAAGGTATAATACCCAATTTATGGTCAAGATGTTAGGCCCCTAGAGATCGAAACTGAGAGTCAGAGTTTGAAACTATTATTATCATGAGTTATAATGTCGCATTGCCTACCTTTTGACCACCTCTTGCCAACTGCTGGTTTTTAAGACTAAGAAGGCGATTTAGTAGATAGACTCATACTCAAACAACTAAGGAGATACTATTTAAGACTCTGATCATTACAGTCTTTCGGTTCGACGCTGAAACAAGACCGTATCAAAAAGCCGACGAAGTAGTCTTTGGTCGTTATGAGCAAAAATCCCCCCTGTTTGGGTTGACGGGGTAGGCTATAAAAAGCAACTTTTCAACATTGGATAAATCAAATGATCTGACATCACTGGATTAATAATACGTTATTTATAAAAAAAATTAAGATAAGTCTGCGAATCCTTGATCACATAAAAGCAAACACAACCGCATTGGTTTGGTCTCGCCGTCTCTGTGATGAAGTGTACTACATAGGGAGTCTATTCGATTTTGAGTACCAGGAAATATGCAGGTAGTAATGCATCATATTATGTGTAATCACGTTCCCTATATCACTCTAGCAAAAACCAGTAATGTGCATAACTATATATCCACAACTAACCCGCGGTTAAACAAACCCAAGTTCATCAATCTCAACCCAAAGACCATAGCACTACATAATACGTACCGAAAAACACATCAATGTCATCCGGTTTAGTCATTGGCTGGCAGAACTTAAATCTAGAATTCAAGAATGCTCGTCCAGTGTCATTTGAAGCGTAATTTCTTTAAAGGAAATGCAATTCAATTAAACATATCACTTAAGCATTTCTAAAGTTATCTTACTTAAGTATGTTCCATGACCTCTTGATGTTGTCACTGCAATTCGAATTAAGCGACGTCTTGAATACAGATGTTACAATCTTCGTGAATATATCACAAGGTACCAAATCTGGAAACAAATAAAATTAATAACAAGTGATTGCCGAATTGCCGAATATGTGCTTACCTCCAAATTGCCAAATCGGAGCAGAAGCAGCGAGCGCCCCGGTTATACGGTGCGGATATTTCATACGAAACCATGCGGCCAACATTCCTCCATAAGATCCACCAACAGCGATTACGGGTCTATCAATCTGTCCATGTGTTATATTGTCCAATACCTGAGCATAGTCGGCCAAAGCCTGTTCAACTGTTAAGAAGCCAAAATGCGCTGGACTATCGAATGAAGCATTTCCATACGGCAGAGACTTTCCATAGTATCGATGTTCTGCAAAGACTACCATCGCCTCTAGTGATTCGGCCTTCTCCCAGATGAATCCGGTGTTCTTAGCAAAAAGTTCAATGTCACCCTCATTGCCGCAGTAAAAGAGTATTGGTTTATAGTTAGAGCCCTTTGTGAAGCTGTCATTAATCAAAATGCTGAAAAAGAAAAGTTTTTTTTTTATTTCCAAAGTGCACCGTGCAAGCGAGTCATTTAATTACCGCAAATTAAAAGAATGATCGGTCACATAATTAAAATGATCCACTGGAACTTCAATATATTTTTCTATCCACGAATACTTTTCATCAGCATTATCTGTTGCACCTATTGTGGCAATCAAATAGAAACAAAGCACATAGACACCGAGTGTTTTCAGCATTCTGGTGATCGGTTCTGGCCGCACTTAATACGCGGTCAACACAAGCGAACTGTCAAACCGAAACTGATCATAGTTCGTAGCAAGTTTCTTTAGAGAATCTGTAACCGCATATAGAGGACAAACATAGATATGATGTGCGTCATATTGTGTTCTGAATTTTTGATTGCTTTAAGGGAGTATGGGGTCAGCCGTCAGCGTGAGGCGTAGATGACCGAGAGAGAAAACGTTGAATGCGGAGATGCGATACCCTGCCGGCGTTTTTCTTATCACCATTTTTATTTGCTTTTCTGATAAACGTGTTGTTCGCAGTAGCTATGCATACTATAAAAGTTTGTTTAGCAAATAATTGATTAATCATCAATGTTTAATAATATAATTCGTTTTGATAACCGCTGAATGGATACTCGGTAGATCACTTTACATATATTACCATTAATATTTCATTAACAGCAATATTGTCAAAATACAGTTTTTAAATATGGTGGTATTATTTTAAATTGCAATAAATGCTTAAACGATAAGAAAAACGGAAAAGTGGGCGTATAGTTTCAGAAGTGGTGCGCAAATATGAGCGATAGCATGTAGTAACAATTCAGACTTAACATCCTGAAGATATGGCATCGTAATAGACCCAGGACACTTAACAGCGATCAAGCGACCTCAGTCTCGATTCACATGGAGGCGAATCCTGTAACGTGAACCATTCAAGAAAACAAACAAGGTCATGGCTTTTGGTGTAGCCAAACCGATTATCTTTGATGAGGCTTTGCGAAACGATCTGTCGATTTGTGAAAGTAAAGGGTCGTCCAGAATGAATATCTGTAGCTGATGTGCTTGAATCTAAGTCAGAAGTAAAAACAAGCAACCCGTAAGCCCTTACACAATGTGTATTTTCGTGAATAAGTAGCTTGAAGTTGTATAGAGGGCAACTTCATGCAATAAATTTATCTCTCTGTACCTCTCTATGGTCTGATTTGTATTATATGAAACGAAAAAGCGTTACGAAAAAGAGAAAACAAAATTCCGCAACTGGTTTTGGGATGCTGTGCTGTTTGATCGTATGTATTAAGCGGGTGTACTTGTATCTTATATGTACCATACACTACGCAGACACGTCGTTGCAGACTAATATATTTTGTTGTTATGCACATGTCTGTCGACTGTTTGCAGCGACGGTCTTTGTGAATTCAAAACTTTTCCATTCCTTGCTATAAATTCTTCTTTTTTTTATAGAGCACAAGGTATCCTTCATTCTTCCGACTTGAAGACCAGGACGAAACAATACGAACTAATATCTGCGCACTCGCAGATCTGAACTGTGTGTGGCGAAGGTATGTTTGCACAGACTTAAGATCTGCTACGACTTGTCTGCGTAGTGTATTGGACCTAATTAATCAACACGTTGATGTGCACCAAAAGGGATCACTGTCGTAAGTGCGCACATGGTATGACATTCAACCTTATTGTGCTTAGTTGTCTCGTCGGTTGACGGTTTAGTGTTGTCATATTGGTCGGAGAACGATAAAGTTGGTAGACGTAGTTATTTAACAAATAAATAAAAAAAAGGACGTTTTTGCAAAGGCAACCCATGAAAGCGTGGTGGTGTGTAGTGGGTACAATTGCTGTCAATTAGTAAATTTGGGTGGTACGAGGCATTGTGTTAGAGCAAGATCAAATTATGAATCTCATCGGTGAGTCCGGGAAAATCAATATTCGTCGTTATGATTCCTTACAACAACGAAACGAACGTTGTTAGACGTTCGTTAGATAGATGCGACATTAATTTGGTAACATGTTTTGAATAAGGTTCCGTTCTCGGTTACGTTTGAGTGTATGTGACTAAAATGGTTATTTTCCTCTGAATTTTGAATGGAAAACTGATCGATTTCTCGGGCTGTCTGTTATAAATGTGTTTTCGGCGTGTGGGACGGCTTGAATTGGATTCTATAAAATGAAAAAGCGTCACGAAAAAGATAAATTCTGATTCTCGTCTAATTACCGAAATCAAGCAGCATCGGACGCAACTCGATTGGGACAGGATGGGAACACCGCGTGTTCTTGGTTAATTTATTAGAGAACTGACATCAAACCAGTTTTGTAGGCTAGAGGACTGATGTTAGCGGTAAGAAGTAGTTGAAATTCATCAACCATCAACCATCAACATCAATTTGTTCTGCCGGCATAATCCATTTTGAACTCATCGCGTGTGCGAAACCCGAATGATAGAGCGAGACAGAGAAATTAAGCATCAAATATTTTTACTTCTACCGCTTGGAAACTCGCACTCAATTTGTTTTTATCATTTTTTTTTTGGTCGATCGACCATTTTGACCAATGAGAACAGAGCTTCAGCTATGAAAATTACTAAATCTGAAATTTGGAAAACGGTTGATGCTCTATAGCAGTTACTTCTGTAATACAGTGTTGCCTAACAGTGATCTCTATAGCACTGCTCTCTAACTCTATAAGTTTTGGCACAAATATTTCTTAACACAATTTTGGCACAGACATCAATTACCCAGAAATTTCGGAGTAGAAGTTTTTGTATTCATAGTTCATGATTATATTTATCCTGATAACATTTATCTGGTAAGGCTTTTTCTAGCGTGCTTGGTATTTGATCTTACTATATCAACACCATAAAATTATGCAGCAACACATTTAACTATATTTTTCAGTTTCGTTTGGCAACATATTTTTTTACGAGTTTCTCGTTTTTCATAATCGGTTTTACAAAACAACGTAATCAGACATGCAAATGAAAACAAAATAAGTATCTTTATTGTAAATAATTAATCTAAGTGATTATTTAAATCACGACCACGTATCTTCTTGGTATCGATTTGCCTTCAACATCTTCTCAATGTACAACTCGTCTCCAACTACATCAATGAATGCTTCCTTTACCGACTTGGGCATATTTTTGGACGATCCTGCTACCAGCACAACTGCATTTTTATCTAATATAAGCTCTTTTATATTTGACACATGCTCCCTAATTAAATGCTGAACATATACTTTATTATCTTGATCTCTTGAAAAAGCCGTTAAACACTTAGCAATACCATTCGCTTGAATCCGTTCAAAGTCATCCCTGCAAGTTCAAAAGAATACAAAAATGAGCCAAACATTCTTAAGACATCAAGATATAATTTCTACAAACCTGCAAAAATAATCCTTCTCCTGGTTTCTGCACCCGAAGAACACCATCAACTCTCCGGTACTTGCTTGTGAAATCTCCCGTAGAAGTAATATACTTCGAAATGGAGCTATACCTGTCCCAGGTCCCACCATAATGATAGGTGTGGATGGATCTTTCGGAATGATCATAGTCCCTTTTTTAATAAGACCAAAAATGTCACCACCCTCAGGCAAATTTTTCATCCAATGTGAGCAAAGGCCACGTCGTGGTGTTGATAATTTTGTTTTGTACTCGACTACAGCTACTAAAAGGTCCAGTGATCCCGTTTCTGGCACAGATGCGATAGAAAAGCTACGTGGTTGAATTATTTGAAATATTTCAAACAAAATGTTTAAGGTCAATGTTGCGGTTGCATATCGAAAATCGTACAAAACTTCAAGTATTGATCTTCGTGGTCTGTTCACATAGTTTATAAGATCTTCAAGACCTTCTGGAGTTGTAAATTCCATAAGCTTTTCCCTTTCCAATTCATCTTTGCAATTGAGTGCTAAAAGGCCAAATGCACTTTGTCGGGGAACTGCGTTTAGGTCCCATACGTATTTTGCAAGTAACTCTAGAGTTACAGGTCGCTGGTATGGCAGTGGAAGGGATATATCTAAAAAAAAATACAGAAAATTCAATAGTTAAACAAAAAGAACACACAAAAAAAAAGAAGAAGAAATCAAGCCACCATCTCTTAACTTTGCCGTGAATGGGATATCTTACAGGCAGAATAAGCAAGCGCGAGAAATATTATTTGATGAAATGAATATGACACCCAACTTCCCAAATTAAGAAAACCTAAGAAACTTATTACTGGCATAAGCGAAAATCTAGATGGGGATAGATTAATAAAAGCAATTAAAAATCAAAATGGTGTTGAAGGAAACGATTTAAAATATATTAAAATATTCAAGTCCTTCGAGAATCCGCGATCGTTTAACGCGCTTATTGAAATGGATGTAAAATTATTTGAAAAGCTAATACATGCAAAAATAAGTCAACATTGAATGGGATAGATGCCCATTATATGAAAGTTTAAAAATGTATTAAGTGCTTTAAATAATATGGTTTTAACCATACGTCAAGATTCTGCTTGGTATTAGACCAAATATGCGCAAAAATGCGGCGATCTGGTCATACATTCAGAGACTGCAAAAATTAAAATTCGAAATGAATCAACTTTTTAAAGGCAAAAGAAAGGCTTAAGCTTTTCAGTATCGATATAGCACATGAATGCAGGGATAGTTGCTGTGCCGCACTTCAACAAAAGCCAAACATTGAAACAGAAAGGGTGGATTAATAACAACTAAAGCAATCTATAAAGCGTTTTTGTTTTAATATTGGAGGTATGTGCAATCTTAATCAAGTAAAATTCATTACTCATGAAGAAGATTTTTACTTTATTTGCGTAACTGAATCGCATTTAACCAGAGAAGTAAAAGACAGTGAAATTAAATTAAGAAATTACAAAATAAAGAGATGTAACAGCATATCCAACCACACTGGTAGAGTACTTTTTTTTATATTAAACCGGAATGGCAAATTACCATTTTGAATTAATTGGCAATCGGTAAAATGTTCTGGTGGTTGACAATAAAAGTTGATTTTAAAAACATAAGTCTGGTCCTTATTGGTGTTTATAGATACCTGTATAGGGCAAACTTCTCCAGAGCGCGCCCTTCTGTGATTTCTTTAAATCTCAAATAGAGAGTTATCTTGCACTTATGAAAAAATGATTATAAAGAATGACTTTAATATTGACTGGCTCGAAAATGCACTAAGAAGCGAAAAATTGAGCAAATAACATTTGACAATTTATTTCAACAAACTGTAGAAGAACCAACCAGGATAACGAGCACTTCTTCAAGACTATGTCTTAGTAAACGTTAGAGTTAATTCAAATTTCAAACTTAGCGACCATGAGGCCTTACAAATTAGTATAAAACTCATGCAAAGTTCAAAGGAAGTAGTACGAAGACAGTTAAAAGTATCACATTCAATGAACAAATATTTATAAACGAACAAATAAGCAGTCAATCCCTTACGTGTATGGCAGTAACAACGATTTAGCGGAATGCCTTACTTCTTCTTTAAAAGCGGCCATAAACAAAATGGTAAAAACCAAAACGATTGTTGTGTTTGGTTCAATAACAACTTACAAATACTAAAACAGTTAAAAATTGATCTCTACCAAAGGGCAGCATGGACAAATATTAGAAATGCATGAAATGAATATAAAACATGTAGAAACAAATATTGCAAAGAGCTATCATTAGCAAAAAATAATTTTATTGCAAGAAAGGTGGGCTATACGGGGGATCAAAAATCGATGTGGAGGAGAATAAAGTCACTTGAATTTGATGGAGTAATAAGTACAAATAGCCAAACTATAGCGAATAAGCTTAATACGTTTTTTTTTTTAAAGTGTTGAAGATATTAATTATAATATACCAAATAGGCAATATATTAACATTATCGAAAATGTGAACCAAAGCTTATTCAGGTTCACATCAATAGAAACGAATGAGCTTAAAAGTACTATTAAGGCGATGAATAACAAAACCGATTATAACTACATATCAGCAGAAATGATATTGAGTGTATTCGAAATCGTTGGCTCTGGGCTTCTGAAAATTATTAATCAGTCATTCCGTATTGGAATTTTTCCTGGACGCTGGAAACACACTGTAGTCGTTATTATCGATAAAATAAAAAATGGCGCACAAAATTCATTGCAATTTCGGCCAGTTAATATGTTGATGACTGAAAGTAAAATAATTGAGAAACTGGTATACAAACAACTAATAAATTACTTAGATTCTAAAATACTACTATTAGACTATCAGTTGGGATTGAGACGTCAACATAGCTGCGAATCACTGCTCAACCTGGTGATCACTCAATGGAAAACGGAGGTGCGCGACAAAAAAGTTATAGTGGCTGTATTCTTTGACCTACAAAAAGCTTTTGAGACAGTATCAAGCCAAATACTAATACAAAAATTAAAAGCTAATGGAATAGAAGGCGTAGGAAAAGCTAATGGAAAAGCTGCTATGGTTTTCAAACTACCTGTTAAGAAGGAAGCAACGAGTCAGGATAAGTGACTACCTATCTGACGTATAAACAGTGAAACTAGGAGTACCACAAGGGGCCGTAATTGGAACACTGCTGTTTATTATATATATAAATGACATAGAAAGAATTTTTCGTCACTTAACCATTAGGCTGTTTGCAGACGATGCACTTGTTTACATCATCTGAAAAATGTATTAATAAACTAAATATGGACTGGACAAGGTGGCGGAGTGTTTAAAAATAAATATACATAAAACAAAATGCATGATTATCAATGGCACATCTAGTCTAAATATTATCATTAACAATACAGAAATTGAGAAAGTAAACGAAATTAAATACTTGGGTGTAACAATTGAAAGCCAATTAAAATTTGATAAACACTTAGATAATGTACGTAAAAAGATTGCAAAAAAATGAATTCTTTAAAACAATTACGAAACAATTGTATTGAAATAGTGCGTTTAAAATATACAATGTTATGATTAAGCCACATTTTGAGTATTGCACGACCATTTTGTTTCTCGGTAATACACAATTTCAGATGCGCCTTCAAAGACTTTAAAATAGAGGAATGAGAAGTGTATTATTGTGCAATATGATAACATCTATCCAGTCAATGTTAAATATTTTAAAATGGTTAATCAAAGAACACTTATGAATGTAATCTTATTTATTTTCCAAATAAAACAGAGCTTACTTCCAAATTAAAGTGGTCATATTGTATATGTATCAGATGTTGACCAAACGACTTTCGACTTCGTTACTTCTCAACAAATCGATCTCAAAATGTGTTAATTTGTGTTATAAAGGTCTTAAATTATTCAATAGTCTACCAAAATTTTTTTAAAAATTAACAAAACTATAGAACGTTCAAAACTATATTAATTTCATATATAAAATTAAATTATACCGAACATTTAATTTAAATTTATTTTAAACTGTGTAAACTTTTGTTAATATAGTTTTAATGCTAAATAAAGAATCTATATATACAAAAATGAAAGTCGGATCGTTGCAAACGGTCGATTGGAGCGACAAATTATCTCAATAAAATCAGCATATCTCAAAAGCTTAATGGTTTTGTAAAAGTTTCGCCGAACTATCTTCTCCAGCATGAGATTGAGATTCGAGAATGCCGTGGTAGGGCATCTCCTTGATGAAATTGGAAATGTCCATTTTCGCCTTCATTAAAAAGATGCGATGCGTTCGCCATTCTTTTTAATGGGACATACGGAGGTGATATTTAAATAAGACATTGGATGTGCTTTCGTTCATCCAGACTTAGTTGATTGATTGGTGTGTTCACACTTCCATGTTAGCTTCGTTGGGAGCAGCAGGGATGGGTGGCCATAAATTAATGTCGCATCAAGCAAACAAAGTACTCCGATGGATTAAAAACACAAATAAGAGTTTGCTCTGATAGATCTCCAAATATCCATCCACTCCCAAATAATCGGTCTAGTCACATCCATACGACTAGCAGACTCGTATATCGTTATCATATTCGAAGCAGCCGAATGAGCAAGGGTAGTCGACAAATCAAAGAAGGATATATCCATCTACATAGATAGTCACATCTCTGGCATTCAATTTAGTCAAATAAACGATCTGTGCAATCAGAACAAGGCCCAAATAATCCGGGTGCCTGAACATAATGATAAAGTTAGAAACGACTTAGCTAGACAAGGTTCGGCACTCAGCGCTTCCTAGCAATAACCAGATGTCCCAACACTAGTGCGTGTAAGTTCACCAAAGATCTCTGGCCGAAAATAAACGGCAGCAAATCAAACAAGGGAATTAAATAGTGCATTAATTTCAATAGCGATAAGATGTCACAACCTGTAGCGCAACCACTCTCGTTCAATTAGGTTGAGCTCCAGGCACAATTTATGAAGAACATGTAGCGACCCTGAAGTAAAAGAAAATACCACTCGCTTGCTGTGTCACTGTCTTGCGAACCGGAACAGCTAAAAAAAATATTTTTGGCAGCCTCAACTTTAACGATCTACAGGATATGACAAATCATCCGCCTCTGCAAAGGTTCGACACTGGACTATCTCTTTCGACACCCGGAGCACCATACCATACACCAATTTCAGTATATATATTCAACCCCATTTCAACACCACTCATAATTTTTTTCAGGAACGGGTGTCGCTAACTGCTCACACAAGCCAATGCGGGTTCGACTGATCTAGGTGTCAAAAATCTAACCTAACGTAAACAGCTAAATCCTCATCGCCCTGGTCAATTGCTTTCCATTGAAATACATCCGCGAGTATCAAATTATGGAAAACAAGTTCAATTATTAGTTAACCGCGCAGCCTACCTACCTACCAAGATTTTCTGTAACGACTTTACTGTGGCGCCGGCAAAGATCTCAGACAAGGTGATTCGCTGACATTTGTAAAACAGACAAGCCAACACTGGATGTGCAATACTTCAAAAGTACGTGCGAACTCCTCAAAGAAGTACGAGCCAGTCAGCAACAATGGTAGTCATCTATTTCACAGAAGCAATAAATCCAAAACATGTACTGTATTCAAAAATATATATATATTTTTTATTTATTAACATCTATGCGTTTTCGTCATTATCATCTTGCGCCCATCCATCTTCATCGGATAAAAATCTTCGTTTCGCAGAAGTATTCATATACGGTCGCAGCACCCACTCAACATTTGCAGCCTGCAACTCATCCAGTGTGCCCAATTTGATTTGGTATAACTTCAACTGGAATCTAGGACCAACTTCTACAAGTTCCAACTCCTTATTCACATACTTGTATGTATGATGACGGAAGCTTATATAGTCATCATGATTTGCAAATGTCATCACACGTTTTGAGTCTTTCTTTGGTACGGGGAACAAATGCTTCAGAATTTTCATAGTGCGCTCTGCTAATTGTGTCTTGAAATTATGGAACACCAGATGCGGTTTTTGTTCGCTCATCGATCCAACATCAGGCACATCGTGGCGCATTACTACTCCAGAAATGTTGAAAAACGCTGTGGGACCGTATGGCAAATGACAAATAACCAAATTGTCAGGAACTCCACGGTGCTCGTGAACAATAATGAAATCTGTGACATCATTGGCCCGACATGCATGCATTAGTTGTTTCATTTCGTACTTGCCGCGATTCATTCGTTGTGCGTTGGGAAACATTAAACGGAGTTCTTTGACAAACATCTTCAATCGGGCGGACGGACTGTGGGATGTTGTTATCATAATTTTGGGATCTTCACAACCAGCCCACCGGTATTCATCGTCGATATTAGCTTCTGTTATCCCATTGGGATCTATAAAACAACGTTATAGTGCGAATACATGCAAGATTTCATTAGCATGACTTACCATCTACATTATACTTTAGCTTCTCTTGGAGCTCAATTGCTTTCCTCTGGATATTGCCATGGATATGAGTATTCTTCTGAAGGCTATTTTCAAGTAAATCTTTTTTATCCTGGATTTTTTTATGACGTGTTTCTGCTGCTTTTTTGTATAGATACTCGCGCCGAAGCCTGGCTTGTCTTCGAAGCATTTTTTTTTACCCTTTTATGAATTTATAAAACACAAAATAAAATATAAACAATTGAGCACCAATAGCGTGATGAAATGAAAAGCATAACCTCACACGTGGTTGATGAAATGTCAAAACAACCGAACATGTTTAACGTTGCAATAGACACAGTAGAGTCGATAATAGATGAACTTGCGTTTGTGTTAACGCGCGATTCGTCTTATAGCGTTTTCGATTGGGATAAAAACAACACTCTTGTGATCTAAATCACAATTTTTGACTTAGATTAAACTTTTCGGGTTTGTTTGTGAAAATAAAACACACTTTTGTTATATAGAAAAATGTTTGATCTAGATTTCAAGTTACCGTCGATTCACGAAGATACACACCCTGTAAGCGCTTACGAGTTGCCTTCTGACTCACCCGAGGTTTAGATTTGCAAGTATTAAATTCAACATTTATGGTATTTACATGTGTTAGTGTACCAGTGCACGAGAGCTCTTCCTTTCAGGCTGATTGTTTGAAACATTTTCTTGCAAGTTAGGCCGACAACTCCATGAACGTGAATTTGACGATTACACTTGTGCATTTTGCGATTTAATTATTTCTGTAGTCAAATTTCTTTTATTTGCCGTTCGCTTTATCGACGGTGGTTTTGTTTTGATTTTATTTCAAATTTCAACCAATAGGTATAGTTTTCATTTTAATTACCATTATCCTTTTTGTATATCATACCCTTTTTCTACCTATTCGTAAGTAATTGTTTTTTTTTTACTGTCATATAAACTTCAAGCGATGTTTTATTCTTCAAATTAGTATTTTCGCCTTTGCAAACGGTTTGTCGTTAACCGGAGTATAACATTTCATGACTGTAATTTCATGCGTGCAGTTAGAATTAGAACTCATTACACTTGGAAATTACACATAAACTCACCAAACTAACACCATTAAGGAAGTAATGAATTTAATACTTGACATTTGCAGTCTAAATATCGGGATAAATATTATGAAAGTTTAATATAGATTTGCGAGTAAATCTAAGCCCCGGATTAGGTAATGACAACGAAAATCGTCATGAAGATTATTTTGAAATTTCATATTAAAAAATAGGCATACTTCAATATTACACAATGGAAGTCAAAAGACATAAACCTGCCAATATTAAATGAAATATGCTGTAAAATTACTAAAGTTAAGTTAATTCCTTTTTTGAAAGTACCAATAAACAACCAAATATACTTTAATGAAATATCCCCAATTGATAGAAGTTATACCAACCGTTATAACAACATAATCATTAGGAATAACATAGCTTACCTTCATGCAGCTCTTTCAGCTCAACTACAGTATTTCTATTGAAATTAAGATTATGCTCATCAACAATGTCAAACAGTTCATTGACTTTTTCATCTGAATTACAAGGTCGAACATCAAGCACATCACCAGGACTCCAAGTAGTTCCTTTGGGAAATTCAAATTTAATCATACGAACATCTTGAAAGTGGTCTTCGGCCGTTAACCGAATATTTTCCTAAAAAAGCGATTTCATTAACAAAAAGTTAATTTAACTATATATACGTTATTCTTACAATGACTCTTAACTTTGTGGGTGCTTCTTTACTTGTCCACTTCAGATCATCCAAATTTGGGCAAGCCGCTTTATTGCATATAGCCACGTCCCATTTGTAGCAAAAATAATCACTAATTTTCTGCATCAGGTGTGGATGAATCTGCTTCAATTTTTGCCATAAACTTTGAACCCATGGTAGTAAAGTGGCAGCCATTCCATGATCGTGCTGATCATCGCAAAGTCCTATAATAATTTTGAATAGAATAAAAAGCAACATTACAAATCGACTGCTGTTCATTACCAAGTGGAACAATTGGGGTAGCTGATAGTTGAATTAATCTCTTGCTTAATTTTTTGGCAGCAAAATTATACTTTGCATAACTAGAATCTCCAAGTCCAATACAAGCAAATTTCAAACCTTGCAAAGAGTTTGTCGGTAAACCTTTGCGCAAAAGAAATTTCCAAAATTTCTTCATATTATCCGGTTCATCACCCTGTCCAGTGGTGGCAGCAACAAAGACAACCAATTGTTCTTTTATTAGATTTTGAATATTGTAGTCATTCATAGACATCATAGGACCAGTGAATGAATAGAGCTTAGACTCTCTCCAAATTAGCTCAGCCACATCTTGTGCTGTTCCAGTTTGACTGCCATACAGAACTAATAGACGCATGATTTTCTGAAAATATAAAAAGAAATTAATACTTCTGGCTTGTAAATCTTTAAATTGGGAAATAAGAAAATAAAATTAATATATACTCTGATTATATATTATTCGAGTGATATATTTATATGTCCAAAACATGGCATACACTGTAGAATTTTCTGATCTTTAAACTTTCAGAGATGTGTGGGCAGGTTAGACTGCTATACGTAATACGCTATCACAATGCCATTTTTGACAATTAAACATACTTCTTGTATACGAATGATAAGACTTTTTGTCTCAAGCATAAGACTTTTCTGTTGCTTATGACAAATGTGCATCTAAAAAGTTGCTGTCACCGATTTTTGTTATCTTAATTGCCGACCCATTCCATCATATTTCAGGGAGTGCAATTTCTTTGTGACAGCTAAGAACTTGTGCTTGTTGTTTGCCAGGATCTTTTATAAAGTTCTTTAGAAGTATAAAACTTTGAAACGAAATAAAACAGAGATGATTTTTTTTTAAATTGACATAAAATTTACTTTATTGGAAGGACAATCTTCTGGCAATATAATTTAAGTATTTCTGGCATATGACCGCCAGAGCCTGGAGGTAAACAGATCTGGAGGTCCAATTTTCGATGACTTTTCCCAAAATGTTTGGCCGTATATAACGCACCAATGATGTCCTCCAAGTGGTCAATCGTGTCGGGCTTATAGGCGTAGACTATCGACCACGTATCCAAATAGAAAAAAGTCAAGCGGCGTTAAATCGCACGGACTTGGGCACCAATTCACATGATCAAAACGCGAAACTATGCGCTCGCCGAACGTTTCCTTTAACGAATCAATTGTGACACGAGCTGTGTGACATGTTGCGCAGTCTTGCTAAAACCACAGCTCCTGCACATCATCGTTGTTCAATTGATGAACGAAAAAGTCAGTAATCATGGCTCTATAGTGGTCAGCATTGACTTTAACGTTCTGGCCAGCATTGTTTTTAAAAGAAGTACGGACTAATTATTCCATAAACCCATAAAGCACACCAAACAGTCAGTTTTTGTGTATGTAACGTTGTCTCGAAATACGCTTGAGGATTATCATCACTCTGAATATGACAGTTTTGTTTATTGACGTAACCAATTAACCAAAAGTGAGCTTTATCGCTAAACGAAATTCGCTTATGAAAATTGGGATCAACGGCAACCTTATTTTGGGCCCATTTACCGAATCAAAGCCTTGCTAGTTGATCCTGTGGCTTCGATTTTAGCATGAGTTGGATTTTGTAAGCATGAAAATCAAGATCATTCCACAAAATTTTTCATAAATGGATAGACACATATCCAATTTATGTGCACGATATCGGATAGACGAATTCGGGTCTTTCTCTAAGCTACTCTCTACAGCAGCAATGAGTTCTTCTGTACGCACTTTGCGGCGTCTCTGTGGATGCGTATTATTCACCCTTATTCCACATGGCGTTTTTATTAAACGACAGATAGCGTTTTTTGAAATCGGTATTACAGCTGGCAAGTCTGAAGGCGTTTTATGTCGTTGAACGCTACGTGGCGTTTAAGTAGTGTGGAACGTAAGTTCTTAAAACGTCATTGCAGTTATTCGCATTCTAACAGTCGTTTTAGTTGGATAAAACGACAGGTAAAACGCCAATAATTGTCGAATAGAAATTTGCAAACGACTAGGTGTCGAATTTTAGTTAAAATGTGAGTTTCGATTAATTTGTGTATTAATTTAAGGATTTTATTAATTGTTATTTGTTCAAGAGTGAAAATAACAACCCCAGAACAAATGAAACGTTTGGTTGAATTAATTGAACAAAATGTTTCGCTGGCAAGAAATTTCAAAAGAGGTATTCCCAGACCGATGATATCAAAAAACGGGTGGGAGTCGGTAGCTGTGACACTAAATTATTTAGGACCACCCGTAAGAACTCAAAAAGAGTGGCAGAAGGTTAGCATGTAAAATCAAAATTGAAGTGTAATACTAAATGTATATTCACAGGTCTTAGATTAGATTAGATTTTGACCTGATTCTTCTTCTGATGTTTTTCATTTCGCTCTTTGCAATTTCATCTTCTTTTTCGTCTTCACTTTCCCATGATATAAACATTGCAATGCTATTCATTGTTTTTGTAACATTATTTTGTATTTTGAATTTTAAATAGGTAAAATAAATGTTCATTTGAAATTTCAAATTGCAAAACATAAACGCCTATCTGTCATTTTTGTATCAGCTGTTGCTGTGGAACTCATGTGGAAAGCAAGAAAAATGAGAGAGGAGCCGTTCAGAGAATAGAATACCGACACTTAAACGACACTAAAATGAATCGACTCAAAAAACGCCATTTGTCGTTTAATAAAAACGCCATCTGGAATAAGGGTGATTATTTAGAGTAAACGTGGTGCAAAAACGTTCCATACTTAATCGAATTAACTGCGCTGATGGACGATTATGTTGAGCGTAAAATGGACGAAGTGCGCGATACGTATTTCGAATAGAAGCATGATTTTCAAAACAAATTTGCACAATCAAACTAAAAAAAATCACTTGACAGCTGACAAAATGGCCACCAGTAAAAAGAGTGCTGCCAACTTCAAGTTCTATACCTCTAAAAAAAAAAAACACACCCGTTATAAAGCCTTCCATCGTATGTCGAGTGCAAATATGAACTTCATTCCCTTGTTTTTTGTTAAGCATGGTCGTCAACAAATCAGTCCCTTCCATGGCTCTTATATGCTTATTTAACAATATTTATACCCTATCCCATAGGGGTATATTAGTTTTGATTTATAGTTTGTAACATAGAGAAATAATTTAGCTAGACATAGCTTCCAGTGTATGGATCGACTCTGAGTCGATTTAGTCATGTTGTCGTCCGTTGGTCACCAGTTTTTGAGCTAGAATGATGATATTTGGTACACGTGTTTGTTGTTGCTCCCAGCAGAAGAAGTATACAATTTTTTGAAATCCGCCATTTGCTACCACCCCTATTTTAGAAAAACCCTAGTTTTTTGGCCAAACCGTTAGAGATTTTGAAAAAGTGTGTGAAGACAATCCTAATGTCTATATTTCGTCTATACAAAGTTTTTTGTCACGACCACTTTTGGGGGCGTTTTCAGTAAAAAAAAAAAGTTTTTCTGTCAAATCTTAAACATTTCGAAAAAAATATTTAATGCAAAATCATTGGTTATGGTAATATTATCATTTCTTCCATATATCATTTTAATCCACGCCCACTTTTTGGAGCCATTTTCGTACAAAAACGATTTGTATACATTACCTCATCACATATCCAGGATCTATAAAAGATTTTGATAAACTGTCTGAACAATATTTTCTGACAATGACAATTTCTATATTTCATCGCTATAAAGCCGAAATCTTGGGGATATTTATTTTAAGGATTGTTCTTTCGATCACATTTTTTTTTTAAATATATATCCAGATTTCAAGTGAAATCAATTGCAATTATGGCTATATTTTGGCCTGAGTTTTTTATGAAACATTTTTCGACCTAGCAGAGAATTTAAATAAACAGATAGTAGGTACGTATTTTTCAGTGTATCTAAGAACTACTTGCCTACACTTTGTTACATTACATTAACCAGAGAGGCGATAAATTGTTGGAGAGCCACAACATTAAAGGTTTTATTGCTTTAGGCGCGTTATTTTTATAAACTATGTTTTGGAATCTATTTAATAGTTATATTGCATTATTCCTGCTTATTGCCCTTACTACATTTACAATTATTTAATACTCATAACTCAAAAACATTAGCCGTTGAAGACGCGTTTTCAATTGTTGCTGTAAAAAGGAAATTATAGTGATTCACAGACAGGGAGTTATAGTTCTGGATTTTATTTTAGAAGATCCTAAACTCTTCCCGTAACATTCTAATTCTGTTCCCAATGGAAAACGACACGTCTGCCTTAAATTTTGAGCTAGAATGATAAAATTTGGTACAAATGACCTTCAAAATATATTGTGTGTTTTACAAAACACCCTTTCATTTTGGGTTTCGCTTTCATGAGAAATGTTTCTCGCCTTTTTCGAATCTAAAGAAGACCCATGATATCTAACTCGTGTTAAATTTACTCTATCATGCTTGAGATTTGATCTAACGCTCAACTAGTTTCTTAACTCACGGTACCTAGAGTAAATCATAAAGTGTGAATTTTAAGGACTCTACTGTATTTTTCTTCCAACTTGTTCGAACCATTCACATACCTGTCACACTAAAGTGAAGTTCGAAATGCTGATTATTAATAATTGTAATTGGTTAAATAAAAATATATCAGAAAGCAGATAATACTTACATAGTATCGGTCGAATATTATTTACAGATAATTTATAACTAATTGCTTCTTATTCTATGCACAATAGAAAACTAAAAAATAATCACAAACAGCTGACTGAAAGAACACAACAATCCACACAAAACGTCAATAAACCATTTGCCGTCGTAATCGTAAACAGCGCAAGCGCATTGTAAAATGTAATAAAGCTTTCACATGTTCTCGGAAACACAACTACTACATTTGCGTCATTTTCTTTAAAAAAAAATACCTCTATCCTATAAGGCAAACAGCTAAAACCATATTTACCGACTGAAGCTTAATATTTGAAAATGCAAATTTGAACCAAAAAATATGAGCGAATTCGCATCTACTTTCTTTCTATTTAAATTATAAAACCTCTACAAATCGCAACTGTAGTAGATCACTGCATAGTGCAAACAACTTGATATGGCAACTCCCTAACTATTTCTTTGTTGTTTTATATTTTTTGTGAGCCTGCTGACTACACTCCCCCATTCCATTCTGATTCAACACTACTTATCAAAAACTCGTCCTCTCCGTTCGTCGTTCGATTGTAAAAAATTTGCCGTGGCGACGCAGGAAATCAGCTGTGCATAATACAAATACGACCAATTCAATTAAGTTTCATTAATTGTTTACCGTCGTGTACCTACATAAAATCAAAATATTTTGTAAGTATTTGGGAAATCTGAGGATTGGTTGCACATGCATTAGTTTAGCGAATTTGTATTCTTTGTGACAAACAAAAATAGCTGTAAATCAAAGAAGAGATCTGTTTCACTTTTTTTTTGTCATCAAGAAAAGGGAGTGTAGCTGAGGAACGACGAAAAGAATTAAAAAATGTCGGAAATTAAATCAATGGAGCACTCTACGCTCAAAGTACCATACGAGGTGCTGAACAAGAAGTTTCGTGTCGCCCAAAAGACACTTGACCGAGAAGTGGACCAAACATTCAGTGCCACAAAGGAGGTGGAGAAGGCTATGAAAGGATCAAATCCGACAATTGATGAAATAAGTAAACTTGTTGGTGGAGTTGTGGAACGACTACAGGTACTGAAGCGTAAGGCTGACGAGAGTATTTCTGATGAATTGGCTGCCAGCTATGTGTGCAAGCGAAAATTGGAGCATTTGAAGGCAAATGCATCTCCCGAGATGAAGACAAGCTTCGAAATTTGGCAAGCCTCCGTTGATCAATGGAAGAGGGTATGCTATCATGCTCCTGGAGTTGTTGGCGTGTACAAAATGTGTGTGTGTTTTTTTTTTTAAATAGATTCGCATGGACCGTATGGTTATTGAACATCTGTTGCGAATGGGATACTATGAGACTGCCGAGAAGTTAGCTGATAGAAGTGATATTAGGCATTTGACCAACTTAGGTAAGAATAAATTTAATGGAGTGCATTTCTCTGAAATCTAAAAATATGCAAACAATTTGCTGATCAATAGTCAGAATTTTTTGTTTGTCAGTATATAAGATTGCTCAATGAAAGTAGTTTCCCGGAAAAGTTTTTTCGCGATAGGCCTGAGTAGTAAAAAAATAGATTTTGCAAAAAGGTTGCACCTACCTTGTACCAGTTGGATTTATTCCAAAGGTTTCAATAAGTAGATATTTTTCAATTGAATGTTTTGAATATCGGTGACACAAGGGAAGAATTCAGTAGGTACTCAAATACAGAACAATTTTCATACATTTTTTTCACCTTATTAATTTTATTCTATCTCCCTCTCGCTTAACATGAACGTCGCTGAGAGCAATTTACGGTTCGCCAAACAAAAAGTGTGTCTTGACGGGTGACCACAATTGACGGATCGATATTTTGCGGCTAAACTGAGAAGCTTACTTATCGGCACTACGGCCCGCAATAAACCTCTCCAATCCTTAGCGAACTGCTTGGTTGAGGTCGGTTTCTACTTGTGTGCGCCACTTAAAGCGAGTTCTTCTTTTACTGCGTCTGACGTTTCGTTCTACATGTCCTGCAAGGAGTTTTTTTTTAACTAGTGGCATGTTGCTGTAGAGCTATTGGTTACATTTTCGTCTGCATAGACTGTCAACGCAAACGAGACCGAAGACTTTCTCTCTCTCCAATCAACCAAGAATTTCTTCATCGACTTCGGATACGGTCCATGCTTCAGCGCCTTAGAGCAGGACTGGAATGATCACGGCCTTATAAAGGATCTTCTTAGTAGTTCGTATTTGCAAGAGTTATTCTTCGTGTAATTTCTGACGAGATGTTGTCAGAGTTAATAGCGGGAGTCGAGGGAGGCAAAGTCCGTATCACCTCAAAGTTATATCTGTCTATGGTGGCTTTATGTCTCATTCGTCGATGTTGTATGTCCTTTCGTGTTGACAGCATATATTTAGTCTTACCCAAATTTCAATGATTTTAATGATTTCAATATAGTCGGCGTATGCTAGTAGTTGCGCTGATTTTTGGAAGATTGTGGTATTGGTTCGGGAGTTTCGCGCAATCTTTTAAAGAATCAAATGAAAAAAATCAATGACAGTACATTGCCTAAATCCTTTTTGGCATCGAATGTGTCGGTTTGGTCGCTTCCGACTCTGATGGATCAGCTAGAATTATCCATTGTCATCATGCACAGACGGGCGAGTTCGGGCGGTATACCAAAACTAGACATGACTATAGTTCGTCTCTATAAATGCTGTCGAATGCGGCTTTGAAGTCAATGAATAGGTGGGAAATCGATTTGGACTTATTGTTTTTTTTTTAGGATCTGACGAAATGTGAACGCATATAAGGCTTATAGTGGCGAATTTGGCCCTGATGCATTCGCTTATGTTTTGAATTAATAAGACCTCTTGGTTAAGCCTGGCACTTTTAACACATCCGCACACATTTAATCATCCTCTTTTTGCCGGACGATCCCATCATATTTTCTGGATGACAGTAATGTGAGCTTTGTAGCAGCTTAAAGCTTCCGCAAATTGTCCTCCTGCACCTCTCCTGTTAAATGTTCTCACATTCCAGGTGCAGATACTAACATCGTTGTCTTTTTTTTCGATTATCAGGTCGTTAACAGTAAAGTCAGTACCAATACTTAACAATATTTTTTTCAATGGATGGGAAGCACCCCAACGTGGAGGACCTGTTCCAGTTTAATAGGTACCCCGTGTTCTAGGGGTAACATTACATCTAAGGAAACATATCATCTTTTTTTTATAAAAAAAAATAATCTCAGAGGCGTGCTTCTTATATTTTATTCCCTCCCCCGGTCAGTCATCATTATTGTTATCATTTGGAACCAGCGAGAGGACTACTTTACTGAGGGATGCTCTGTAGTAGCAACCCACCCAATAGGACGTTGTCCCGGACAGGAAATCAATTGGTATTACATGGGTCACTAGATTTAGGAAAATCGCGAGTGTGACAAGACCAAGAACTGGAGTCCTTCGGCCATTGTAGACCACCTGAGAACAAATAGGCAGTGAAAGTTTCAATATTGCCACGTCGTCTTGCACGCAAAATAATTCAAAATGACTTCAATATAAATGGCAATCAATGCCAAATAAAGATTCAACTAACTAACTTTATACGTACAAGATGATGGAAAACTCCTAACGCGGCGTCAATTCTCGTAAAAACGCATGTGAGGCTCTTATCAAAAACGTTCCACAAACGGATTTGAATTTTTTATTAGTGATGAAACCCGGTTCCACTACTTTGCTGACAATTACCACATCTCACAGTTTGGTGTGCAATTTCTCCAGATAGTTCATTTGTTTTTTTTAAGAAAAAAGAGGACACAAAGACTAAACCGAGGAATTTTGTTGTCACTACTTATAATTTGCACTTGTTTCAACAGATGGAAAGAATGGATTAATGACACATTCATTTGTTTAATTTATTGAGGTAATATTTATTTTTATTAGATATTTTCCAAACATCACGTGAAGTCGAAGAGGATTTGGCTAACCACCGCACCTCAAAATGTGTACTCTGGTGCAATGACAACAAATCCAAACTTCGAAAAATCAATTCAAATATTGAATTTCAACTCCGCGTGCAAGAATTTGTCGAACTAATTCGCTCCAACAATCGAACCGAAGCTGTACGACATGCCCGCAAATATTTCCCAGCGTTTGAGAAGACACAATTGAATGAGATCTGTAAATGCATGGCACTGCTAGCCTATCAACCCGATACTCGTGAGTAAAGATCTCCAAACCTTAGTGGTATGCAACATGAATACATTTTGCATTGTCTCCTTGCAGATATTGATCCATACAAGAGTCTATTCGACATGGGACGTTGGGATCAATTAGTGCTAAATTTCCGCAATGAAAATTACAGACTATTCCAGTTGTCAACACAGTCACTGCTTAGTGTTGCTGTTCAGGTAAGCGAATATTTTGCTATGAAATGTTAATGTTCTAACGGCACGTGGTATTAACATTAGGCTGGCCTCTCAGCACTCAAAACAGCGCAGTGTTACTCGCCGACATGTAAAAATCTAAACTGTCCTGTATGTCAGGAGGACTTCAACCAAATCGCCATGACGTTGCCATTTTCGCATTGCGTACAGAGTCGACTATTTTGCAGGTAATTCCCCCAAATTCAAAAAATCTTGTAAATGACTAAACTTGTATGTTTGTTTTTTTCTGCAGAATCACTGAGTTGCCTCTGAATGAACACAATCAACCAATGATGCTTCCCAATGGACAGATCTACGGTCAGTTGGTAAGCATTTCAAAAGTCAAATTGTCAAAAAACTTGTTTTAATGCATATATACACTATAGGCGATTCCACGTATTACCGACGAGAACGGCACTGTCGTTTGTCCTGTCACCAAGGCGAAGTTTTCAAATCCGAAAATCGAAAAAGTGTTTTTCATGTAAACTAGTACATATCCTAGACATTTTTTGAATCCTCTTTTTTTATTTTGTTTGTTTTACATTGAAATTTAAGTTTTAATCTTTTACTTGTTTTTAAGAAGACCACATTGAATGGTCGATTATGCATATACATATACATACACTCAATTCTAAAAATGAATTTTCATAAATGCATACGCTATACAAATTATGGGTATACCTGAATATATTTTTGTCTATTATATAATATTGATACCGATTCATAATTCAATGAATCAAGAACTACGTATCTCATCAATGAAGTACTACCGATATAAAAATAAAAAAAAATGTTTGAACACGTTTGTTTTTTTTTTAAGTAGATACGGTCTAGATATTCCAAAAACCAACGAAAAGCCATTGCAACGACGGACATCAGAGTCCTGTCAATTACAGGTATGACGAAAAATATAAGTCCGCCATCGAAACCGATCTGCAGGTGTAACACCCCAGATTACGGCAAGAAACGTCACCAAAATGTCCACACTATCCAAGCGATGTCGCAGACGAAGAGTATGTAATATTCTACTTCCGTCGTTTTTTTTTTTAAACAAACCCACCAGTCAACGTTTACCATCGTTCCTAAATAAAGAAAGTTCCGAACCCGTAAAGAGCATTTGCCATCGCATTAGTAAAATTTAGTCAGATGAAAGTGTACTTTCAACATCATTTTTTTGATCCAATAGAACGGAAAATGTCATAAAAGTCTCTTCCGTTTCGTCTACAAGATCATATCTGTGAAAATGTGTGAACACAGGAAACTGTGGTTCACATTTGTGTGAAGAGTCTAAATACACCTCACTTAATGGAGTTAAATACCGCTTACGAAGCAATTACAGTGAAGAACATAAAGAGCCCTGCCTAGTTTTGGTAGACCAGCCAAACTTGTTTGACAATGAAAAGTTCTCAGTTAAATTTTTTTTTACGGATTCTAGTCGGCAACTCAACAACTCAAACAAATAAAACTGGTGCTCAGTTTTGTTTTTGACTCTTCTTTTCATTTTTATAAATGATCTCTTCAATTCATTTCTAGGCTGATTACAGTACTCTCAGCTTCTTATATTCGTTTTCAGGTCCTCGTCCATCATCATCGGAAGTGGTCTCTAAACTATATGCCAAATTGCGTAAGTCCAACAGAGTGGAATTCAACGGCTGTCTTCTGTCATTAAACCGAAAACAATATTCTACAGCCATTATTCATGAGTTGGTAATGAAATTGGTAATGAAATGAAATATTTGGCATTAATAGTGCGTTAGACATAGCTTCTCCCTTCATTTGTGCGAGCGAAGTTGTTATGTTTCCACAAAGAAGAGGTTCTCTTGTTTAACGCCGAGTCCAAACGGAAAATTTCTTATGGCTGGATGTCTTTCACATGAGGTTGGGTCCAACGTTGGTTGGGTCCAACGCACTACCCATTAGGCTAATGAATCTACTAATCCATCCTTGGTTTATGTGTAAAGACTTACAATGAAATGACCACATACTTAAAACGCAGCGAAATGTCCTTAATCCAAGTAAGAATTATGTCACCAGTTCTGATCTGGCCACAATATATAAAGCGTTTACTTACTTAAGTGGCGCTACAGTCCGGAATTAACCTGGGCCGCAACCAACATGCCTCTCCAATTAGCATGGTCCTTAGCTAACTGCCTCCCCTTGCGCACTCCAAGTTGGTTGAGGTCGGTTTCTACTTGTGCGCGCCACTTAAGGCGAGGTCTTCCTTTACTGCGTTCGACAGCTGGCTGCGAATCGAAGACTCTGCGACCAGGGGCATGTCGCTGTACAGCTCGTATAGTTCTTGGTTGAATCTTCGCCTCCATAGCCTGTCAACGCAAACGGGGCCGAAGATTGTACTCTCAAATCGACCAAGGATTTCTTCATCCGCTTTTGAGACGGTCCATGCTTCAGCGCCGTAGAGCAGGACTGGGATGATCAGGGTCTTATATAGGATCTCCTTAGTAGTTCGAGTGAGGGCTATACTACCTAATTGCCTTCTTAGCCCAAAGGAACAGCGGTTGGCAAGAGTAATTCTTCGTTTAATTTCTGACGGGATTTGGTTGTCAGAGTTAATAGCGGTACCGAGGTAGAAAAAGTCCCGTACTACCTCAATTTATATACATATCTGTCAATGGTGGCGTTCTGTCCAATTCGTCGATGTTGTATATCCTTTCATGATAACAGCACATATTTAGACTTATCCTCATTTACAGCTAAACCCATTTTTGCCGCTTACTTCTCTATATTAGCAAACAGGGCTATGACATCACATTGAGTCCGACCAATGATGTCAATATGGTTAGCGTATGCTAGTCGGTGCACCGATTTTTGGAAAGTTGTGCCTCTGGTGTTCGCTCGGGAGTTTTGCACAATCCTTTCAAGAAACAGAATAAAGAATACACATAACAGTACAACGCCTTGACTTAATCCTTTTTTGGTATCGAATGTGTCGATGAGGTTGTTTCCCATCCTCTTGGATCTGCGCGAATTCTCCTTTTTCATCCTGCACTGACAGACGAGTTTAGGTGGTATTTTAAAACTAGGCATGGCTCTGTATAGTTCGTCTCTAAACTACTGTCGTATGCGGCTTTCGATAAATAGGTACTGGGTATCGATTTGGACTTCTTGTTTTTTTTTTTAGGTTCTGTTAAAGTGCAAAGATTTGATCAGTTGTTGACTTTCCTGGCCTAAAACCACACTGATAAGGGCCGATCAGATCAGGTTGTTGGTAAATGATTTCAGGTGTTCACATATTACGGCAGAATATGTAGGCGAAAAATTGGTGTTATTTGCCTATAGAGCTCAATGGCAGCTCTCGTCTTCAACCGCAGCATAGGCTTGTAGGCCACGTTCATGGCTGCGAGCATCTGTTGGCATTCCTCATCAAGAGTTTCTTGCTGGTGGGCGCTTGTTTTAATCGTTGCCATTGTTCTTCGACATTCGATGCTGGGGTACGCGTTGCGCGAAGGCCTTGGAGGTGTCTTGCGATTGCAGTCTTTCGAACAACCACCGCTTTGTAATCTTAGTGCGAGCGAGGTGACTACAAGATCTAAATGAAAGCCAATAAAAGGTGGATATCTTTTACCACCCGTGATACAACACGGAAGCTTGGATCAGAATACGACAAGAACAATACCAACTTACTTGTACCGTATGCAAGAACACCATTGCTGGCGTTTTCTGATTATAACCTCCTAAGTGATTAGCTACAATTAAATGAAACGTATCTCTAACGAGACAGATAGATTTTAGGTGTGATAAAAAGAGAAAGAGAAGGGAATTCTCGGTATGGGCATGCACTTTTCATTTCCAAACCCTTCCATTTTAGCAAACAAATATTCTCATTTCAAATTTGCCTTCGATGAGTGTAGAACCTCTCGATATTGAGTTTCTTCACTCAACAAAGTCAGAGTTTCAGAGACAGGAATATATCAGGGGTTGATTAAGATCGTGTTCCAGCTGTAAAACTACATTTGTGTGGCCACAGCGGTCATGCTATTAAAGTCGTTGGGATGATCATGTGGCCACAATGAAACTAAATCTTCAGGACGACAACATCTGTAGATGCTGCGGTGACGAAGAGGCACACGAGGATACCACTCTACTTTCTCTGACAATTTGCCAGCGTATGTTAATTAAGGACATAAACTAGGCATTGTGATGACATTGTACAAGGTGGGCCAAAAGAAATCACCCTATTGGAAGATGCTTTTATTTTTGCAAATGGCCGCCAATGTCAAATCTGTTTCAGGGCCATGTTAACCGAGTTTTTGTGCCGCAATAGGAAGAATTAGGACTGGAGGACATGTGGTTCCAACATTGTTGTGGGTGGCCGTGGTGTAGTGGTAATGTGTTCGTCTGTTGAGTGGAAGGTTGCGCGTTCAATCCCAACCAAAATCCATTTCACTTTTATTTAAAAGAAATAAAAGGTCGGTGTAATACCTAAAAGTATGCACACCATCTTGAATTTCTTCAAATTTAACGAACACAAGAAAAAGTGACTCCCCGAAGCTAGTTCGGACACCACCCATGGAGTTTAAGTCTCCACTACATCCAAAATCTTTCCTATCCTCTCTTTCTTCCCCTTCTCAAACGCTCGTACTATGGTAACATATAAAAGGGTATTCATAACCCCTTGAGTACGTGTAAATTATATAAAAAAAAGAAAAAAGGACGGAGCAACGGTATACACTGCGAGAGCCACAACCGATATTCTGAAGGCGGCGTTCCCAGGTCGCCTCATCTCTCGTTTTGGCGATTTGCACTGGCCCGCAAAATCGCCCGATTTAACCGTTGCAGACTTTTTCTTTGTGGGGATTTTTGAAGTCCCGTGCTTACGTAAACAAGCCCGAGACCCTAGAACCCCTTAAGGAAAACATTCGACACGAGTGCGAGAACCTGTCGCCCGAAGTTCTCGCTGAAGTGATGAAAAATGTCATAAAACGAGCCTGTATGGCAATCAATTGTGACGGCGCCCATTTTGCCGATATCATCTTCTCGACCTGACCAATAAAATTCTAAAAGTTCAAATAAATCTAATCAAAAAACAATATCGACGTTTTTCATTTAGAAAAAAAAAGAGAGCCAAACAACATCGGATGACTTCTTTTGGCCCACCTTGTATATAGCTGAATGATGCACTGAGGAAAAGGGAAGGCCGTAAAAACTAACCGCATTGAAATGGTATCACAATAGGAGGGTAAACTACTTCAGGGACTCTTACCCAAGTAAAAAAGCTCATTTTTTTACTCTCCAAAGTTAACACTCACAAATTTTTCGGTTATGTATATATATTTACTTTCAAAATTGTATCTTCATAAAAGTTAATACACTATTTAAATATGTTAACATGAATGTATATTATGTGTATATATTACTTTATTTACTTATAACCAAAAGTTCGTAAAAAAAAACATTTTGCAATACTAATATATATTTTTAAAGTTTGGTAATTTCAAATTGTGAAATTAATAAAACAATCGTTCATAGTTTAGATTTTAATTTTCTGATAGGATTATTGTCATTGTTTTTGCAACACACTTTAATTCCATTTAACTGGATATATATATTTTTTATTTCAAATGTATTTTTATTTTTAGATTTATTATTATTGATTGGTTCTTGCTGGTAGCTTGGTTTAAGAAAGTTTTTTATATTTTGTTTTTAAGAAGAGATGAACGAGGAAGTTGTGTATTCATAAAATGTATATAAGAGTTTAAAGCCATCATTAAAAGGTTTTTTCTTTTAAATTTTGTTTGTTTAGGAAAAAATATTGCTTATTTAGAATATTCATTGATTGTTCTAACTACATTGTAAAATGTTTTGTGGTTCCTTTATAACTATTTATTATTATTATTATTATTTTTATATTATAGTGTGAACAAAAAAAATAAGAAAATTTCAAAATTAAATAAAACAAAATAAGAATGAAGACTACTGCTTATAGCTAAGATCAGATAACGATCAATAGGGTAAAGCTAGCCTCTCTCGTGATGGTCTAAACATGTCTTGCATGGCTAAACAGATGCTTGGTAAAATGTCATCCATAATTATAGGAGGGGCAGACATCAACAAATCAAAAATAGACGTCGCGGTCGATGTGATTACTATGACACATACCACATGTTTTACTCCACATCTTAACAACCATTTAACCAAAAGAATTTGTTATTATATCTCGAAGATAAGTCTGTGGTAGTATGTGAACGATCACAAAAACATGATCGTCCCCATCAGCATTTTAGTAAAAACCTCAAGATGTTGCGACGGTTAGTGCGATGATATGCCGCGCAGAAGATCCGGGTTTTTCAGGTGATGATCTGATAAATCATCCGAGTAGTATCCTTTGTCAATAAAAAGCCTTTCTCAATTTAGCCGTTCGGATTCGTGCAAAGAAGTACACACGCACAGATGAATGGTTGAAAAGAAAAGCTAGCCCCTGGGTACTAACGAGTCTGTTGCGCCATAATTTTTATTTTATTTTTAATGGTTTAAGCCGTAAATCACGTCAAGACCATGTGTACACTGGCGATCACTAGGATGCATGCATACATTTGGCAAACGATTTCACTCATTTTACCTCATTTTGTGCCCGGAAACACTTATTACCTGTGAGGTGTTACATATTTTCCGAACAGAAATTAATCAAATTTAAGGGTAAATAAGAAACTACCGTTGGTATTTCCCAAGATAAAACAATGAACTACTAGAAAAGCGTATTAAATAAATGCGCCGGCAGTTTGATACCACAGCGAATATTTCATTTGAGGAGTTCGCATCAGATATTTGTTTCAAAGTTTTGTTAAGAATATTTAAGAAAGTGTCGAAAAAAACTGTTTTTATTTAGTTTAAACAAATGGGTTTGACAGGGACAGAAAGGATAAAAATAGATGCTTTAACGGAGTTCGGGCTGTAAGGCTGAGAATTTGTAAGGAGGATTAATAGAAGTTAGACGATTGTAAACAGTTACCTTGCGGATCCACAACACTATGGAAAAATCAAAAAGGACGCACGATAGAAACAAAGCAATTAAGATAAAGGCGGTTGACTCAAATTCGACTCTACCATCGAATAAAATAAGTCCCAACAGCGGTGATTTATCCAGCAAGGCAACGGTCCGAAGGATAATATGAATAAGTGATACTATACAGAGAAAAAAAAAACTTGTTTTGAAGCAAGTAGGTACACAAGGGGCACCGAATTAATTTTGCAGGAGAACATGTAGCTTGGAGCAGTGAATCGAAACGAATTGATTTTTTTACGGAAGAAAAAAAATTTATCCTTGAAGGCCGCGCTGGTTACAACTTATATTGTCATTATCTACTAGGAGGAGCTTATTTTAGCAAGACATCACAGCTGTACATCAGGTGTAATGGTGTAACGAGCTACTACCTACCATAGCACAATCGAGTTTGAGTTTTTGTCCATAACAATGAAAGGAAACAACTACAATTTTTTTCTGGAACGGTCTCTTCCAAAAGCGGAAAACATATTTGGACCTCTGCTTGGATATTTAAACAACCCAATGCCCCCATCCACACTTCCAGGGTTGCGAAAATATGTACCTGCTTACAGGTTGTAAAACAAAATATCAAACAGGTATAAACAGTGAAAATATAATCTAAAATATATAGCCTCATCCTTGTGATCGTCAGTGTATATGCTGTTAACACACAGCTGACAACGAAATATATCCAGAAATCAAACGAAGAATTTATCTTGCCAATCGATGTTTGTTTCGGCTATAAAGGAATTATATTATAATAGGGCCAACACTCGCATTACTAAGGAGATCCTATATAAGACCCGAGCATCCCAGTCAGAGATGAAGTAAGATGAAGGTGAAGTTGATCTCTCATACCAGTCCTGCTCTACGGCGTCAAAACATGGACTGCATCAAAAGCGGATGAAGAAATCCTTGGTCGTTTTGATCGAATCAAATCTTTGGTTTCATTATAGCGTTGACAGGCTATGGAGGCAAAGATTCAACTATGAACTTTTCGTGCGACAAATACTTGGTGAAACAACTCCACATTGGACGTTTAAGATGGATAGCATAGAAACCGACTTCAATTTATTGAAAGTTTGCAATAGGAGGTAGTTAACTACGGTTTAGTACGGTTCCAATATGCCAATGCGGACAAATGGTAGCAACAAAAAAAGATATCATTCTTGCTATAACTTTCCGATCCAACAAAAGCGAAAGGATAATTTTCTGTAAATCAGCGAAATCAAATGGTAGTAGCCACTAACAATGGCTACCTACCAAACCAAGTTGTAGCATACCCAGAAGACTGACATTTTGACAAATGGCAAAAGTGCTCTTAACAATTTTACCCAACCTTCATTTTCTCTCTTTTGTATGACTATCTACAACTAGAAATGTCCAACCTATTGGCTAAAATGATTGCAGAAAATTCAACATCTTCTCATAGACGGGTGAAATAAATTTTCGTTCTTGTGCATTGAATTCTAATCAAATTGGACCCTGAAGAAATGTGCTTCCGAACAAGCATTTGTGGTGTTATTTTCAGGCCTATGCAGATTTTACATACAAATTTATTTTCTTTAACAATTTTGTTTCAGAATAACCCATAAAAACGTGAAATTAGTTCATACATAGTGGGTGTAATTAAAATATAGCAGTATTGTCTAGATATGTTTGTTTTCATAAGCGTCGAAAATCTGCGCTAGTCCAATCGTCTTTTTTCTTTGTTGTAACCAACACACTTGTTTTGAAGAACGTGTACACTGTACAGGCTACTTCAGTACAATTTTAAATATTCACTGAATCGAAGTGCTGCCACTCAGAAATTCAAAAAAACATGATTGAAGACATGTTTTGAGTTACAAAACAAACATGATTCTTTTCTTAGTTGGATAATAGTAAAAATAAAAAAGAGGGAGAACTTAAAATAGACATTTTTAATCCATATTCCGACTTAAAACAAGTAAAATAAGTTTTTACCATATTTACTTCAGAGAAAAATGCGTTCGGTATTGGCTGAAGAATGTGTCAAAGAAAATATTTCAAACACAAATTGTGATAATTTTGGAAAGACAGGAGTTCATCTGCTTGCCGCATCTTACTTTCGCCTTTCAATGCGCTCTACTCTTTACCAATTTTTTGAAGCCGATCTTCTTCTTCATTACCAATTTCGCTTTATAAGGGAATGAATGGAATCACTCTTTTAAATATTTTGTGGCGCGATAATTTCGATGTTTCTCTGAAATTAAATCATAGATTACAGTGATACAAAACGACTATAGATCTTTATTTAATAAAAACATGATTTTTATCTCGAAAACCTTAAAACATGATTTTAGTTCAAAAAGCATGATAATCATGCTAAATCATGATTTCTAGGCAGCACTGACTGAATATTCATAAAGTCAGAAAGAAGTTGTGCTCAATCTTATTTGTGAATTAATAACTAAGGAGAAGAACGGATCACCATTTTTAATGCCATATAACACCGTCCTCGACAGTGATTTTTTTTCTTTTTCCACCATTATTCTCTATGAATTAATACCTCTTAGTTTTCACCACATTCTACACCGCAGCTTCTTTCCTTGAAAAACGATAAATGTAAATGCAAACAGATAATTTTTCGCATTTAACCTTTTTTTTTCTTTACCTATCGAGCTTTCTGTAGTAAAAAAAAAATTGGATGCATATGCACAATCTGCCAGATGCTAATTATACTTATGATGTTTATAAACAAATCTTCTGCAATTCATATGGGTTGGCTTGATCTAAGATCTGACTTTATGAACGCAGATCTTAGTTACACAGACGTTTTCGAAAACACCCTTTGTTATCAGACGCTTACTTAATCAAATGCGTCCATGCTTTGACCGAAGACGACGGTTTTATGGAATCAGGCGGATTTATATTGTTCCAAATTTTATCATTCTAGCTCAAAATTCAAGTCCCTGAAATCGGCGAGATGACTGATCGACTCAGGGGCCTTCACCAACTAACAATTATTCATATATGAGGCAGTAAAATTTAATTCCCACAAGCAATTATTTCTGTTGGCCTTTTATTTTACTTGTGCGCGGAGGTTAAGCATTTTTGTAGTCGATTGTTTGAGTAAAAGCCTGTTAGACATTATGCAGAAAAATTCACAAGCATAACAGAGGCTATGATTGGATAACTCTGTAAGGTTGTTTTTAAGGTTCCGGAGATGTGTGTACACGCAACATAGGTTAAGACGTTTCGGTAGAATTTTGCAAGAAGTTATTCCGAAGCAAAGCATGTATAGGGCTTACTATTAAAGGCTTAAAAAATCTAAGGTTCAAAGATCAGGAAAGGGTAAAAAGATCGTGAAAAACAGAAAAAATTGGGAACCTACCGGAAACTGAGTCAACACGATTCAATTAGTTCGTAATACTGACTGTACTTTTATGTTCCAGCGTACAGCCTAATTTATAGCGTGTTGGACTACGGCCGATTTACATAGTTTTAAGTTTTAAGGTTTAGGTGGTAAACAGGCATGATGACACCCAAAAATTACAAAAAAAGGTTTTAAGTAATTTGTAGGTAGTTTTAATTAGTTTCTAAGTAGTTTTAATAAGCATGTAAGTTAAAATAAAATAAAAAAAACATAAGAAACCAAGTTTTCTTTTAAATTTTTCATGGTAAATATTATATTAATTTTAGATTTGTATATTAGATAATATGCCGAAAGGGAGCCCGCATAGGGCCAGTATGTAAGTTATCTAGTTGACAAGTAGGCTAGTTTTTCATGAATTTTTGTCTAGCATGTAAGTTAGTCTTAAGATGAATTATAATAAAAATGAATTTAAAAAGAGAAAAAAAAACGTGTTGGACTACCGTGCGAGAGAACGCAAGTTCGAATCCCAGTAAGACAATAGTTTGTAAATATTTGCATTGAATTTCATATTTCATTATAACGAATTACGTATGAGGTTTAGATTTATTTTTTTTGGGAACTTTCAAATAAAAAAAACAAAAATGCATAGTAAGGTGCAACCTGCAAGACGGAGAAGAATAAATTGTGATTGCTAATGAAAGAATTTTATATACATATGACACCTACTTGTGCGTCCCCACAAGATAAACGCAACATTGTTTTAGCAGATACACTACTTGTGCGTCTCCACAAGATAAACGCAACATTGTTTTAGCAGATACACTACTTGTGCGTCTCCACAAGATAAAATCAAAATAAGCACCCACGCAAATTCTTGACTTCGAATTCAAAAAGAAATAAACAAAAATTGGACACATCATCTAATAATGCATCCATCCTTTGTTATGAGATACGATTGCTAATTGTGATGAAATCTAATTTGTATGATCTGCAGATTTGCTGCATAAGCATAATATCAGTATAAATATGGTTCGCTTGACCAAAGGTAATTCACTACATAGAGTGCACACCTCATACAACGAAAATTGTCAACTTGGGGTACTGATATTGATAACCCAGTGTTTATATTGCTACCCCAGCATAAAACAACAGCTTAGCCTACGCATACAATCGACGAAATTTTCCATTTGCACTTACCGCCCGCGCGGGAAACGGCTTAAAAATGTTTAGCTTTGAAGCGTACTCTATGGAGTTCTATACTCTTTGATATCAATCGCATCGAATAGCTGAAGATTTTCCCCTTTCGCTTTGATAAAGCACTATCAGCAATATTACCTGTATGAAGTGTTATGGAAAAACATTTGGCGACTAATTATTTCAATAAGACTTCTTTAAATACTTCTAATAAGCCTTACAGAAAAAACTTTGTTTGCTTTAAAAGTCTATATAGGCTTCACAAAAGGCTTTTTCGAAAAGATTTGCAAGCCTTCTCGAAGTTAAAAAATAATATAATTTTTTTTTATTATTTTCTATTTATTTTTACATATTATTATATTGTTTACCTATATATTAATTTCATTTTATAATTATTAAAACTCAATTTGTTATTCTGCCCTAGCGAGGTATCGGTCGGAGCGGAAAAATTTTCCACAACGCAAATTTCGTCGGAGGTTCAAATTCAATTCGAATTCCAATTCCATCGGAGAAAAATCACTTTACTACAATCCATAAATAAATTCCGCTTAGAATTTGTGTCGGAGAAAATCGACTGCAAAAATGCTCAACTTACGCGCACTAGTACTATATAAGCCCTACAGAAATAATTTGTTTGTGGAAATTTAATTTGATTGCCTTATAGAGAAATAATTGTTAGTTGGGTAGTAGAGCAATAGAAAAAAATATTTTGTCCAAAACATGTTAATTTCAAAATAAGCGAAATAAAACGCCGAGAAGCTAACCATCTCTTTTTTCGAAGGCAGGAATTCCAAAGGGATTGGTGTGGTGGAAGGTAAACAATTCAAACAAAAAGACCAAGAACAAACAAGAACTTATATTTTAAAAGAAAATTTAAGCACAGTATTTATGTTATGGTAGTACCTAATAAAACTTTTTTTTATAAATTAAAAGACATGTGATCATGATATGTTAATACGGGCAGTAAATGCAAAGTGCGGCAGTCCCTTAAATCCCCAATTATTGTTTGAATATAATTTCAATCTAGGTACTTGTAAATCGTTCCGTTATCGCGTTTATTGCAGAAACAAATTTCCCGCAAAAATGCCAACGTTTTTTTTTTCTAAATTATAGATTTTGATACCCATATCATCATCGTCACTGATATTTCAATGTGTACCCTGCAACTTAACATTAACACATATTATATCTTTTCCTATAAAAATAACTTTTGCTAATTTTTATTTAAAACCATACGCCCATCAAATTTTTGTATGAAAAAAAAAATCTGCGGTAAAATCAATATTGTACCTGAACATACCTGTTGTATACATACATAAAAAAAGTTATTGCAACAGAGTACAATAAAGCCATTCTTCAACAAATTAACATTATAAAATTAAAAATATGAATTTCTTTGTTCAAGACTTCATATTAATTAATATATAGCACGTTTGTATATTTTAATTACATTATCTTGTGTAGTATTGTTTGTGTTATTATTTAAATATTTATTTTTTTATAGATGATTGAATTTTATTTTTATTTTTTTTTAATTATTAAAAAACCTTTGTATGTATTAATTATTTAATATTTCTTTTAACAAGCTAACAAATGATTACTTCACTTTTAACAATAACCAAAATATAAACATATTTTGGTTTAATTTATGTTTTATATTTAAATTTTAAAATTGAATCTAGCTAAGACATGGCCGACCCATTTTTAAAACAATTCTTAAAAATACTTTTTTGGTGTTAATATTTTGGACTTTTTTTTATAATTAAAAATGTGTAGATACTACTTGTACTCTAATGGGAATGATTTACAGCTACTATATAGGGATCTTCTATAAAATTATATAAAAAAAAATTAAACTATTAGGCAAAGAAACAAGCAGTTTATTTTAAAACAAAATTATATGTTATAAGTTGTAGACATCGAGTTTGCAAAGGTATGGATAAGTAACGTTTTTTTATTATGTTATTCAAATGTATCTTTAAAGTTAACTTCAGTAAAAAAAATGCATTTAATAAAACCCCGGCGTTGTGAAATATCAAATTTTAATTTTCAACTTAAAATTATTTTAGGTCATATTAGCTAACTTTATATGGACATTTTGATCACAGTGAGTATGTAAAACGTTATTTTACTTACTTGAATGGAGAAATAATCCAGAAGGAACCTAGTTAACCAACATGAATGTCCAATTAGCCCTATCCTTTAGTACCTACAACCACATGTTGTTTGTGGTTGGTATCTACATGTGAGCGATACTTCAGACGACTTCTTCCTCTGGTGACCATCAACCTAGAGATCGGAGACTCTATGGGCGGTGCATTGGTCTTAATTCAGTTGCACCGACCAGTTACATTTAGCTGGCTAGAAAATTTTCTTCTTAATTGTTTTTTTTTGTATTCCTACTTCTTTAGTTATATGAATTTACAGCTATATAGTCATAGGTGATATATAGTTGGCCAGAAAATGAAACCAGGGTACTCATTCCGTAACTTTAAAAATGATTATCGTTGACGAAAATGAAGGAGACTTTCTGGAACTCTATTACATAAAACGAAACGAGTCGCAAGTAAACGACAGTCACGACAAAGTGCGATTGTGTAAAACAACAAAATACTTATGACAGCTCAACGAAAACGAAAGCTATAGGATACGAATGTCAAATGCCAGTCTTAAGAAATTACGAGTATCGTAAAACCTACGATACTCGTTTTATGTAATCGAATCTGAACAAGAACGAAGTTATATCAACTATATTCGTTTTATAAAATATAGCCCTGGGAACCTACCGTGTGACTTATATACATGTGCACACACACATTATCCAAATCATACTTACGTACCCGTCATGTCTTCTACACTATCGTCAAAAGTTACGGAATGAGTTCCCAGTTATACAATTCAGGAATGGGCAGTTATATTTATTCAGGTATGGGCAGCAATCGACCCACCTACAGTTATCGAAGATGTAGCGCTTTCTCCCATTATTTAAGAAGCTAGCACAGGCATAAAAAAGCTCAAGAGCAACGAATATGTCGGTTCTTCTGTATTAGCAGCAGAACTCTTCAAACACAGAGGTGATGTCGTTGAAGCGTCCATGCACCAAAACATTAATCTAGATGAAAGAAAGCTTGCCCAATGGAATGAATGTTTACTCCAAGTGCACAAACTACCGAGGCATATCTCTGCTTAATGTCGCATACCAGATCCTATCCAACGCATTGTGTGAACGTCTAGAGCCATTCATCTTCACGTACCAGTGTGGGTTCAGGTTTATCGACCATAGGCAAATCTTGGAACAACAAATTTCAACCCGAAATGCATCATCTTTTCATCGACTATAATCAACCGCGTATGATAGAATCCATCGAGTAGCGGTCATAGAAGGATGGGGGAATTCGGGATACCGTATAAACCAGCTGTGTCGCCTAGCACTGGGGGACACACGGTTCAACTTTCCGTATAAAAACATCTCATCTGAACTTTTCCAAATATTAACCGCATTCAGACGAGGAGACGCGCTATCATGCGATTTCTTCAATCTCGTGCTGCACCGAATAGTGTGTAGGGCGGAGGTAAATATGGAATACAACAAAAAAATCAATAAATCCCTCCAACTACTGGGGTATGCAGACGATATCAACAACTCCGTCGTTTCCATCTTATCGTTGAAGACGCATTTAAGCAATTGATAGTAAGACGAAATGCTGTACTATCAGCAACCAAACTACTGTCATTGTATATAGCAAACATTTTCAATTAGTTAAAGAGTTCATCTACCTCGGAGGCAATATCAACCCCACAAATAACTTCTTAGACAAATACGACGAAGACTTAACCTAGGAAACTGATGTTACTTTGGATTAGCGACTCAAATGGTATCTTAGTTCTTAACCCAAACCGATTTCTCTACCGGACCCTAATCCTATCAGTTCTACTTTGCGGTGCCGAGTGCTGGACAACATGTGGAAGGTTAGGTTGTAGTGGCTGCACGCGTTGCGTGTGCACTATTATATAATAGAGGTCCGTTTTGGTACCACGTGGATCTGTCGACTTTCCTATATTCGTTCGCCTAATTGAACCATTCACTAGAAAGGAGGTTTCTGACATTAATGTGAGCCAGTTCACCTAGATTGTCGAAGGAGTACTCCCCCAGATGAGGTTTCCTTTTTACTGAGACAGCAGGACAAGAGCATAGAAGGTGAGTAATACTTTCCTCGTCTTCTTCAGCAGCTTCTGCAGAAGTCATTGCTGAAGAGGCCTAGTCTTCTTGCGTATAGCCCTATCATACAGTGTCCTGTAAGGACACCGATAATATTGCTGATGTTTGATCTGTTCAGCATTTTCAAGCATATTGAGCGCTTCTGGTTAAAGTTAGGCCAGTGTTGCCTGGATATTTGACACGTTTGTTATTTATTTTCCTCGGTTTACTTTCTTGATCGTAGCCAGTTTGATCTGTAAGTACATGTAGCGATGGGCATACCTATCAAGTTTACTGGCGGTAGAATATCGAAGAGCAAATATATATATTAGGCACGTTTAAACATATAATGTCGTCGAATTTTCGGGAGATGAATATGGGAGGAGATATAACTCAGAACTTTATGAATTGTACTAAGACGTGGATGTAGTACAACAGTTAAAAATACGTCGAATACATTGACCGGCCACATCGAGCGAATAAACAATAATGCTCCTGCCAGAAGCATTTTCGAATTCCAGACTTCCGGTTCGATACAAAAACGAAGACCGACTTGCAGTTTAAGGATCAAGCTATAGCGGTTGCCAGAGCGCTTGGACTGAAAAACTGAGAGCATCAAAACAAGAATTGAAGAGTGTCAGTAAGGAACCCATAACGGGTCAGGAGATCTAATGAAAGTATTGTGACAGCAATTTGAGGGTTGATCATAATCCTTCCATCTCGATTAGCCTCCGATCTCTGCAATTGAAACTTTGATGAAGAAGTTTAAAGCTAATGTTGACTAAAAAACTGCATTTGCATTCTATCGACTACTATTACTGCAGCGTGTAGACCATTTTTAATACACAGTGAATGGTGACCTAAAAAATCATCTTGCCCGATTCAAATTTGATAGTGATATCAACAAATTGTCGCATTTTATGAACTATAAAAGATTAAAGTCGCGTCTTTTTGGTAGAGATGTCAAGAATATTCGCAACTATTCGGTGTTCGGCCATTTATTTCAATATTAGGTAATCGCCCGAATAGTAATCTATATTCGACCGAATACCGAATATTGGTAACAAACGATTGCGTTTCTCTTCATAAATAATTCCAGCTTCTGAAAAAAGACATTTGACTATATACGCTAGTCCCAGGAGGTAATAGATAGATTTTGGAAAATGGTATAAGACTTGACTGCTTTGGAGTTTGTTGACCACTACTATTTTGGAGAACAGATTTTAGATTAACTTCCATTACGTTTGGTCAACCAAATTGATCACATTGCGATAGACAAGAGGCACGCATCCAGTATTTTGGATGTCCGAACATTCCGAGGAGCTAACATCGACTCGGACCACTACCTTGTTGAAGCCAAAGTAACACTGCGGATATCCACCACGCCACAACAATCCAGAAATACTGTGGAAAAATTTAATGTCGAAAGACTGTAATCGCAAGAGACCGCCAAGACCTTCTCGCAACGCGTATCCCTCTCAACTAACACCATACCACCAGCATCGAATGTCGAAGAACAATGGCAACGATGAAAACAACCCATTAGATCAGCCGCAACTGATGTGCTAGGTTTCTCGCGCCCACCAGCAAGAAACCCCTGGTTTGATGAGGAATGCCGACAGATGCTTGCAGCCAAGAACGAGGCCTACAAGGCTACGCTGCAGGTGAAGACGAGAGCTGCCGTTGAGGGAAGAACACCGGCTTTTCAGAAAGAATAAAAAAGAGCAAGAAAAGCGCGCGATCGAGGCTATGGAGATGTGCCACTCCAGGAACGATGTTCGCAAGTTTAACCAAATTGTAAAACGTCAAAGCCATGGATTAAAAGGCTCGACAGAATCCTGTCGAGTTGAAGAACTAAATATCGTAGTTGAGACACAGTCGATGCTGAGGATATGGAAGAACCACTTCTGCAGACTGTTAAATGGCGATGACGAACAAAATTCCGCTGTCAGGCAGAACGAAACATTTAATATTGGCAACAACAGCGAAAACTCCAACCACCTGACCTGAGTGAAGTGAGGGTAGCAATATCTAAATTCAAGCTTAATAAGGCTGCCGGAAATGACGGCCTTCCCGCCGAACTTAATAAAGCTGGCGGAGATGACTTGGTAAGTAACATCCACCAACTCATAAGCCAAATCTGATCGGAAGAAAGTATGCCTGAAAAATGGAACCTCAGCATTGTTTGCCCGATCCACAAAAAAAGAGACCCTCTAAACTGCACCAACTAAAGAGACATAAGTCGCCTCAACATCGGCTACAAGATCCCATCTGCCGTAATATGTGAAAGCCTGAAACCGTTTACCAACAACCTGATTAAATTTTCACACTTCGGCAGATCCTGAAAAAAAAAAAAAACAATAAATTCAAGTCGATACCCACCTCCTATTCATCGATTTCAAAGCCGCGTACCAAAGCATTTATAGAGACGAACTATACAGAGCCATGTCTAGTTTTGGTAAACCACCCAAACTCGTCCGTTTGTGTAGGATGACAATGGACAATTCTCGCTGCTCCATCAGAGTCGGAAACGACCTCACCGACACATTCGATACCAAAAAGGATTTAGGCAAGGCAAGGCGATGCACTGCGCCGTCATGCGACTTCTTCAGTTTAATTCGTGAGAGGATAATGCAAAACTCCCGAGCCAACACCATAGATACAATATTTACATCATTGGTAGGACTCAACGTGATGTCATAGCCACGTTTGCTAGTATAGAGAAGGAAGCAGAAAAACTGGGTTTAGCAGTAATTGAGGGCAAGACAATGTGTATGCTGTCAACACGAAAGGACACACATCATCGACGAATTGGACAGAACGTCACCATTGACAGATATAACTTTGAGGTAGTCTATCTCGGCTCCGCTATTAACTCTCACAACAACAACTCGTCAGAAATTAAACGAAGAATTACTCTTGCCAACCGCTGTTACTTCGGGCTAAGAATGCAATTAAGTAGTAAAGCCCTCACTCGAACTACTAAGGAGATCCTATAAGGGACCCTGATCATCCCAGTCCTGCCCTACGCCGCTGAAGCATGGACCGTCTCAAAAGCGGATGAAGAAATCCTTGGTCGATTTGCGAGTAAAATTCTTCGGTCCCGTTTGCGTTGACGGGCTATGGAGACGAAGATTCAACCAAGAACCATACGAGCTGTACAGCGACATACCCCTGGTCAAAAAAAAAACTCCGCATTGGACGTTTAAGATGGCTAGGACATGTAAAACGAATGGACACCAATACTCCGGCTCGCAGAGTATTCGTTTCTCAGCCAGACGTCGGACGCAAGGAAGATATCGCCTTAAGTGACGCGCACAAGTAGAAACCGACCTCAACCAACTTGGAGGGCGTCACTTGAGGCAGTTAGCCAAGGACCGGGCTAATTGGAGAAGCATGTTGGTTGAGGCACAGGTTCATTCCGGACTGTAGCGCCACTTAAGTAAGTAAGTTCCATTTCGTGTACTTTTAACACTTTTTGCTATATCTTTATCTTCATCATTTTGAATGTTGTTTGTAGCGCTAGCGATTTCCTCAAAACATTGCCAGAAACTGTCGTGTATTTTATTGGTTTTATCTTTATGATTGAGGAGGAGAATCTTCCTCATTAGAACTGCGAGTAGATCCATCACAACTAATTTTCAATGTTTCTAAAAAAAATTGTTTGTTTTGCTTTTTCCGTTTGAACTAAGGAAACTGGTTTTAAAAAGCGTTTCAAGAAAAGTGACAAACAGATATTTTTCATTCTCATGACAGTTGAACCATTTTTTAAGCTCAACTTGTTGTGAAGATCTCATTCTAAATAAATTTGGAGTTCTGTCTGATGAAAATTTGGCTTCCGAATTCGGTATTCGGCTAAATTAATATTCGTGGCATATCTACTTTTTAGTGCACATTTAGCTGGCAGAGTAATCGTACCACTCTTCTCCGAGAATACCGCTGGTAATGCGATCAATGTCAATGCCGTTTTTGTCAATTAACTTCTTCCGAAGTCGAATAACTGCAATGGATCTCGAAGACATGTGATTTCACATAAGTACATCAAATTGAATTATTCATTATTTAAGGGACAATTACATGAAACTAGTTGAATAAATGCGTTCGTGCAAGTTCATTGCTGCAGAATCTCAATTTTATTTCCAAATCTATCCCAAATAACCGGTTAACTTTATAAACATATAATTAAAAGCGCTACTTTAAATGCACCAACTTTTTCCACATGAGTAGTAAGTTTTAGGAACACTATCCGCAAAAAATGTAGTAAAACAATATGTTAACTATATTAAAACAATTTCAAAATGTAATCATTAAGTAAAATATGAAAAAAATAAAATAAAAAGAAGCTAAAATCGTATACTTCAAATACTTAACTAACACAACTGAATGTTTAAACAAAAAAACGCGTTATATGATTAACAAATAAAGTATTAATTATTATAAACATTATTTTGTTTCTCTTAATAAAATAATTTCCCATATACGTAGCAGCAAGCGGATCGATCTCTACCCTATTTCATTTTATAATCATAAAGGTTATTAAAATAAAAATTATACAAAATAAGTTAACAATTGTTTTTTTTTTATACAAATAGTATGAAATGTTTGTACTTATTTACAGAACATTATGTAAGTGGTCGATATTCTCATTTTTTAATACGAACTAGATGTTTATGTAAAAGGATGGAGATAATGTAGTATGAGAGGTTCCATAGGAAAGAAGAGTTTTTTTTCATATTGATTTCTTTTACTTTTTAGTATAAAAAAATATAAGTTGCTAAACATTTTTTTTTTTACTCAATTTATAAAAAATTTATAAAAATTCGAGAACTGTTCATATTTTAAAATGCATACATATTTGAATATATATACAGAATGATTTTTTTAACTATTAAACTGTTCTTTAAATAAAAATATTTGTTGTTTAGAAATTACTTTTCTGACATAGATTGGTTCCTTTCTACAAGTGTTATGATGGTGTGGGATGTAAATGAATTAATGCCCTATGTGTTATGATATTACTTTCAGACGGCATAGTAATTAGAAACTAATGTTTTTTACAATCCAAGGGAATATGGCAGACAACGTTATTCCTGAGAAAATGCCAGTAATCAACATGGCGGCGGCAAACATTCCAGCTGTTATTTGATATTTTTGGGCAACGCTTTGTGGGGCGTACATCATGCCAAGTGAGCTGAAAAAATAAGTATTATAAATTAATAAAAAATTGATACATATTTCTATCAGTTTGTAGATATAATAATGAACGACTTATGTCGACTAATGCTTCGTAGTTAATGGCTGAGTTTTGAAGAACGAGGATAGATAATGAGCGGCAATGACAACGCCCAGTTGTTCTAACTTTGACTTTGACTCACACTATAAAAAAGAGCCCGGAGACAATGACTGACACGACTGGCGGAAGCCCCAAACACCTACATACAGAAAATACGGTGGGATGAGCGGCGTAAACTTGACAAAGTCCAGTTGTTGTAACTTTGATTACACATCAATTGTGTTATTTCTCTTCAACGACTTAATACATCGAAAAAAAAATTACTGATGTAATTGAGAAAGCTTTCAGACAAAAAAAAGTTGCTCCGCAGTATTTCTTGACCATTAAGCAAGCTTTTGATAAGGTGTGGCATATAAAGGTCATAAATACAACGTTCTGCTTCTGCCTGAACAATTGTATACAATTTCCTCATCAAACCTTGAGTATAGACTCATTCGTGTAAAAATTGGTAAGGAATATTCGGAGTTAAAAGAAATAATGGCAGGTGTACCGCAAGACAGCATCTTTGACCACTCTTGTACCTGCTATATTTAAACGTGATATTCCTTAAACAAAAAAACACAATAGTTTCCAACTTTGCTGACGATACAGCCAAGGAACGCGGATTTCCACCAAGCCACAGAAAATGCTGTGAATAAAATTGATGTCGAAAGACTGCGATCGCAAGAGACCGCTAAGTCCTTTACAGAATGTGTATCCCTTAACCTCTCGATTAACACAATACCACCAGCATCTTATAGTGAAGAACAATAGCAACGACGCCAACAAGCCACATGCCAAGATCAGTCGCATGAGATAGGTTTCTAGCGCTCACCAGCAAGAAACCCCTAGTTTGATGTGGAATGCCGACAGATGCTCGAAGCCAAGAACGAGGCCTTCAAGGCTAAGCTGCAGGTGAAGACGAGAGAAGAACACCAGCTTTTCAGACAGAAGAAAAACAATAAAGGACACGATCGAGGATTTAGAAAGGAACGATGTTCGCAAGACTTACCAAAGTGTTAAACCTCAAAGAATCCTGTCCAGATGAATAAGAATAGATAGTAGTTTAGACACCACTGTCGATGCTGAGGATATGGAAGAACCACTTCTGCAGATAACTTCGATAACGTACTTTTTTTTGTTTATTTGAGAAGCAAGTATGTTAGTAACCAATTCAATTAAAGCCCCTAGAAAATATATAAATGAAGGCCTCTAGAGATAACAACAGAGTACTGAGCATGTCACAAAAAAAAACCATTCATGAAGTGACGCATAATTACCTAAAAGTTTAAAAGAATAGAGTTGAGTCGTTTATAAAATATTCCTTGTCCATAGGCTCAACTTTTATCATAAAAGGCACACGTGTGAATAAGCCAGCCAAGCAAATATTGGAGGATCAAAATAGCCATTAAGGATTCTGATTCCAACAGTGAGCAATTACCCATATTTGGGCGAATGTGTGTCGATCAGTAGCCATGTAAAGTTGGGCAAAATGTGTTCAGATTGATGATTAAAATATGTGATCTTAATCTTAAAGATTATGATTACTATATGTTATCTTTAATCAGATTACAGATTAATAAAATTAATCTAAACAAAAGTAATCATATTAGAAGATTAATGGTTAGTAATTTGTAATCCAAACTACTTTTTCTGATTGATAAAGAATAACCGCTGGAATTATGAAAACAAAAAAGCACATTCATTTACTTGAACACCTCATCATCTTTATTATTTTTATTTGTTATTTCTTTTAGGAATAATTATTTTATAGAAAAAAGAAAAACTTTATAGATAAAAGAAAATATTTTTACGATGTTAGATTTTAATAATACACTCTTTTCAAACATTTCATCTGACGACATTGATCGTTTAACTGGATACGAGGACGGTAGAGTCGTATTATATTTCCTAAAAACAATTTTAAGCTCAGGATATCTATTTAGCATGGAAATATCTTTATCTTATCTGATAAATAATGAGAAATAATGACATCAACTTTTGATCGTTCAACTTGGCGTATACATATGTCCTGTTGAATCGGTCTCTGAAGAATCAGAATCAAATTCAAAAAGCTATCTTCATATCTGTGTTTCTTGAAAAGTTCCAGGTGCCTCATGGGTTTCTTTGATCACAGCATTTTTGAAAACTCCACAAAAAAGGAGACCCTCTAACCTGCGCCAACTACAGAGGCATAAGTCTCCTCAACATCCCCTACAAGATCCTATTTGCCTTAATATGTGAACGCCTGAAACCGTTTACCAACAACCTGACCGGCCTTTATTAGTGTGGTTTGGGCCAGGAAAGTCCTTAACCGATCAAATTTTCACACTCCGCAGATCATGGAAAAAACCCAAGATGTCCAACTTGATACCTACCACCTATTCATCGATTTCAAAGCCTCATACGACAGCATTTATAGAGATGAACTATACAGGCCGTGTTACTTTTGGTATACAGCCCAAACTCACCGTTTGTGTAGGATAACGATGGACAATTCTCGCTGCTCCATGAGGGTCGGAAACGACCCTACCGACACATTCGATACCAAAAAAAAGGATTTACGAAAGGCGATGCGCTGTCATGTGACTTCTTCAATTTGATTCTTGAGAGGATTGTGCAAAACATCCGAGCCAACACCAGAGGCACAATTTTCCAAAAATCGGTACAACTACTAGCATACGCCGACGATATTGACATCATTGGTAGGACTCAACGTGATGTCAAAGCCACGATGTTATAGGAAGCGGCAAAAATGGGTTTAGCATTAAATTAGGGCAAGACGAAGTATATGCTGTCAACACGAAAGGACACACAACATCGACGAAATGGACACACGTCACCATTGACAGATATAACTTTGAGGTAGTACGGGACTTTGTTTATCTCGGCTCCGCTATTAATTTTGACAACAACATCTAAGTGCCACGTACAACTGCACACTCTTATCCTGTATAGATTCTTTTTTTTTTAGTCCATCATAAAGGCTATTCAATCTAGTGATTCCCGGTTTGGAAAGGTTATGCCCAGCAATGCCATGTATTATTTCAGCTGATGTAGAGTGTCCGGCACATTTCCATAAATTGTAGTATTTTTTAATAATTTGGTCGTGAATATCGGCTTTAGTTATTCCGGTAGTTCGTATAACCTTATTAGCATCCGCAGTGGTACGTGGATTGAGTTTGTGGGCAGAACATCTTAAATTTAACGGCAATGGTAGGTTTGTTGTCTGTTCAATAATATGCTCGGTATCTAAGTTTCCAAGAATGCTATCAGTATCACTTTCGGTATCCATATGTATGATAAATTCTTAAAACGCTTTGACCAAATTGCTGCCATTATCAGTGACCGTGGCTAATACTTTTTGTGAATGTAAACCAAATTCAGCATGTATTGCTTCAAATAAAAAAGAGCTATTCGGTCATAGCTGTGCGTCCGTGCATGCCAACGTCTTAGATATCCTTTCTAGGTTTGAGATTAGCCAGTGCGCCGTGACGCAAAACTTCAAGTTTTTGCCGATCAAATATCAGCAGTTGTGCAGACTAATTGGCAGTTAGACGCTTTTAATGCTGCCGAACTGAGTGAAGGGTGAGATATCAGATTGCACAGTGAAGCAAACGGTGCAGTGAAATAACCCCCACAGAAATAAGACCCAGTGGCGCGATGGTTAGTGCGATGAACTGCCGCACAGAAGGTCTGGGTTCGATTACCAGCCGTAGCAACACCTTAATGATTTTTCACTGGCCCTCCTTACGTGAAAGTCTGACAAATCAGCTGAGTAGTATCAGTTGTCAAGAAAAGCTTATCTTAAATTCGCCGTTCGAAGTCTTTACAAAACAGGAGGTCCCACCATCGTCGAAGAAGTACAAGTAAGTAAGATGACCGTTTTTGTCGTCATTATTGGGGTAAAGTCTATAAAAAAAATGCTGCCATCTGTAACACGTAGTACGGAGTACAGAAAATACACAAGACGAGGAACCAAGTTTTTCAAAGTTTTTTTGGTAAAAATTTTGTTACTTTATATTTATATATTAGATAACAGGCCGAAAGGCATTAGAATTAAGTTATCGTATAATTTAGGGCGCCCGCATAGAGCAAAGAAAGTTAGTTAAGTAGTTGATAAGTAGGCTAGTTTTTTCATGAATTTTTGTCTAGCATTTAAGTTAGTTTTTAAGAAAAACAAAATAAAAATGAATTAAAAAAAAAACAGAAAATACACAGTAGATATTATCCTTTCAGTGCAACAAAAAAAAACACAACACAAAACTGATAGTTGAAAACGGGATTCAGTATAAAAAGCATATTAACAAGTTACGAGTAGATGACACACAGACTTGTTTATAACCAAAATATTAGGTTTCCGACCAGTCGTCATAAACACATACTTTTCCCTTTCATCACGAAAAATATGAAACCCGCGTGTGAAGCATAGTCGTCACGCAGAAAACAGCTTAACACAACAGATTATCATGCCAAGAATTAAACTCATAGTAGATAGTAACAAGAAAAAAATGAAACAAAAACTATTTATACAACATACCTTAGATAGCCTGAACTGAAGGACATCACAACGGCAATGATCCAATACACCCACTCGTTTTCAATGAGAACCGGTAGTACACGTACCGTATCCAGCGGAATATAGTTACAGAACAAGAACAATGGTATGAACACTGCACGTAGAACAACAGGCACGACAAGAAACTTTGGCTTTGGCTGAAAATAAAGGAAAAGAATTTCCATCAATGCATATTCAAAATTTGAAGTTTATAAAACAAAAAAAAAACCTACCCACTGCACCCATGACGTTGTTAAGCTACCAAGCATGGCAAACAGATTGAACGTCAAGTAACAAGTGATTGATGTAAAATGGTCGCCAGGAATGATGAAATTAGGATCCTTTCGTTTAACATCTTTAAATATCAAACATTTAACCGTGAAGCCTACAAAAAGTAAAGCGAGCTTACCTGAATGTATAGCAGGGAACACAGTCAATGTAACAAAGAACACGAAAAACACATTAAACAGTTGGGGAGCGGCTTGCTTAAAAACTGTCCAATACGGTGTTTTAGTTTTGACATCGACATCAACTTTTTGTGTCTCTTTTTCTCTCATCAGTTCATTGTATCTAAAGAACCTCTGCAAGAAAAAATAAAGAAGTTTTTATTTGATTTCAACACGCTGCAGGTCTCGAATAGATTTACTTACATTTAGTGGCAGTGCAAAGTATGTGTCGAAACAAAGCAGCAAGACGAACATTGCTGTAATAAAGTAGTAAATAGCTGCCGTCCTCACTGAGTCAAAGAAGATTGTACTACAGATTGATATAATTGTGGCAAAAAGTCCGCTAATATTTGATCCTAGGACAACTGCACCGGTATATTTGATTGGTAATGTTGCGACCATACCATATACGGTATTCTGGTAAATTCCATTGGCCACTGAAATTGTTTATTTAACAAAAGTCATTGTAATATGAAATTATTAAAAAAATTTAAAATAACTTTCGAAAACCTAATATTGCCCCAATTAACAATTGAGATGATACAGAACGTCAAAAATGACGAGCGAATTTCTTAACATTTTCCTTTTATTTTTAAAGAACCTTTAACACTTGAATACTGTAGTCAACACGCTTTGTAGGATAAGTAGAGATACAATATGGGAAAAATAAAGGATTTTTTAAAGAGAAACCTGAAAGTTACTTATTAAGCAATACCGAGGTTTTTTCCAGTCATATTCGAGTCAACCCGCTCGACAAATAATCAACCGATACCGGTACATCACCGAAATTTAGAGGGAAAATCAGAGGCCGTCAGCTTCTCCACGATCACAGAAACTTTGTCTTTTTGGGATTTGATCAGTTATGGACTTTCATGTCCTAAGACCACACTCACAGCTATTAACCCAATATAACATACTGTGTGAATCTTATGTATTTCTGCGACACACTTATCGGCACTTACCGTTGTGGCATCTAGGTTGACAATTTTCCAAATATTCACACAAATGCAACTCCTGGAAAGACCAATGAATATTAAATGGCGTTTCCTCAGATAGATTCTCTATAAACGCTGGTGTATTTTAAGAAACAATTCTGTGAGCAACTCTATATCTGCTGCACATTAATGATCTTTCAGCACAACTAATAATCGCATTGTAAGTTTTGCAGATGAGAGTGCTCCCAAAACGACTAACTCAAATTGCACGCCTATCACCACTATTTCTGCACACCAGATGATGCGAACAATCTACTCCATAAATAAATTGGGGAACACAGTCCTCAAAACAATTAGGTCATGGCAACAAGATGTAATCTCTAATCAACTGCGTCCAAGCTAAGTTACTAATTTGCTAAGAGATATTTTACACCAAACCACCTTCTACTTCTCTATAAAGCCTAACTACGACTAGATCTCCAATATTGTTTTTATTTGGAATTCGCCCCTGAAACATACACTGAACTTACTGGGCTCTATCCCAAGACTTTCAATCTGCCTTATAACTTACTTTCCTTACTTTCAGCCGTTTCAGCACACTGTCCAACGCAATACAAAAAACAATGAAACGAGCTTTCAGAAAACGAATTTCCACCAATATACAATCTAAAACAGTTCAAGAGCAGAGCAAATAAATATCTGCAAGTATCCTCATAGCGCGCTCCTGGAGCGTTATAGGTTTGCATTACCTGAGAAAAGTGTATAAAAAGGCGAGACACGTCATCTTTTCATCAATTTAAGGCCGAATATAATAGCAACCACTTGCTATCTGAAGTGGCGCTACAGTCCGGAATAAACCTCAACCAACATGCCTCTCCAATCAGCCCGCAACCTCCTGTTGCGCACTCCAAGTTTGTTGAAGTCGGTTTCTACTTGTGCGCGCCACTTAAGGCGAGGTCTTCCTCTAATGCGTCCTACGTCTGGCTAGGAATCGAAGACTATCCGAGCCGGAGTATTTGTGTCCATTCGTTTTACATGTCCTAGCCATCTTAAATGTCCAATGCGTAGTTTTTTGACCAGGAACATGTCGCTTGGTTGAATCTTCGTCTCCATAGCCCGTCAACACAAACGAGACCACAGATTTTTCGAATAATTTTCCTCTCGAATCGACCAAGGATTTCTTTATCCGTAGAGTAGGACTGGGATGATCAGGGTCTTATATAGGATCTTCTTAGATGTTCGGGTGAGGACTTTACTACTAAATTGCCTTCTTAGCCCGAAGAAACAGCGGTTGGCAAGAGTAATTCTTCGTTTAAATTCTGACGAGATGTTGTTGTCAGAGTTAATAGCGGAGCCGAGGTAGAAATTTCTAGGGATTCTATCAACATATACCCAGGAGGAGAGTATACAACCGCGAACTTAATGAAATGTATCAAGAAGTCAATGTAGTCCAAATCTTAATAAGATGGAAACTTGTTAAGAAAAGTTATTATCTTTTTTGACAGTAAAGCAACAATCGTTGAAGAATTTTGATCAACACATTCAAGACATCAAAAACTAGACCTTTCTTCAACCAGCTTGTCGATATCTCTGATAATGATCAGATCGGTTTCTGAAATGCCACATGATAGATTTTAGCCAAACTAACAAAGTGCTTCTTGTTAGCCTTAACTGCGGCTCTGTTGGCAGTAATTTTACTTCTTGATCTAATGCATTCGAATCGTGAAAAAAGCCAATGTCAAACGCGCTAAAATAAATCTGAATGTAGCGAAGGCACCTCACATAATTTTATTAGCCTCAAATTAGTAGTTGCAAATATCGCGAAATTTTAATGATCAACTACCCGTTGGGACAAACTTTTTTTAATGGTAATATTCAGCGAGGTATCCGTCTGAGCGGAAAATTCTCCGATTTTGTACGATTCGGAGGATTTTGGCTTCGAGGTATTCTTCCGAAAATCTTTTCGGAATATTTCTCTGGTATTTTGTTACGCATCCTGGGGTATTTTGTTCCGATGACACAAACCTCAAATGGTATTTTATCCTCCGACAAAGTATGCGTTGCGGAAAATTGTCCGCTCCGACGGTTACCTCGCTAGTGCAGATTATACAAAACGTTAAATTTACTTACTGTTCAAAAAAACAACACAAAGCATTGTTATCCAGAAGAAAGCACCGGGCCAACTCGACGAGTCCATCATCGCTAGTACTACAGTCACAATGAAGATGCAAATTTCAATAAGGATACTCCATACGATACGCTTCGTCAAATCACCACTGCAATTGGTTAAACACAGTTCATAATGACCATTCAAAAGTAATTTTGCACGTTAACTCACCCCAAATTTACAAAAATATTCAACCAGTTAAAAATCACATTTGGAATTTGTGAGGCGAATCCGATATAAGGTAAGAAATTTGTCGAATATATATTTTGTTCTCCTGTGTAGTTTGCTGACAACTTAAAGTCCACAAAGTACTGCAAAAAAGATACGAGTGAAATTAATTTTTATCCATTGTAAGATTTACAAAAAAAGGAACTTACACTTTTCGCTGTAATAAACATATTCCAAGGCATTAGGGTTCCAAGGCCGTGCAGCATAAATATGAAAAATACCAGTTTCCATTTGTCATAAGGCGGGCTAATTTCCATCTTAGCCCTATCCATTGTCATACCTAGGGAGAAGGAACACATAATTATATTTTAGTATATATGGCTGTCTGCCTGAGGCTCAGAACATAATAAGCACAGTTGTTTGATTTGTGCTGTCCAACAAAGTGTAGGAATGGTGAATTTCTGCTGATGAATGTATAGTGAAGTCAATTACCTTTCTTTATGCATTGTTTGTTGACTTAGGATCTGGTTTTGAGAAATTATATTTCTTTCTGATAAAGTCAGCAAAAAACGAGACAGACATTGCAAAAGGCTTATGTTAAGAATTCTCGATAATAGGTAAAACATTCGAAAGTCTTTGAAATGTAAAGTAAACCACTCGTTTTTATAGCTTGTTGATCGTAAATATATTGACAATAGCGATCTATCTTTTCGCTATATAGGCAGTGTTATGATATAGATAGAACAAAAAAAAAACCGTTCTACTTTACTTAAAGAATTAGTAGGGTTTTAGACACCAGCATACATAGGTATGTGATATTCAAATGTTAGTTTTTTTTTTAATTTTGACCTTTACAGTTTATTTGTGTCCTTTTTTTGCTGCGTTTCAATAGCGGTGTAGCGATCATTTCATACACCCCCATAAAAAGAAGTCCGGAGGTGTCAAATCTGGAGATGGCCCAATATTGTCGCCAGCATTAATGCAATTTTGGTTTCCGAAACTGTATTTTTTTTAATTGCAGTGTGGCATGACGCATCGTCTTGTTAAGACCAGTAGCCCACCAAACCTTTCACACATGTTTGCACGCAGACTAATGAGCCAACATTCACCGATATTGATTTTCATCGACTGACATCGCTGAGGAATCACATTCCATATGAGCGGCGTACAGTGTTCACATCGTTCCGCATGACTTAAACGCCAAGGTACGATGAGAGAACGCAACTGCGTTAGTAGTACTGTCCAAGAACACAGTCTACTAAATAACGTAACAACATGGCTTAAGTTTTAACATTGGAACAGGATAGATAAGGCGATCTTCGATACAACATATGGCTAATCAAATTTAGTACATTGCGATAGATCTGAGAAACGCATATTTTGGATGTATGAACATTCCGACCAGGTAATACCGCCATAAGTGCTGTAGCGTTAAACTACTGGTACAAATCCCCTGGTACAAATCCCAAAATTAACAGCATTTCACTGCCCGGAAGTCTGATAAGAAACCAAGAGTATAACACGGTTTTGAAAAGCATCTCAAATTTACGGCGTACTTTTTGTCAAAAATATCAATTCGCACATACAAATGCGAAATATTCAAAATAGAACTAGTGACGCTCTCGATTAGTCGCATCGAATGTAGAAGACCAGAGATGACTCGATTAATCGCATACCTCCAACATCGAATGTAGAAGACCAGAGGTGACATTGTCAACAAGCGATAAGAACGGCCGTAACTGATGGGATGCGTCTCATCCGTCTGCCATTAAAGAACCGCTGCTTTAACCTAACATAGCATAGAGAAATATTTCGATAGATATACGGTAAAGCATATGGATCGACTCAGAATCTTTAGCTGAGTCGATCTAGGTATGTCTGTCGGTTCGCCTGCATGTCACTGTTTTTTTGGGCCCTAAATTTTGAGCTAGAGTGACTAATTTTGGTATATAGACTCTCTGTCCGATAAAGCTGAACAAATGTGAACATTTTGTTTAAAATCAGCTCACTGCCACGCCGACTTTACAGTAAAACGTTGCTTTTGGTCAAATGGTTTATAATTTTTGAAAACGTTTGTAAATAATATATTTAGACAATCATACCATGTATCAATATTTCGTCCCTATAAAGTTTTTAGCCGCCATGCCCACTTTTTGGGGCCTTTTTCTGTAAAAAATGGTTTTCAGTACAATTTACCATAGAAAAAAGTCCTTTGTTTGTCGGACCATAAGAGATTTAGATAAACTTTCTGAATAAGATGTGGTGAAATATTATTTTCTTTATTTCACCTTTACTCAGTTTTAGGCACGCACACCTTTTGGGGACAACTAATTTAAGGATGGAATGGGATAGGGTATTCAACGATTCGCATAGCGGATAGTATGTAGCCTTCTTATATGTTTTAGTAATGAATTTCTTCAGAATGACTTTTTTCAAAAGTGTAATGCTGAACAGCTGTATAATTAGAAAAGCTTCTAATGGCAGAGATGCCCGGGTATGAATGTGTGCGCCACTTAAGGCTAGGTCTCTCTATTAAACGTCCAATATGCGAAGATTTTTTTTGGCTAGGGTTGTATCAACGTCTCCAAATCCTGTCAACGCAAACGGGCCCAAAGATTCAGCACCGTAGAGCGGGACTAGAATGATCAGGATCTTATAAATGATCTCCTTAGTAGTTCAAGTGGGGGCTTTACTGATGAATTGCCTTCTTAGTCCAAGGAAACATCGGTTTTCAAGAGTAATATTCGTAAACATCATAAAATTACTCAGGTAGGGGTAAACAATAATAGTCACCGGAGTTAATTAGGACAATCGGCTAAAGATAGTTCAAAGTTATCAGTACCAGGGTTTTACTATTGAAATACATTTTTTATGGAATGTCTACAACGACGAACTCCGCTCAGAGCTAAAAAAGAAAAATAACGTTCAACTTTTCAGAAGCAGGTTTTCTACCCACCAGTTGAGTCGAAACTGAAATATGGTGTGCTAGCATTTGCATTGCAATTACACCCGAAGGGTTGCAGATTTCAAGACTTTATATTTAAAAAACAAAACAATTAGATGAATACATCTAATAGAACGTTCTTCAAAGTTCTTGGTGTCAAGGCAATTTTTAAGATGACTAACTTTGGAGTATTATGATGCTTTTTAGCTTTTTGATCACAACGTCAAATCAATAAAGCGTGCTCAAGTACCAATTCTCATATACAGGGTGTCCGCCGGGAAGGTATACAACTTTGTTTTGCCGCCATTTTGGTAAACATTAGTCCTGACAGTTCATATTTGGCAGTCGTGAATAAGACACGTGGCAAATTTGTTATGGAAAAATATTCGATAAACCAACGTGTTTTAATCGGTAAAACCTTTTATCACAATTAATCATCGATTACTGTGACGATAAGAAAGTTACACGAAATTTTTGGGAGAAACAATGTTCCAAAAAAAGGACTACTTATCGTGTAGTGAATGATTTCGAAGAAAGAGGGTCTGTAGGTGATAGGCCCAAGCATGGACTACAACGTACAGCAAGATCGGCTGAACACATTATTGGTGCTCAAGGAAGTGTTCAAAACAATCCACCAACCTCAATTCGACGAGGTGCTCAGGAGCTTGATCTTCAAAGAACAACTTTGGCCGCAATTTTGCACAAGCATTTGCATTTATATCCATTTAAGATTTTGTTGACACAAGAGCTTCTTCCACAAGACCATTTACGCCGCCGTACATATCACATATGTCAATAGGATGTTACAGCTAGCCCGAATTTTCATGAAAAAGACATAATCTGCCCTAGTGAGGTATCCGTATGAGCGCACAATTCTCCGATTTTGTACGATTCGGAGGATTTTAGCTTCGAGGTATTCTTCCGAAAAGCTTTTCGGAATATTTCTCTGGCATTTTGTAACGCATCCCGACGAATTGCGTTGAAGTGCGTTCAGGTGCATTTTTCGTACAATTTTTAACAGCTAAGTGCAATTCATCGTCCGATTTTCTCCGACACAAATTCCTCGCGGAATTTTTTTTACGAATTGTAATGAAGTGATTTTTGTTCCGATGACACATACCTCGAATGGTATTTTATCCTCCGACGAAGTATGCGTTACGGAAAATTGTCCGCTCCGACGGATACCTCGCTAGGGCAGAATGAGTGACGAGGCACATTTTCATTTGAATGGATATGTAAATAAACATAATAGTCGGTTCTGGGCAATGGAAACCCTCGAATTATTCAGCAGTCACCTTGGCATCCATTAAAAGTTACAGTCTGGGGTGCAATTTGGCCAGGAGGAATCATTGGACCTTTCTTCTTTGAAGAATGTGATGTGATTGGAAACTTTTTCATGTCACAACTGCATGCTTTGGGCTTGATTAACATGTGGTATCAACAAGATGGTGCCACATCGCATACAGCCAGGATTACAATAGAATTACTGCTAGACCTCTTTCCACAACATGTTATTTCAAGAAATGATGATGTTGATTGGCCGCCACGATCACCAGATTTGACTGCTCCGGAATTCTTTTTTGTGGGGATATCTAAAAAGCAAGGTTTATGCAAACAATACCAGAAACGAAATGTGTGAGAATGTAATGAAAATTGTGTTCAAAGGGGCTCGCATTTGTGAGACCAACAGAGGCGGACATTTAACTGATATTGTATTTCATACAAAATTGCCGACATTAAATAAAATATTTATCAACATAAGATCCAATCTCTTTCATTAAATAAAAATTATAAAAAAAACAAAGTAGTATACCTTCCCGGCGGACATCCTGTTTGTATAGAAAATCTTTTTAACCCAACAACAAAAATTAAAAATCTTACCAGATAAACAACTTTACGGAGATAAACCCTATAGGCTTCGCCGGAAAAATGTACGTATTACATATTTATGATATAAATGAAGATTGAAAAAATATTAACGGGTGACCAGAGATGACAGAGTAGATTACGTGTGGTAACCTACTCGATAAACTAAGTGTAGTAAATCAAATAATCTACATGACTGATTTGTTTCATTTGCTGCCTACATTTGTTACGTAAGCTACATACATATAAAACTCAAATAAAAATAAAAATTGACGATAATAATTGGTCTAACCCTTTAGGCTGGAAGAGCTATTACGGGCAGAAAGACCGACGGACGGAAATTCGAAAATCACTTTCTAAGTTATGGCAACAAAAATACCAAATGAATTATAAACATGTATATGGATTAACTTAACTTTTGCAAAACAATTTTTTTTTGCATCATTCACGAAATTCGAAAATAATCAAAAAGAAAAGTGTAACTCAGGTGCGTCTATCAAGTGTCTCCCACCTCGGTATTGAAACACCAAAACACTCAAATGGAATTCTTCTAAAGAATGTTCTTGTGAAGGATGATAGGAATTATAGCCCTACCTTTAATAAATGGAATTTCAATTCTTTCACTTACTTGATCTCCAGCCAATGCGAATATCTTTTAATATGCGGTCACAGCTCATGTTTATTTCTCGTCCTCTCACATTGAAGTTTTTTATCACCAATGGCTATACAACAGAATATGTACCAAAACGTTTCGTATATCGTTTCTCTCAATCAGATCTTTGATTTATATAATTGTAGAACAGGTGTGTCCTTTTATACTTTTTACAATATTGTCAAACTCAAGGAATATTTACTAAATTCACAATTTTTCACATGAAACCGATTACAATATGTCTTCTCAATTGTCCATTTTAAACTGGACATACTTGTAGTTCCCTAGCACAATAGTGGACAGATGCGAACAAACTAATCATCAAATCAGGATTCTGCTTTGAGACTATGTAGTAGGAAAACCAGTTTCCACTAACAGTTTCGACTATTGGACGAGTTTTTTTTTTCGCTTTTCCTTCGCATTTTTCAGTTGTTTGCTTAACACGCATTTCGCATAGGGTTCGCTCAAGGAACATGCCTTTTTTTTTGCACTTGACTTTTTTTTTTGCAAAAAAGGAGTGTCAACAAGTAATTTATAAAATTAAATTGAAATCGATAATGGGAACATCCTTTAATAAAAATGGACAAACTGAATCTTATCTGGGGTGTATTCTTGTAGTTATTTAATGGCTTCCTTATGACTACAGGGTAATAGAACATTGACTACTAGAGCAAAGTGTCCACTCGAAAGAAGTACAGTAAGTGGATGATATGCATGATAATGAATAAACCACATGTTCTATTAAAGCCAATTGCACGAACACGTTCATGAAAATATCCAGAGGTTAGCTTCACTATCGTGCTCCGAAACAACCAAGGAGCAGCGTTCTCCCTCTTTGTTGATTTGGCATCATGTCAGAAAAATGTACTGAGTTGACATAATTGTTTTGAGCCAAAAATAATTTTATTTGATTAAAATTATCACAATGAAGCTATGCAATGGTTAATGCTGTTGTTTTCAATTCTAATTTTGTCTTTTTTTATTTATATAGTTGAGATAGTTAACTAGAACCGATACAGTTCAGATATATTTTTTGTAACTTCTTAGGATCTTAATGATAGATTGTCTATATAGACACACAGAAGTGTAAAAACAAATCCTCACATCCGCACGAATATACTATCCTGATGATAGTATCCTATCTTCTCAACTGTGAATTAAAGTAGTAAGCGAGCTACTAGTTACTAAAGTAAGAGTAGGATGCCAAGTGGTATTGCTCATCCAGATGGAGAAGCAATAGTTATATCTAGTAAGTACATATATATTCTAAAAGAGGAACTGAGAAGTTGTCTTTAAGTGTTCTCCATAAGTATGGACTTCGCCCTTAAAAAAGCCGAACTGGTCATTTCCTTATAAGAAAAATTCAAAGATCAGCTTTATATGTTAGAGGAGCTCTAAGAATTATCCTCTCGACAGCCCAAGATGTGGCCTATACATCACAGAAAATGTCAACCACGCCACTCACCAACTGGGTTTCGTGTGTATCTTCAAACTGCAATTCGTCCTGAATAAAAATCGAGCACAATTTGAACCACAACTCAATTGAAACGGATGGGTCCAACTGACTCTGCTGTGGAGGGAGATGCTAAAATTGAAGATAACATTTCGCCTTTCTATTTACTGAACCGTTTTCCATGCGGAAATAATGGCAATTAAAGGAACCTAGTCCTGGGTTTAGCGTATCGTGATATCCATAAAGATAATCTGTATCTTCAGAGACAGCCAAGCGGCAATCAAATCTCTGATAAATAGCTTTTTTAAGTTGGTTCGGATGTCTAGCGTGACTTGTGAATCGAATTCCGACTACTTATTATAAAGCTGAACAGTTCTAGTTAACGTAAAAAATAAATTTTTACACTTAAACTATATACAATGAGAAATACGGGTCATTTTGTTAATCTGAACTGTCCAAAATCATCAAAATCATACATCTTTCCGTATTTGATCCATAAAACTGACTTAACTGGGTTTACAACCCCAAAACAAAATTTTTCTACATATCCACTTTAAACAAATTAATATTGCATCCAAAACTATGTTGATATAAACGTTTCTGAAAAAAAAATTCCGGGTTAAATTTTAGAGTTTTTTAAGTTGGTTCGGACGTCTAGCGTGACTTGCGAATCGAATTCCCAGCTAATGCCTAGGCCGATTTTGATGGTCGACCAAAAATTATAAAGCTGAACAGTTCTAGTTAACGTAAAAAATAAATTTTTACACTTAAACTATATACAATGAGAAATACGGGTCATTTTGTTAATATGAACTGTCCAAAATCATCATCATGCCAACTATCTCTTGACGAGATGCCCCAGCTCTTTAATATTCACCATTGGTTACCGGCGCGTAGAGATATCATTGGGAACTTTAGGAGCTAAAGTCGCAGTCAGCGACGAGCTAATGAGCTGCAAAGCGATAAAACTCTCTCTAAGTCGCTCGTAATTCCCTCACTCGAACTACAAAGGAGACCGTGATCATCCCAGTCCTGCTCTACTTCGCTGAAGCATGGACCGTCTCAAAAGCGGATGAAGAAATCCTTGGTCGATTTGAGAGGAAAATTCTTCGAAAAATCTTCGGTCGTACAGCGACATGCCCCTGGTCAAAAAACTCCGCATTGCACGTTAAAGACGGCTAGGACATGTAAAACGAATGGACACCAATACTCCGGGAGTCTTCGACTCCCAGCCAGACGTCGAATGCAGTAGAGGAAGACCTCGCCTTAATTGGCGCGCACAAGTAGAAACCGACCTAAACCAACTTGGAGTGCGCAACTGGAGACATTTAGCTAAGGACCAGATTAATTGGAGAGGCATGTTGGTTGAGGCCCAGGTTCAGTCCGGGCTGTAGCGCTACTTAAGTAAGTAAGTCGCTCGTCTCTCACTGCATAACCAAGTGTCAAGTGCTTGCAAGAATGGACATCATCTGAGACATTCTACTACATGTCAAAATGTTAGATATGACTGTCGCAATGTTAGATATGACTTAGTAAACTATTATTTAAACTAAACATGGGATCAAGAACGCAGATTGTAGATGGAAAAAGGCAAAACATGGCAAATTTTAACCAGAAACAGTCTTAGATTGACAAAGATTGTGCAAAAAGACTGGATCTCGTCAGTAATGACTACTATAGAAGAGGAAGAGGAGGTCAACCTGTTTGAACTAGTGTATAAAAACATAGTAACTTATTCCGAGCGAGCACAAGGGTAAGGTAAACGAATGGTCTGACAAACATTTTGCTGGATACAGAGCGCATCAACACACTTGGTCAGTCCAATACGGGTCTAACTTTTCAGTGAAAAGAAAAACATGAAATCTGGTAGAGCCCTAAAGGGTGTTTTTTTTAAAGGCTGGTTTTTCTCATAGAGATAAAGCTGACATTTTGTGGTTAAATCGGGCAACTCTAATGTCATTTATGTTCATTTTGGTTTGCCATTTTATTATGAACAGGTCGACAATTATGAACAGGTCGAAAATATTGGTTTAGTTCGCGAAGTTTACCGCAAGCTCCATCCATTTTAATAACATAATCGACATAATCGTTCATCAGAGCAATTATTTCGGTTAACCATGCATCATTTTCGCACTACGTTTACTCTATGCGCTAATACGCATCCGCAGAGACGGCGAACAGTGCGCACGGAAGAAACATATGCCGCTGTAGAGCAAAGTGTTGAAGAGGACCCGAATGAATCGATTCACCACCGTGCACAGCAATTGGAGCTTTGTCTATCAACTTTATGGAAGATTTTGCGCAAAGTTCTTGGCTTACGACCTTACAAGATCCAACTTGTGCAAGAATTAAAGCCACGAGACCATGCAATCCGTCGTGATTTTGGTGGATGGTCCGAAAATGAAATTGATCTATATGCTGATTTTCATCGCAAAATTTTGTTCAGTGATGAGGCTCATTTTTGGTTGAATGGCTACGTCAACAAGCAAAATTGTCGCATTTGGAGTGAAAAAAATCCACTTGAGATCCTTGAGACGCCCTTACGTCGACAAAAACTGACTGTTTTCTGGTGTGCTCTATGAGCTGGTTGAGGCATTGGGCCATACTTCTTCCGAATTGATGCTGGAGAGTCAGTTACCGTTAATGAATACATGTTTAGATGCATGAATGTGGATGAGATGTGGTTCCAACAAGACGGCGCTACATGCCACACAGCGCACGTCACAATCGATTTACTGAAGGAAACATTCGATGAGCGGAATGGACCTGTTAATCGGCCACAAAGATCGTGTGATTATGGATAATTTTCTTTGGGGATATGTAAAGTCGCTCGTCTACGCCAACAAACCAGAAACGTTAGGGAACTTGGAAGCCAACATTCGTGGCGTTATTGCCGACCTCTAGACTAGGCTTTATTCGTACCAGCCAAATTGATGAACATTTAAACGATTTTCTTGTATTTTATTTCAATTCGAAGTTGTATACCTATAAAAAAAAAACACCCTATACTAGTTATTTTCTCCTGAATCCTCTCTCTAAGCAGTCGATTATGGAGTTGGCCAAGTGTTTTGCTTATAGCAGGGTGTTTCATTTCGTACAGTAACATTGAGACACATTTCGTTCTTACATATAATTGATTGCCAAAGATGGTACATAATATGGCACTTGATATCGAATGAAGTGTGTTTGATGAGCTAAATCATTTGAACTACGCTGATGATATCTGTTTCTTTGGCGAAAAAAATTCCCTGCTTTAACCAAATGTGCCATTTACTGTTACCGAATGGGGAAGCGCTTGCTTTAAGAATTAACGCTAAAATGACAAGAATGATGGTGGGTTAAGGCCAAATTGGTTAGTTTTTTTGGGCTATTAAGTTGGGGGTCTCTAATTGAAATCCCGAAAGTAAGATCACTTATGTTCTTTTTTACTACCCCACCTCTGGCTAAAATCTAAAAAAAAAAAACATAATATAAAATGGTCATGAAAAGTTTCTCAAATTAACTTTTCGGCATTGGAGTTATTCTCAAGATCCCATAATTTGTTGCAAAAGTATAACTTTGCACGAAGCCTTATATAGACTTAAAATGGTCCCCACTAATCGAAAACAACAGTGGCGGGTAATTTCGAGACAACAATGGAGGAGTTTTGTGTCACCCAATGGCGGAACGAAACTGGAAAAAATAAATCGGTTGATACTCGGCATAAAAAACTCTCAACTTCAAAAAGTTTTGCAAACTGAAACATGTTAGTTCAGACCACTCTCATTATCATCCTCTTCACATCAAAAAAACTACACTGTGCAAAAAACAACTACAGTGAAATCCGAACCCCTTTGCCAGTCTGTAACTTTACCAAATCCTCGCTTGAATTGTAGCCTAAATCCGGTGGACAGAGAAAAATTCCATCAGTTTGGACAGAAGTTCAGTAACCGAGAATGATATTGTGGCCTAAACACGATACCTACTTGTAGGTGTACTTGTCAAGAAATAGTTGCAGTGTAGCCTAATTAACCTAGCAATACAAAAATTAACCATTTTTGTTATTTTGATGCACAGGCTAAAGAAGATGTTGCATTAGAAAGAGCGCATAAAAAGAAAACAATTTTGTAATTAAATTTAGATTTAATAAGATTTAGACAATCTTATGCGTCTGTTCACAGTTTAAAAATAAACGCAATTGACAACAACAACTTCCGTGAAAAACAATTTTTTCCTGTTTCTGCAGATTTAAATCTGATTTTTCTTAAATTACTTTATTGATGTTTTGAAAATATTCCATTTTATGAAGAGAGACGTTCGAAATCGACGCTACACATATACAAATCTCTACAACTGTAGACTTATCTTCAACCGAAGGTAAATAAACAATCGTTATATTGTCATCTAGTCAATCAATAAACATTAGCCAGCATTTTTGCAGCATACTATTTCAAAAAAAAATCACAACAAAGGCTGAGTCATATTATGTCTGAGTTCCAAAACGCTGTTATTAAAAATATATGGCTTTTCAAAAACTTACCTTTAAGATTAAGTTCATCATTAGGCAGATTCCTCGCTTCCCATGCCGGTGTAAGCGACACCGGCTTATTTTGGTCTGAGAGGAACGGTGATCTTTCACTATTGTCAGCGCCATCTGAAAATCGAAAACAGAAGCAAACGTATCAGTCTTGAATGCTTTTAAAGATTCGATAACAATCTCTTGTACACAAGTGCATCATAAAACAATATGTTTACCATTAAAACCCAATTGTATCTGAATAGTTCGCCTCAAATCAAACCCTAATCTGTGATATATGCGTATCATAATCAGCAATTTTTAACTTTTAATGAGGTAAAAACCGATTGTTAATCTTTCATTGGCAACCACTCACTACCTGTGTTATAAAAAAAAAAATTAACCAATAAACGAGTACAAAAAACTGGTACCTATCTACTAAAAATGATTTATTCGAAGGTTTTTCTAAAAATAGGCACACACTTCTATTAAGAGAAAAAAAGAATGTTCTTATATTTACAAGAAATTGCTTGCATTGGACTAATTTTGCGAGCAAAGGAAGATTTAGAATAAAGCAACATCTGAGAGAAAATGTATCAACAAATTAGCTTTTTATCATGAGTCTTATCTCCTTACATTAGTATTCACAAAAGAAAGCGCATAGCCAATTTAGATAAACTGCAGATGTTATAGCTAGTATTTCTCGGAATCTAGGTCACTTGAGATTATATGGTGCTAAGCCTGAATGTTGATGGGAGTTTGTTGCAGGACAAAATTAGACATTAAGTATCGTTTGCTTGGGCAGTGCCCAGTAGTTGTAGCTATTTGACATCAATTGTGTGTATTTCAACTCGTAGTGGTAACCATAGCATACTACTCCAAATAGATTTGACAAAGTTTTTAATAAGTGTAAGTGTTGAACGCAGAAAGAAAGACACGTAACGTTTAGTGGCGCTACAGTCCGGAATGAACCTGGGCCTCAACCTACATGCCTCTCCAATTAGCCCGGTCCTTAGCTAAATGCCTCGAGTTGCGCACTCATTGGTTTAGGTCGGTTTCTACTTTTGCTCGCCACTTAAGGCGAGGGGTTCCCCTACTGCATCGACGTCTGGCTGGGAATCGAAGACTCTGCGAGCCGGAGTATTGGTGTACCTTCGTTCTACATGTCCTAGCCATCTTAAACGTCCAATGCGGAGTTTTTTGACCGGGGTCATGTCGCTGTACAGCTCGTATAGTTCTTGGTTGAATCTTCGTCTCCATCATATGGTTGAATCTTCGTCTCCATAGCCCGTCCACGCAAAACCGAAGTTTTTTTGCAGAGTTTTCCTTTCAAATCGACCAAGGATTTCTTCATCCGCTTTTGAGACGGTCTATGCTTCAGCGCCGTAGAGCAGGACTGGGATGATCAGGGTCTTATATAGGATCTCCTTAGTAGTTCGAGTGAGGGCTTTACTACTAAATTGCCTTCTTAGCCCGAAGAAACAACGGTTGGCACGAGTAATTCTTCGTTTAATGAAAAGATGTTGTTGTCAGAGTTAATAGCGGAGCCGAGATAGACGAAAGTCCTGTACTACCTCAAAGTTATATCTGTCAATGGTGACGTTCTGTCCAATTCGTCGATGCTGTGTGTCCTTTCTTGTTGATAGCATATATTTCGTCTTGCCCTCATTTACTGATAAACCCATTTTTGCAGCTTCCTTCTCTATACTAGCAAACGTGGTTATGACATCACGTTGGGTCCAACCAATGATGTCAATATCGTCGGCGTATGCTAGTAGTTGTACCGATTTTTGGAAAATTGTGCCTCTGGTGTTGGCTCGTGAGTTTTGCACAATCCTCTCAAGAATCAAATTGATGAAGTCACGTGATAGCGCATCGCCTTGCCTAAATCCGTTTTTGGTAGATATCGAACGTGTCGGCAAGGTCGATTCCGACCCCGATGGAGCAGCGAGAATTCACCATCGTCATCCTACAAAAACGGACGAGTTTGGGCGGTACACCAAAACTAGACATGGCTCTATATAGTCCGTCTCTATAAATGCTGTCGTATTTGGGCATCTTGGGTTTTTTTTCCAGGACCTGCCGAAGTGTGAAAATTTGATCGGTTGTGGACTTTTCTGGCCACACTGATAAGGGCCGATCAGGTTATTGGCAAAACGGTTTCAGGCGTTCAATTATTACGGCAGATAAGATCTTGTAGGCGATGTTGAGAAGTTGGCGCAGTTTAGAGCGTCTCTTTTTTTATGGATCGGAAAACGATGCTGAGGTTCCATTCTTCAGGCATACGTTCTTTCGAACAGAAAGAAAGAGCAGCATCAGCGATAACTTTGATGCGAATTTGTTAAAAAGCAGATACCTACTTAGGCAAAAAGTCTTCTGCTTTGAAGTCTTTAGTGAATGTACTGCAACAATCCTCATAAAGGCCAAATTAGAAAAAAGTAAGCCTTATATCTATCATGCTACAACGGTGGAAAATATGACATTTTTAAAACTTATGAGAGACTGTCGAAGTACAGTGCTAAGATCTAGCTGGGAGATTGTAAATAATAGTAATGGTAAATAAATGAAAGATAGCAGTAAATAAAGTCCAGAGGAATCCCGAACGAAACATTAATTCACACGACATAGTGGGATTCCTACGAAATACCCCGTTCCATTATCCCAAGTAAGTCCCTTGGTATTATTTTTTTTTATTTCAGACATTTGTTTCAATCCCTGCAAAAATGTCCGCTTCTCAAATCCCCTGTTTTCAAAACTGGAAATCCCCCAGTTCAAAAAAATACTCATTCTCAACCAGCGTTGCCAGACGTCCCGATTTTTAGCCCAAACTTAAATGTCACGCTTTCAACACATGTTCATTTATCTCTCTCAAATAGCAGCATTCATAGCAGCTAAGGTTTTTAATGTGGTAGGATGGAAAGTGAAGAAACAGTTTGTGAAGTATTGCCACAATAAGAAGTTTTGAAGGATGCAATACAAAATTTTAAGGAAAATTCTTTTTTTTTTTTTTCGATTTTTACAATTTTAACGGATGGCAACGCTGTTCTCAACATTACTCAGAGTCAAAGACGCCACAGCCCACAATATCAATTGCCACATACAAAACAGAGAAGAGAAAAAAGCATTAAAAAAATAAAGAAAACTAGAAAACAGTAACAATTTGGATGCAGAAAAATATATGAATGGATACGGTATTACTTCCATGTATGCATATCCCACCGCTTAAATACAGAATTGCTGTTAATAATAACGATCGATAGTAATATCTTTTTCAAATCTGAAATATTACGCGTTCTTTGGATTTTGTCCCAGGAGCGTTTGGAGCAAGAGGTTAAGTAGCAGGGGATTATGGGAAAGGGGATTTTTGAAAAGGGGAATTTGGGAAAAGGGGATATCATCACCAACCCGAAATAAATGAAGTAAGCATTTCAATAAAACGTGTGATCAAGAGGGATTTTTTTTTATTGATTTCATCATGAATAGACAATAGACATACACTCGGACATTTGTAAAGAAAAGGGCTAATGAGCCCTGAAAAAGTAGCTTCCCCTTCTGACTGCAAGGTGGAGTTATTTAAACGTCAAATTACATCATGACCTTTTGCCCTTTTTCTTCACGAAGTGCCATGAGCGCGCACCAAATTAACCTCAATCCCCATTATAGCTAAGAGTAGACTAAGTAACTAAAAATAATGAAATAATATAAACCATGAATTAATGTTATATTTTATTGATAACAAATTTGTAACTACGCATTGTAAAATATCATTTTTATTGTGAGTTTATAAAAGGTGTCCGTGTTAACCAAATTTGTTGCAACAAGTTCAATTATAGTTCAAATAAAGTTGCCGTAAATTGGCCGAAGAAAAACTGAAAGTTACATAGCCTCAAAAAACCGTCTGGTGTGGTTTATGGGTCGGTGGAATCATCTGTTCGTATTTCTTCAAAACTAAAACTTGCTGCAACGTTACTGTAAATGGGGCCCGTTATGAAGTCATGATAACGTACTATTTTGTGGCTGAAATTGAAGCCCGAGATCTTGAAAACATTTTGTTCCAACAAGACGGCGCTTCTTGCCAAACATCCCGTGAAACAATGGACACATTGAGAGACCGCTTCGGTGAACACCAAATTTCATGCTTCGGACCAGTGAATGAATCACACCGTTCGTTTGGGGCAAAGTCTAAGGTGTTTGTGAATAGGCCAGCTACGATTGATGTATTGGAGACCAACATTACCCGTGTTATTTGCGAAATACCGAAGACAACCGGACTCAATGTGTTGCAACAGACATTTTAGCTAGTCGAGTAAAAAATGGACAAAAAGGGTGGGAAGGGGTCAACAAGAACGAATTGGACAGGACATTTTATGTACTAAGGGCATTTTCTATGTCGGCTCAACTGTTTACTATAAAGCACACAGTTGAACTACTAAGGAGAACCTACATAAGATCCTTATCACCTCATCGCAGTCCTGCTTTACGTCGCCAAAACGGATAAATAAATTCTTTGTCGTTTTAAGCGAAAAATTGCCAGACGTAGAATGCAACATAGAAAGACAACATAAATAAAAACCGACCTAAACCAACTTGAAGATCGCAACTAGAGGCTAATTGGAGAGGCATGTTAGTTCAGGTTCATTCCCGACTGTGGCGCCACTTTAATAAGATGAAAGAAGAATGCAAGAGAAGAAAATTATACATACGACAAAAAGGGAACACACCACCTCCATGCATAAGAAAGTCGAAGAGTCCCCCGACAAGAAAACAACTCAGCCAATTCTACAAATACCCCTAATAACTGGAAGCGGGTAGTCACGGACTTCATGGAATTGAATAATGCAGCATTTCCAGCTGGTGCTGAATAATCATAACTCGGGAGTAAAAGGACAAGAACAACACTCACATAAAGTTAACGAAGAGATAATGCTTCCTCCCAGTATTTAAAAATTTTAGTGCAAAAGGAAGCCATTGCTGAGGAATCAACAGCGAAACTCTTCAAATACGAAGGTGTTGCATTGGGTGTGTGCATGCAACCGACCAGGACGAAAACATGTCCGACGACTATATGTGCGAAACGGTATGGCGTTCTCATGCATTGCATTAACTAGAGATCTTGCCAGTATAAGAGAAGAACATTTACTTAGTGTGAAAAAATTTCCCGATCAACCATAGACCTAATATTCATAATAAGTCAAATAGTCTGAGACACATTATTCTGTTATCGAATGATCGCTTATTTAGAGAAAAATAATATCTGGCATGGCCGCATGGGCCTTTAAACCTAGCCTTCATTAATCTGTGTGTGCTAAGTTATAATGTTGCTAGCTAGGAGAAGTGTATAGAAAAATAAAGTACACGAACGAAAAAAATTCCCTGCTTTAACCAAATGTGCCATTTACTGTTACCGAATGGGGAAGCGCTTGCTTTAAGAATTAACGCTAAAATGACAAGAATGATGGTGGGTTAAGGCCAAATTGGTTAGTTTTTTTGGGCTATTAAGTTGGGGGTCTCTAATTGAAATCCCGAAAGTAAGATCACTTATGTTCTTTTTTACTACCCCACCTCTGGCTAAAATCTAAAAAAAAAAAACATAATATAAAATGGTCATGAAAAGTTTCTCAAATTAACTTTTCGGCATTGGAGTTATTCTCAAGATCCCATAATTTGTTGCAAAAGTATAACTTTGCACGAAGCCTTATATAGACTTAAAATGGTCCCCACTAATCGAAAACAACAGTGGCGGGTAATTTCGAGACAACAATGGAGGAGTTTTGTGTCACCCAATGGCGGAACGAAACTGGAAAAAATAAATCGGTTGATACTCGGCATAAAAAACTCTCAACTTCAAAAAGTTTTGCAAACTGAAACATGTTAGTTCAGACCACTCTCATTATCATCCTCTTCACATCAAAAAAACTACACTGTGCAAAAAACAACTACAGTGAAATCCGAACCCCTTTGCCAGTCTGTAACTTTACCAAATCCTCGCTTGAATTGTAGCCTAAATCCGGTGGACAGAGAAAAATTCCATCAGTTTGGACAGAAGTTCAGTAACCGAGAATGATATTGTGGCCTAAACACGATACCTACTTGTAGGTGTACTTGTCAAGAAATAGTTGCAGTGTAGCCTAATTAACCTAGCAATACAAAAATTAACCATTTTTGTTATTTTGATGCACAGGCTAAAGAAGATGTTGCATTAGAAAGAGCGCATAAAAAGAAAACAATTTTGTAATTAAATTTAGATTTAATAAGATTTAGACAATCTTATGCGTCTGTTCACAGTTTAAAAATAAACGCAATTGACAACAACAACTTCCGTGAAAAACAATTTTTTCCTGTTTCTGCAGATTTAAATCTGATTTTTCTTAAATTACTTTATTGATGTTTTGAAAATATTCCATTTTATGAAGAGAGACGTTCGAAATCGACGCTACACATATACAAATCTCTACAACTGTAGACTTATCTTCAACCGAAGGTAAATAAACAATCGTTATATTGTCATCTAGTCAATCAATAAACATTAGCCAGCATTTTTGCAGCATACTATTTCAAAAAAAAATCACAACAAAGGCTGAGTCATATTATGTCTGAGTTCCAAAACGCTGTTATTAAAAATATATGGCTTTTCAAAAACTTACCTTTAAGATTAAGTTCATCATTAGGCAGATTCCTCGCTTCCCATGCCGGTGTAAGCGACACCGGCTTATTTTGGTCTGAGAGGAACGGTGATCTTTCACTATTGTCAGCGCCATCTGAAAATCGAAAACAGAAGCAAACGTATCAGTCTTGAATGCTTTTAAAGATTCGATAACAATCTCTTGTACACAAGTGCATCATAAAACAATATGTTTACCATTAAAACCCAATTGTATCTGAATAGTTCGCCTCAAATCAAACCCTAATCTGTGATATATGCGTATCATAATCAGCAATTTTTAACTTTTAATGAGGTAAAAACCGATTGTTAATCTTTCATTGGCAACCACTCACTACCTGTGTTATAAAAAAAAAAATTAACCAATAAACGAGTACAAAAAACTGGTACCTATCTACTAAAAATGATTTATTCGAAGGTTTTTCTAAAAATAGGCACACACTTCTATTAAGAGAAAAAAAGAATGTTCTTATATTTACAAGAAATTGCTTGCATTGGACTAATTTTGCGAGCAAAGGAAGATTTAGAATAAAGCAACATCTGAGAGAAAATGTATCAACAAATTAGCTTTTTATCATGAGTCTTATCTCCTTACATTAGTATTCACAAAAGAAAGCGCATAGCCAATTTAGATAAACTGCAGATGTTATAGCTAGTATTTCTCGGAATCTAGGTCACTTGAGATTATATGGTGCTAAGCCTGAATGTTGATGGGAGTTTGTTGCAGGACAAAATTAGACATTAAGTATCGTTTGCTTGGGCAGTGCCCAGTAGTTGTAGCTATTTGACATCAATTGTGTGTATTTCAACTCGTAGTGGTAACCATAGCATACTACTCCAAATAGATTTGACAAAGTTTTTAATAAGTGTAAGTGTTGAACGCAGAAAGAAAGACACGTAACGTTTAGTGGCGCTACAGTCCGGAATGAACCTGGGCCTCAACCTACATGCCTCTCCAATTAGCCCGGTCCTTAGCTAAATGCCTCGAGTTGCGCACTCATTGGTTTAGGTCGGTTTCTACTTTTGCTCGCCACTTAAGGCGAGGGGTTCCCCTACTGCATCGACGTCTGGCTGGGAATCGAAGACTCTGCGAGCCGGAGTATTGGTGTACCTTCGTTCTACATGTCCTAGCCATCTTAAACGTCCAATGCGGAGTTTTTTGACCGGGGTCATGTCGCTGTACAGCTCGTATAGTTCTTGGTTGAATCTTCGTCTCCATCATATGGTTGAATCTTCGTCTCCATAGCCCGTCCACGCAAAACCGAAGTTTTTTTGCAGAGTTTTCCTTTCAAATCGACCAAGGATTTCTTCATCCGCTTTTGAGACGGTCTATGCTTCAGCGCCGTAGAGCAGGACTGGGATGATCAGGGTCTTATATAGGATCTCCTTAGTAGTTCGAGTGAGGGCTTTACTACTAAATTGCCTTCTTAGCCCGAAGAAACAACGGTTGGCACGAGTAATTCTTCGTTTAATGAAAAGATGTTGTTGTCAGAGTTAATAGCGGAGCCGAGATAGACGAAAGTCCTGTACTACCTCAAAGTTATATCTGTCAATGGTGACGTTCTGTCCAATTCGTCGATGCTGTGTGTCCTTTCTTGTTGATAGCATATATTTCGTCTTGCCCTCATTTACTGATAAACCCATTTTTGCAGCTTCCTTCTCTATACTAGCAAACGTGGTTATGACATCACGTTGGGTCCAACCAATGATGTCAATATCGTCGGCGTATGCTAGTAGTTGTACCGATTTTTGGAAAATTGTGCCTCTGGTGTTGGCTCGTGAGTTTTGCACAATCCTCTCAAGAATCAAATTGATGAAGTCACGTGATAGCGCATCGCCTTGCCTAAATCCGTTTTTGGTAGATATCGAACGTGTCGGCAAGGTCGATTCCGACCCTGATGGAGCAGCGAGAATTCACCATCGTCATCCTACAAAAACGGACGAGTTTGGGCGGTACACCAAAACTAGACATGGCTCTATATAGTCCGTCTCTATAAATGCTGTCGTATTTGGGCATCTTGGGTTTTTTTTCCAGGACCTGCCGAAGTGTGAAAATTTGATCGGTTGTGGACTTTTCTGGCCACACTGATAAGGGCCGATCAGGTTATTGGCAAAACGGTTTCAGGCGTTCAATTATTACGGCAGATAAGATCTTGTAGGCGATGTTGAGAAGTTGGCGCAGTTTAGAGCGTCTCTTTTTTTATGGATCGGAAAACGATGCTGAGGTTCCATTCTTCAGGCATACGTTCTTTCGAACAGAAAGAAAGAGCAGCATCAGCGATAACTTTGATGCGAATTTGTTAAAAAGCAGATACCTACTTAGGCAAAAAGTCTTCTGCTTTGAAGTCTTTAGTGAATGTACTGCAACAATCCTCATAAAGGCCAAATTAGAAAAAAGTAAGCCTTATATCTATCATGCTACAACGGTGGAAAATATGACATTTTTAAAACTTATGAGAGACTGTCGAAGTACAGTGCTAAGATCTAGCTGGGAGATTGTAAATAATAGTAATGGTAAATAAATGAAAGATAGCAGTAAATAAAGTCCAGAGGAATCCCGAACGAAACATTAATTCACACGACATAGTGGGATTCCTACGAAATACCCCGTTCCATTATCCCAAGTAAGTCCCTTGGTATTATTTTTTTTTATTTCAGACATTTGTTTCAATCCCTGCAAAAATGTCCGCTTCTCAAATCCCCTGTTTTCAAAACTGGAAATCCCCCAGTTCAAAAAAATACTCATTCTCAACCAGCGTTGCCAGACGTCCCGATTTTTAGCCCAAACTTAAATGTCACGCTTTCAACACATGTTCATTTATCTCTCTCAAATAGCAGCATTCATAGCAGCTAAGGTTTTTAATGTGGTAGGATGGAAAGTGAAGAAACAGTTTGTGAAGTATTGCCACAATAAGAAGTTTTGAAGGATGCAATACAAAATTTTAAGGAAAATTCTTTTTTTTTTTTTTCGATTTTTACAATTTTAACGGATGGCAACGCTGTTCTCAACATTACTCAGAGTCAAAGACGCCACAGCCCACAATATCAATTGCCACATACAAAACAGAGAAGAGAAAAAAGCATTAAAAAAATAAAGAAAACTAGAAAACAGTAACAATTTGGATGCAGAAAAATATATGAATGGATACGGTATTACTTCCATGTATGCATATCCCACCGCTTAAATACAGAATTGCTGTTAATAATAACGATCGATAGTAATATCTTTTTCAAATCTGAAATATTACGCGTTCTTTGGATTTTGTCCCAGGAGCGTTTGGAGCAAGAGGTTAAGTAGCAGGGGATTATGGGAAAGGGGATTTTTGAAAAGGGGAATTTGGGAAAAGGGGATATCATCACCAACCCGAAATAAATGAAGTAAGCATTTCAATAAAACGTGTGATCAAGAGGGATTTTTTTTTATTGATTTCATCATGAATAGACAATAGACATACACTCGGACATTTGTAAAGAAAAGGGCTAATGAGCCCTGAAAAAGTAGCTTCCCCTTCTGACTGCAAGGTGGAGTTATTTAAACGTCAAATTACATCATGACCTTTTGCCCTTTTTCTTCACGAAGTGCCATGAGCGCGCACCAAATTAACCTCAATCCCCATTATAGCTAAGAGTAGACTAAGTAACTAAAAATAATGAAATAATATAAACCATGAATTAATGTTATATTTTATTGATAACAAATTTGTAACTACGCATTGTAAAATATCATTTTTATTGTGAGTTTATAAAAGGTGTCCGTGTTAACCAAATTTGTTGCAACAAGTTCAATTATAGTTCAAATAAAGTTGCCGTAAATTGGCCGAAGAAAAACTGAAAGTTACATAGCCTCAAAAAACCGTCTGGTGTGGTTTATGGGTCGGTGGAATCATCTGTTCGTATTTCTTCAAAACTAAAACTTGCTGCAACGTTACTGTAAATGGGGCCCGTTATGAAGTCATGATAACGTACTATTTTGTGGCTGAAATTGAAGCCCGAGATCTTGAAAACATTTTGTTCCAACAAGACGGCGCTTCTTGCCAAACATCCCGTGAAACAATGGACACATTGAGAGACCGCTTCGGTGAACACCAAATTTCATGCTTCGGACCAGTGAATGAATCACACCGTTCGTTTGGGGCAAAGTCTAAGGTGTTTGTGAATAGGCCAGCTACGATTGATGTATTGGAGACCAACATTACCCGTGTTATTTGCGAAATACCGAAGACAACCGGACTCAATGTGTTGCAACAGACATTTTAGCTAGTCGAGTAAAAAATGGACAAAAAGGGTGGGAAGGGGTCAACAAGAACGAATTGGACAGGACATTTTATGTACTAAGGGCATTTTCTATGTCGGCTCAACTGTTTACTATAAAGCACACAGTTGAACTACTAAGGAGAACCTACATAAGATCCTTATCACCTCATCGCAGTCCTGCTTTACGTCGCCAAAACGGATAAATAAATTCTTTGTCGTTTTAAGCGAAAAATTGCCAGACGTAGAATGCAACATAGAAAGACAACATAAATAAAAACCGACCTAAACCAACTTGAAGATCGCAACTAGAGGCTAATTGGAGAGGCATGTTAGTTCAGGTTCATTCCCGACTGTGGCGCCACTTTAATAAGATGAAAGAAGAATGCAAGAGAAGAAAATTATACATACGACAAAAAGGGAACACACCACCTCCATGCATAAGAAAGTCGAAGAGTCCCCCGACAAGAAAACAACTCAGCCAATTCTACAAATACCCCTAATAACTGGAAGCGGGTAGTCACGGACTTCATGGAATTGAATAATGCAGCATTTCCAGCTGGTGCTGAATAATCATAACTCGGGAGTAAAAGGACAAGAACAACACTCACATAAAGTTAACGAAGAGATAATGCTTCCTCCCAGTATTTAAAAATTTTAGTGCAAAAGGAAGCCATTGCTGAGGAATCAACAGCGAAACTCTTCAAATACGAAGGTGTTGCATTGGGTGTGTGCATGCAACCGACCAGGACGAAAACATGTCCGACGACTATATGTGCGAAACGGTATGGCGTTCTCATGCATTGCATTAACTAGAGATCTTGCCAGTATAAGAGAAGAACATTTACTTAGTGTGAAAAAATTTCCCGATCAACCATAGACCTAATATTCATAATAAGTCAAATAGTCTGAGACACATTATTCTGTTATCGAATGATCGCTTATTTAGAGAAAAATAATATCTGGCATGGCCGCATGGGCCTTTAAACCTAGCCTTCATTAATCTGTGTGTGCTAAGTTATAATGTTGCTAGCTAGGAGAAGTGTATAGAAAAATAAAGTACACGAACGCTCTAGTTTTAGATGCCAAGGAATACCGAACCTCTAGTTTAAAAATCGAGCAATCGAAAATCATTGAATAATAGGAAGGTCTCAGACACAGATCCATAACAGGTCGGGAGCACGGAAAGTATAGAAGTCACTATTTTTACAACTTTTTCTTTGAAGTTAAAAAAACATAAACACTGACAGCTCATTGAACATCAATGTGCATACATCTAGGGGTGGTGATCTAGCGTTTTAGTTACGCCTATCTGAGAGAAGTTGCTGGCAAAAATCATCAGGTATGAACTTTTCAAAAGCGTTAGTATGATTTTTTAGTTATCAATACTAATTGGGAATCCATTTACTGGATTTTGTCGGCCTGTGACCTTGATGTGCCCTACTGGTGGTTAATTATACAATAAGATCTGTTCAATGAAACGATCTATGAATACATTCTCGTCATATCGCACTATTATCTCTCGCTATCTCGAGTACATTAAACAATTTAATTCCATTTAACACTAGGCCCTCGTTCGAGCTAGATATATACTTCTCAAATCTAATCCAAATGTTGAAACAAAAATCTAAATTATACTACTTCACTTTGTTAAACCACAGTCAAACGATTGTCTATTATCACTCAACACAACATATCAGTTCTCCGAGTACAAAGCCCATACAGTCCCCGGGTAATTAACATACCACAAAACATAGTCATAAACTGCGTCAGCAAAATGGAATCATACTGTGCCACCAATAACATTGCTATCTGTAGAACTCTAACCCCAAACTATGGAAGCTGATAGATTTTAGATGGAAAAACTTTATCTATATGGTTTTAGTTGGTATATAATTAGAATAACTATCGCCGGACAAATGAATTCCACTTCGTGTTATTAGGGTTTTGCTATTCAACACATGTTTGCCATTGACGGCCGTCATAGACGGTTCTATTTAGCCTTGAACAATACGCCTTATTTGTTTGCAATGTTCAATCACTAATTTTCGCAACACTCTGACATTTTCGATTGATGACAATGCATTCGATTTTTTTTAGATATTATGTAAACTATGATTCAAATAACACGTGTACTCACTTTTTACAATTTGTGGTAGAGGCTGGTTCCCACTTAACAACTGTTGCTGCTCTCTGCGCGACATTTTTTAACAATAAGTTTCTGAAAAGAAATGAAAAAATTAAAGTCAATAACATTTACCTACAAAAATTAATTGCACATGTGTTAAATTTTTGAATAACCAAGCTCACACTATTATATGCTTCTAAAGTAATATACACCTGTCATGGAACTATCAAACAAAAAGACTGTTTCGTTGGGAATATGAAACACGAGGCCAAAAATCCTACACTTTCACGAGATTACAAGATTACTTATCACTTTTAACAATATCACTTGGAGTACCTCGTTGATAATCAGAAGCCAATTTTTTGTTTTCTTTATGAGGCGTAATCATAGACAAAACACAATTTATTAGCACCAGGTCTTATCTAATCAGAGTAGTACATCACAGTGCTAACCTCAAGCTGTGAATACTTTCGCTACTTGCCGTTGAGAGAATTTCCAATAAATTATCTTCTTCTATGCTCTTAATGAAAATGAGTGCCAGGGGAAGAAGAACATTAACAGGAACTCGAAAAATCGTTGTATACGTATCCGGTCCGGACTCCGAAGTCGGTGTGGTATTTGTTCATTGTTATTGGGAGAGAATGATAATATGTAGTGTCAACAATGCTTGACTCGATGAGTTAATTTTGTGTTCCGCGCAGTTATAACCACTGATAAATATTTATCACACACACAAATCGTAAAAATGAAGACAGAATGTGACAACAATTAGGCTTCAGTTAGTTGTTTATGTTTGCCGGCATCTTTGCTGTCGGCATGTCAATAATAAATTGATGTCGCCTGACCTTGTCTGGCTTTCCGCTAATTTTATGTATTTAACCCGAAGAATAATAAAATTGTTTCTTCAGTAGCGACAAGCGTCTGAATAGCTAAGAAGACCGAAGAAAATAAAATCAAATAGAATTCATTAATAAAGTGGTCGAAGGAAATTGACAGTCAGTCAGTAAGTCACTGACCCGTATTGGATTTGAAAATGATACCAGCATAAACTGTTGTTAGGCTTGCGACATTACGCACCATAAGTTGTGAAAATTTATTAGATTATGGATATTGATAATGAAATCAAATGCTTCCTCAATATCTATTGAATCATGGTAAGTTGTGAAGAGCTATGCAAATATAATAGATACCAGAACTGATGAAAATACTTGTCACGATATATGTCAAATTCAATGCTGGTTTAGACTATCTGGTATTACCACGACAGAATAGAAACCAAAACATTACCGATGATGATAAGGGGATTCTTAATTAATTCCCTTTATATGTAACATGGGGGTCGTAGCAATGTTTATACTTTTTTAAGCCAATTTAAAGATTTTAAATGTTATCAAAGTTTCCCAATTGTGTTATGCACATATATTTATTTTAAATAGATATGGTTGCCATACTGGATAACTGATGCATAATTTGACAGACATGCTAAGCAGGCTCAAACGCAAATTGTGCGAAGCATACAAATTATGGTTTTGTCTTTTTTATGTGGCGTTGACAGTTCGGAGATCGGTGTTTAAGATTTAGTAAGACATATTAGATATTAGATGAACAACCAATGAGAACAGAGCTTCATCCAAGAAATCGTACAAAATCTGAAATCGGAAACACTGACATTGTTGAGGCTACATCTGTTAAGTTGACTGTGAGTTATTCAGTCTATTTTGCCAAACCATCATTGACGGATATAGTGTTGATCAATACGTGCAAAATGTAAAATTGTTTTACCAAAATGGGTGTTCTCTTCGGCCAACGCTTCGCCAGGTCGTTATAATCGTCCTACCGAGAGGACTATTCGTAGTATGGTAGACTACATGGACTAAACGCAAGATCTGTCGAAAACATAGTCTTGGTTACGTCAATAAACATAATTGTCGAATTTGGGACGATACCGATCCACTTGAGATGAAGGTTAGTCTTTTTCTTGTGGGTTTGTCTCAAGTTGCAGGTCTATGCGAATTAGCGGCACTCGAAGCAACTCATGCCATCGGTCAAATTCAGCCTGATTTATATGCCAGAGTCATGCAAAACTGGACACTTCGGGTGCCCGCCACCCAGAGAAGCCGCGGCGGATATTTGAACGATGTTAGATTCAATTACATAATAACATCGATAGGCTTATAAAACATATAACAAAATCCGATATCTTCACACACTTTGTTTTATTTAAATTTAAAAATCTGAAAGACCCTTTATTAGGCATTAACAGATAATACTTGGTCTCGAAAATAGAATTTCTAGGCATTTGTGTGTGGGTAATTATATTTCCGGGACATACCTTATTGATAATTAAAGGTCCGATTTTTTGTACCCCCATTTTTAATATCTGACAAAATGTGAATGAAATTTAACAGAATTTAGCGAACAGAAAATAAGTGAGATAGCAACGTTAACCTTGTAGCAGAATTTTAAAACACATTTAAAGAAATAAAACCAAATTGGTACTTGACAGATTTTGTGATTTAATTTCCAAAATTAACAATAGGGAGATTAATGAATTTTTCAAACAGTGATTATTTTGGAGATTTGAACTACACCTAGGGAGAATGTATACCTGAAGCTTTGTTCAACATAGTTTTGAAGCTGATGACAGGTATGTCTTGCCCCTTTATTAATGCACTGAATAAAGAATTACCCGGTTTCTGGCGATACCTTGGAAATTTCTGCCCGGATGTTGGCTTTCAGGTTATGCAGGATCCAATTACATAACGATAATATCTCAAATCATACCGTCAGAAGACGCAACTAATGGTCTGGGTTTTTCTCGTCATCCAGCCAGGATTCTCTGGTTTGAATAAGATTGCCGGCGGATGCGTGCAGCCAAGAATGAGACCAACAAAGTGTAGGAAAAAACAAAAGTACGATTGTTAATAACAACACAAAAAACAGAGACACTATAAACAGCCAGGTCAGAATGACACGGAATGAATACCCGCCTGCTTACGCAAGGTAACCTATACGTAATTATACTTATATTTCAAATATAAGTCATACCCCTTGAACAGAGATGGTGGCGTATGAATTGAAATGAGAACGGCAGCACTCAATCCAGTAGTGGATACTGATGGCCCTGTGTCCTAGGGGTATCTTACAAAGTTGGAGGTTGTGCTTTGCGTTAACTACCAAATCCATGTAAAAAAAAAGTTGTTACGATCCAACAAATAGCATCGGAAATGACTGATTTTCGTATCTACACTTGGAATGACATTAAACAGGAGAGGTACAAGCGAACAATTTGCGGAAGCCCTTAATTGCTACAAAGCAGACATAACTGGCATCCAGGAAATACGATGGGATGGGCCGGGCAAAAAGAGGATGAAAAATTGTGACATCTACTACGGACCATGTTGTAGTGAGCAGAAACAGCGACTATTCGGATGCGGATTTGTTATAAGTGGCAGACTTAGGCAAAGTCTTATGTAAATGGCCGTTCAGAATGCGTATTTGTAGCTGGTATCTTGTTTGGCTGTCAAAAGAGAGATTCATTTTTTACGTGAAATCCAACTTCATCCAACTTCAAGCTACAGATTCACAATGATACACATTGTGTAAGGTTGCCTTTTTTTAACTTCTAACTCAGATTCAAGATTCAGCGCACTAAAAAATCCGCATCAAGGCCAAATTTGCCAACATAAGCCTTAAATGCGCTCACGCTCCGACGGAGGAAAAATATAATTTAGTCAAGGATTACTTCCACGAGCTCCTGGACAAAACCCATCAGCGACTACCGAAGTAAAATGTTAAAATAATACTTGGAGGCAGGAAGTGAAGACATCTTTATCATTATTATCGGAAAACATAGCCTACAACACAACACGTCTGGTAACGGACTTAGGTTAATTGACTTCGATACGGCAGGAAATGCCACTATAGCCAGCACACCTCGATATCCATAAGGGTTCATGGCAGTCTCCAGATCAACGAACGGTCAACCAAATTTATCACATTTCGATAGACAACAGGAACACATCCAGCACTTTGGATTTCCGAGGAGCTAACATCGACTCGGACCTTGTTGCAGCAAAGGATAGAATACGGATATACACCACGCCACAACAATCCGGAAATACTGTAAAAAAAAAAAAAATTTCCGAGGACAGCAATCGCAAGAGACCGCGATGACCTTCTCACAATGCGTATCCCGTAACCTGTCGTAACTAGCATCGAACGTCAAAGAATAATGCCAACGATGCTTTTAGATTAGCCGCAACTGATTTTCTCGCGCCCACCAGAAAGAAACCCCTGGTTTGATGAAGAATGCCGACATACGTTCGCAACCAAGAACGGGGCCTATAAGGCTAAGTTGCAGGTAAAGACAAGAGCTGCCATTGAGCTCTATTATAGGCAATGAAGAAGGGAAGAACACCGGCTTTTCAAAAAGAAGAAAAAAGAGAAAGAAAAGCAAAAGCAAAAGAGCAAAAATCGAGATTGACATCATCGGTAGGACTCAACGTGACGTCATAGCCACGTTCGCTAGTATAGAGAAGGAAGATGCAAAAAATGAGTTTTGCAGCAAATGAAAGTAAGACCAAGAATATGCTGTCAATACGAAAGAACACACAACATCGACGAATTTAACACAACGTCACCATAGACAGATATAACTTTTAGGAAGTACGGGACTTTGTCTACCTCTCCTGCGCTATTAACTCTGACACATCTTCAGAGGAAAATTCTTCTTAAAATCGTCTTTCCCGTTTGCGTTGACGGGCTATGGAGAATAAGATTCAGTCAAAAACTATACAAGCTCTACAGCGACATACCCCTAGTCAAAAAAACCCTAGGACATGTACAGGATGTCCGCCGGGAAGGTATGATACTTGTTTGTTGTTGTTTGTTTATAATTTTTGATTAAATGAAAGAGAATGGATCTAATTTTGATAAAAGTTTTATTTAATGTCGGCAATTTTGTATGCAATACAATATCAGGTAAATGTCCGCCTCTGTTAGTCTCACAAGTGCGAGCCCTTTTCAGCACATTTTTCATTACATTCTCACACATTTCACGCGGTATTTCATTAATTTCACCAAGAACATTTTGTTTGAGTTGCTCAAATGTTTCTGGTATTGTTTGCATAAACCTTGCTTTTTAGATATCCCAACAAAAAGAAATCCGGAGCAGTCAAATCTGGTGATCGTGGCGGCCAATCAACATCATCATTTCTTGTAATAACATGTTGTGGAAAGAGGTCTAGCAGTAATTCTATTGTAATCCTGGCTGGATGCGATGTGGCACCATCTTGTTGATACCACATGTTAATCAAGCCCAAAGCATGCAGTTGTGACATGAAAAAGTTTCCAATCACATCACATTCTTCAAAGAAGAAACGTCCAATGATTCCTCCTGACCAAATTGCACCCCAGACTGTAACTTTTAATGGATGCCAAGGTGACTGATGAATAATTCGAGGGTTTTCCATTGCCCAGAACCGACTGTTCTGTTTATTTACATATCCATTCAAATGAAAATGTGCCTCGTCACTCATTCTGCCCTAGCGAGGTATCCGTAGGAGCGGACAATTTTCGGCAACGCATACTTCGTCGGAGGATTAAATACCATTCGAGTTATGTGTCATCGGAACAAAAATCACTTCCTTACAATTCGTTAAAAAATTCCGCGAGGAATTTGTGTCGGAGAAAATCGGACGATGAATTGCACTTAGCTGTCAAAAATTGTACGAAAAATGCACCTGAACGCACTTCAACGCAATTCGTCGGGATGCGTTACAAAATGCCAGAGAAATATTCCGAAAAGCTTTTCGGGAGAATACCTCCAAGCTAAAATCCTCCGAATCGTACAAAATCGGAGAATTTTGCGCTCATACGGATACCTCACTAGGGATGATTATGACTTTCTCATGAAAATCGGGGTTGTAATGGGCTAGCTGTAACATCCTATTGACATATGTGATATGTACGGCGGCGTAAATGGTCTTGTGGAAGAAGCTCTTTTGTCAACTGAATCTTAAACGCAAACAAATGCAAATGCTTGTGCATAATTGCGGCCAAGTTGTTTTTTGAAGATCAGGCTCCTGAGCACCTCGTCGAATTGAGGTTGATGGATTGTTTTGAACGCTTCCTTGAGCAGCAATAATGTTTTCAGCCGATCTTGCTGTACGTTGTGGTCCATTCTTGGGCCTATCACCTACAGACCCTCTTTCTTCGAAATCATTCACTACACGATAAATAGTGCGTTTTGTTGGAACATTGTTTCTCCCAAAAATTTCATGTAACTTTCGCATCGTCACAGTAATCGATGATTAATTGTGATAACACGTTGGTTTATCGAACATTTTTCCATAATAAATTTGCCACGTGTTTACTTCACGACTTCCAAATATGAACTGTCAACAACTGTCATTTACCAAAATGGCGGCAAAACAAAGTAGTATACCTTCCCGGCGGACACTCTGTAGAACGAATAGGCACCAATACTCCGCCTCGCAGAGTCTTCGATTCCCAGCCAGGCATCGGACGCAGTAGAGGAAGCCCTCGCCTTAAGTAGCTCGCACAAGTAGAAACTTACATCAACCAACTTGGAGTGCGCAACGGGAGACAGTTAGCTAAGGACCGCTCTAATTGAAGAGGCATTTTGGTTGACGCTCAGGTTCATTTAGGACTGTAGCGCCACTTAAGTAAGTTGGTAAGCAAGGAGTCTTCGCGAAGAACGTGATCAATCAATTCATTGCCGTTCTCATCCCTTTTGCAACGTTGTGGCGTATAAAACACAGCTCGTTCAAGAATTGAAGCTAATTGACTAATTTCGGCCTTGGAATAACTTCGAATTGATCAGACATGGCAGTAATGCATGGCAGAATCAGCATTAACATTGAGTGAAAGTAATGCCAATGAAAAAAATAAATAAAATAATAAGCATTGAGAAACGCAATGCTAATTAATTTTTTTTTTTCATTTTAGCATTTTGCAATGCTTACGAAAATATAAAATCCAAAAATGTAAAATCTCTAAAACCAAAAATCCCAATAATCCCTAAAACTCAAAATCCCGAAAATGTAATATCCTTAAAACCCAAAATTCTGAGTTTGGGTTTCCCGGATTATAACCACGACCTTGTATAGACCTCTATTTGAAAAATGGAATTGTGTATGTTTTCCCAGTTCTATGGGGAGTTTGTAGTTGGGAGCAAACATTCAACCTTTGCTCCATGCACATGCACTTTGTGTTTCTTCTATGGCTGCATGCGGATTTCTCATTTTGAGAAGCTTATGCAATAAGTTAAAAAAAATGTTATCAATGACAATAAAATCTCAATGCTAATGCTTTAATCCCTTGTCTGAAATTTATCCGTTTTTTTTTTTATCAAAACATTTTTGCGACGAAGCTCAGTTTTGGTAGGTAAACTGCTACGTTTGCAATTTTGCCTTTTAAAATAAATAAATAAATTAAAATTTTGCTTATAAAAAATACCAATGCAACACGAAAAATGTACTGTTTGGTGTGGTTTATGGGCAGGCGGCATTATAGGACCGTATTTCTTTAAAATTGCGGAAGAAGCGCGTGTTGGTGTCAGTGGAGAACGATAAAAACAATGTCAATGCATTTTGTTTGCCGAAAAATTATGGTATTTGTATAGCTGACTTGTTTTAAATTACAATTCACCACAGGATGGCTCTACATGGAATACAGCTAATGAATCCATTGCTCTATTGAGGGAAACGTTCGATAAGAACACCATCTCAAGAAATGGTAGTGTCAATGGAAGTCAACATAGCTCGTGTTATTTATAAAAAACCGACCGATGAGCTTGAAAGAGATGTCATGTGCAACATTTGAAGGAAATTATCTTTAAACATAAAATGGCATCAACCAAACTAACAGCGCAAGTAATGATTTTCATCAATACATATTTTTGAGATTTATTAAAAAATGCAGGAATCTCTTATTGGATCACCCTTTAGTTTGTGATCTTAATACTCACGGTCACGAGTCTGATAATGCTATAAAAACCCCGAGATTCATATCGTATCTTGTCGGGATTCCGAACGCACCAGTTTTTAATTGAGTTTCCAAAGTTTACCTATACGTAGAAAATGCGACACGATATGATAGCCTATCAGTATGGAAATGCAACAAAATTTCGAAATGCCAACAGAGATAACAATGAAGGTTGTTTAATCCGCCTTGGCATTTCATTTAATTACTCAAACTTGTTGGGAAGATGCTGTTATTAGCAGTTGAATAAGTTCCTCAAATCAAACAAAAAACCCGAAGTAAACACAATAGAATCATACAAATGTTTGTCAAGGTTGTTTACTCTATCCTCAGCAGAAACAAATACAAGCAACAAACGTTCTGATCTAGAGAAAGCAATATATTGACAGGTTACCACTACCATTTGGCTATCTATAAATAAACAAACTCGCAGTAAAATGAAAATGTCGTCTTCCGGAAAAAAGCACGTGCCGTTCATGTAAGTTAACAACGGAAACACTTTCTACTTTATTAGTCCAAAATTTGCTAGTGCTAGACTCATTCATAACTCAACCCGGTATCCCAATTAAAGGCCTGATTCTGTTGCCGTAACCTACTATAGTATGCGCGTAGTGTTTACATTGTCTATTTACAAGTCATAAAATCAAATTAGACAATTTAGAAGCTACCGGCAATACGATGTAAACAATCCAATATTTCAACGAATAAATTAAATAATATTACACACTTGGAACTTATCTCGTTTCTACGTCACCGATTTGCCAGGGAGAATGACCGCCAATAGAGGCAACTGGCCAGTAAGGCGAGCACAATTAACGAATCTACACCAAGCTGACTGGAAGTGTATACTGTGAAATAGAGTGCCTCTAATTGAATTAAAGCAATTGACAGTATTGCAATGAAAAATACTTTTCATTTTTCCCATGGGTCAATCGAGAACCCCTCAAAAAAAAAGTGGTCCACAATGCCTGTGAATGGGTGTCGCCACTTAATTTCGCAATCGCAAAGCGTAACGAACACATTTTTGCCTCTCGCATGTGCACCCAGTGCCACTTGAGGTTAGAACTCGCCCTAAAAATTTCAATTCCAACCTCGCACAGTTGAGTGCCTCATAGACATGACCATTCCCCAATAGGTGACATTTTATGTAGAAGCCAATAACACACAGGTGAACGTTGACTTAGGAATATAGGAATTCCCTTATATGTAGACATGTAGTGTATGTCGTTTGGCCGCTTATGAACTAGAACCGAGCACGAAATTTAAGTGATTATTCCAATACAAATTGATTATGATTAGGCAAACAAAATAGCTTACCTTTGAAATATATACAAGAGGTACAAAAATTCAGTTTAGTTCACTTTAATTATATCACTTCATTTAGAAAAGTTATTTTTTTATTTATAAAAGTATAAACATGTGGCGACGAAAAATAATGCGTTTGAGATCTTGCAAGAGAGATATCTAAAGTTCTCCCTTCGTTCTCCGCGATACTGAAATGTTTCTTTTTTATTGTTTCAGTTTGACAGCTATCGATAAAAAAACAGCAGTGGTAGTGGTGTTTATCACGTACGGTCAAAAGTGACAACTGCTTGTGGTGAGAGATGGGATTGTTGTAAATACATATTAGGTAGCAGAATAGGATGGAGATAATAATATAATAAATTTTATTTTATGTAATAATAAATTTTATTTTATAAACTGAATATATATTTATTTTGCAATAAGATGTAGATTAAGGCTGTGTGCCAATTGCGTTAAATTATATCCACTGGCTAATTTTTTTACATTTCTGTGTCAATTGGATTGAATACTATTTTCAATTATTGCCCAAAAGAATTGAAACAAAATTCCTTTTTTTCATAATATATTTAATTATATTTCATAAATTCATAATATATTTAAAACCATCCTTTTTAAAAATACGATTCTAGTTTATTTTACAACTTTCATTACATTTTCTGATATGAAAAACATGTTATTTGCTTTTTAATTAATAATCTGAATGATATACTATTTCCCTGCTACATGTGAACACTGGTAACGAGGAATAATCCATGAGAGTGCTTTCCACCTCTGTCACTCTAAAGTAGGTATACCAAATGTCAAAAGATAGCCACTGGATAACTTTTAGCGGCTGTTGAGCAGGTTAAGGCCGTGTGTCAATTGCGTTAAAATTTTAGCTAGTGGATAATTATTGACATTGGCATGGCGAATAGAGACTCCAAATTTTAACCTGCTCAACAGCTCGATAAAATTTATCCAGTGGCTTATTTTTTTTCATTTTGTATACCTACTAGAGGAGTGATAGAGATGGGAAGCACGCTCATGGATTATTCGCCGTTACCAGTGTTCATATGTTGCGGGAAATTGATATATCATTCAAATTATTAAATAAAAAGCAAAGAACATGTATTTTATATCGGAGAATGTAATAAATGTTGTAAAATAAACTAAAATTGGATTTTTAAAGATGATTTCAAAAATGTTACGATTACATTTATTTCGCTATATTTGAAATATGTTTACATGAACAAAGTAGGGCGGAAATCTTTAATCATGAGCACAAATTGTGCAACAATATTTCGTTAAAGAGTTTTTCATATTTTTTTCTGAAATCTATTCAGTATTTTTTTTAATAAAAAACATATTAAGAAAATAATATTGTTCCAATTTCTTTAGGAAGTTATTGAAAATAGTATTTAAATAGTATCAATCCTATTTAATCCAGTTGACACAACAAAAGGCCAACTTTTTTTACCCCTGCAGAAATATAGTGGATAAAATATTAACGCAATTGACACACGGCCTTATGAAGTTTCTATTCACAATACTTATGTCGAAAATTATTCAATGGCTAAGATCACAGATAGTCAAATGCATTAATAATATCAAATGCATTAATGATATTTTTTTGTTTTCCATGTCAAACACGTGCCACCTTATTTGTTGTAATAATCTCCAAGAAATATTTCTTTAAATTTTCCGTAGGTAGGTAACATTTTTAGCGATTTTCACGCTGAAATGAAATGATTAATTTTTGTCATATGCATGGGTAACAAAGTTGGCTTTTGGCCAATTGGATGAAATGGGATATTACCCAGCTCTTTGAACCCACTAATATTAATACAATTGACAGCAGCCAATTTGAAAAAATGTGAAATGTGAAATGTGTGTTTTATATATATGCTTTGCATTTGGACTGAAATTACGGGTTTCGGCAAGTTGGAGTTGTACTATTAATCTTTCTGAAATCATTTCGGTATGTGTTCGTCAATTTGTTACACACCACATAAATGAGTCAATACATATCCTAAAATTCGTATAACATTTTATGTGACCAGACTGTATTAAGCTAACAGCCGTATTAATTAATAAACAAATTTATAAGTTAATAGGCGTTAATTAACATAAATTTGATTAATTCGCCGAACTGGGTGAAGTAATGAAGAATTTAATTGAAAATGTCATGGATGTCAATTGTTCTAAATAATTCAAATGTTGGCATATGGATCCCGCAACAAATAAATTTTATTTATTTGCTATATTTATGTTTGAAAACTATTTGGCACATACTGTCGCTTGTGTCCAATTTTCAGCTCTGTTCCTATTGATATTTTCGAATTCCATTTTAAATAAATTATTACAAACAACTTCTATTGACTTTGACAGCGGAATAGAAAAAAAATTACAATCATATATAACTGATGAGTGATCACAAATGAATTTGTACTGATTGTAATGGATTTGCCACTTTATTCATTAGAATAAATTAAAACACTTCTCTACATCTCATCTACAGTTATAGAGTGCGTAAGTATTTATACAGCCTTTGATCTGGGTCGCACAAATTCTTATTCATAAAATAGTTCCCTACCCATAATAGTTATACAAGCTTTGTGTCAAATAAATAACCAAAAAGAGGGAAATCTATTTAAATTGGCTGTTCCACAGCTCGATGGATTAACCAAGAGATAGTTTCTATCGTTCGCAATCCATGGCAACAACGTTGTTTTCCACACTTTAATAATAATTTGTTTACTTATTTTGACTCAATAACATGGTTTACAAAGTTAAAGGCGAATTACCATCTGAATAAGTTGAACCGAAAGATAAAACTGTTAAAATAGATACAAAAATATCGAGGACTATTTTTTTCAACTTACAATGAAACCTTTGGTAGCCCTGATGAACAAAGAGATCCTCGAGAACAAAGAGATTAAGTGCTGAAATGAACATATTTAAAAAATGTTTATAGGACGCAAAAACTGTTTATAGTTCTCCAAAAATTGCTGCCGATCGACTTAAGTCCATCTGAAAAGTGGATACAAACTACAGATAATGCATGTGCTGTTGAGAATTATATGAACGGGAATCTATTCGTAATTCGCAAAACTTCTGTTCGTTTCTTTGGAGCTCTCGATTGCGGTGTGGAATTAAATGGACAGTGTTGAGTGTTGATTCTAGGTGTGAAAGCGGATTGAATAGCTCTAGAGAGTTATATAAAGAACATTGACCATGTGTAAACATTCATTCAACTGTCACATTTGTATCGCGATTACTGTGCCTGCTTATGAGTGCTTAAATCAAGAGGTATTTATAAATGCGTAGAAAATAGTACTATTTGATTTCATTAGCAGGTAATACGGATTCCATTTATGTCAATTGAATGGCGAAATACTTCGCATATTGCGTTTAATTGATTATTTCTAACTAACGAATCAGTTTACGAGCTATATCTTCAGACTTATATTTACCTTGACTCCTCAGCAATAGCAAAAATTGGAAAAGTAAATGCACTGCCATCATCATAAGCGAAATTTGTATTCGACACCAAAATCAATCAGAAAAACATTTGCAAACACATCCCAATGTATGTACTAAATGAGTGCATCCAATCTTCAAATACAGAACAACCGTGAGATACATCGAACACGACTCGTTCAACCATTTCGATCGCTGAATACAACAATTTTCAGTTCGCCAGTATCGCGGAATGCATAATCGCGTCATTTCTGTACTAAAAAATTCTACTTTTCCGCCATTTTGAAAGCTGTGAGTGGGGATTCATGTTTTAAAGGGACGCGTTAGTTCTCAAAAATTCTCAAAAAATTCGATTTTCTACATCAAAAATCGATTAAAAACCCACAAAATTACGACAACAAAACAATTTCACACCTAGTGCTCTACGAAAAGTGTTTGTGTGCATTGAAAACGTCCAAATAAATCAGTAATCCAAAAAAAAAAAAAATCCTCCGAAAAAATAAAGAGAAAAAAAATAGAAATAAAATCAATTCGGATCGGACGGTGAGTGAAATTTTTTTTGTTCTCCGTCAATTCGGTGGAAATATAAGAATACACACACGCACTCACACTCGCTTAACACAGCCCCCAATGGTGTTGGACGGCAGTGCGAAAGAGACGGCACTGGCCGTTGTGAGTGGTGTGGCGCTGGTATTCGTGTTCGCTTTGGCAGACATTTCGCAAAAATATATCGAAAAGAAAAAAAATTACGAAAAGAATAGCCGAAGAAAACTCGCCGAATGAAAATTTTCCAATTTTCCTTGTTGGAATATTTAATGCCCGTTGAAAAGCGTGCCGGGGCAAGGGATTATTAATCAGTTGTGGTGCTCAGTTTAGTGTTGTGTTTTTTCTATATTTTTATTGTAATTCATCGTCGGATTGTGGTGATTTGTTATTTTTTTTTCTGTTTTATTTTCTCGAAATGGGGGGTGGACAACGACTACGAAAAGACTACACGGCGGCGGCGGCTACGGCTACGACGGCTAGCGAAGAAGGAAGAAAAAGAAAGAAAAACGGTAGCGGCGGTGGTCTCAAGTGCGACAACGAACGGGCTTCGCTGCCATCGCCACCATGGTGGTTTTTTTTCTCTCTCGATTGGTAGTGCATGAGGTGCGCGAATGAAGAAAGGAAAAAAAAGAATTACTAACCATTAATGGACAGAGGAGCGATAATTGATAGAAAAAGCGCGGAATATAGATCTTTGTTCGTCCAAAATGCGGGATCCCGCGTTTATGTTTTGTCTGAGCTGTTCAACGCACGAGTTTTTCCTAACATGAAAATTGGAAAATTCTGTAAATATGACAAAAGAGCACATGAATGGCCGTTACTAGTAAGCTGCGTGGTGTGCTGCTGCTTTTCTGCTGGTTCCCAACACGCCTCGACCATGGCGGTGGATTTTCTTTAGGCCTTGTCTCTTGCTACAGTGTAGTTCTTTTCGTTTTTTATATCTTATTGTATTGTGTTTCTTGTTCCTTTTCGCATTTTACTTAACATAAAATTGGACGTGGTCTTGTCCGGCTATACTTGGATTTTCAGTGTTTTAGAGTGGGTGCTGCTGCTACTGGAGTGCAGCTCCAGGAAGTTTCCCTAAGTTTCTTTCTGGTGCAAATTCATTTGCATTTGTGTGATATAATGTGAATTTTGAACGTAAAGTCATTGTTGTACAGTTAGATATCGATTTGTGGCACGACAAAGTGAATGCACGGGGGTAGTACGGCAGGTACATTTCAATTGATAAGATTTATAGCATAATCCCACGTACGTTTTGTTATCAACGAGAAAATGTCGTTGCTCGTTCACTACACAACGTTGTAGTGCTGCTCCTATCTGGGGTTCAGTACGCAATCATACAAAAATGAAAAAAAATATGGAAAATGTGAAAAAATGTGCGATTTGGTGGGTAATGTGGCTTCGATTTGGTGAAAACGAATGCATCAGTTTATAATATGTACAAAAAAAACGACAGGTGCTGTGTCTAAAGTATCGAGAGTACAATGCAGAACTTGTTTAACGTCATTCGTACTTTTGAACACGCCGTTTCTCGCCATCATAGCATGTGCTTTAATTGTCAGTGATATTGAGCAGATTGCTTATTTTATTTGCAATTGCGAACCAGTGAGGGATTGAAATATTCACAATTTGGTAATAATTTTAAAGAAATAAAGATTAGTTACTGGAACTATGTAATAAATACCGATGTTAAACTTCAGTTTATATTGCATCTGTGGCCTACACAATATGTGTGCACAGAAAAATGTTCACTTGTTTTTGTACCCTTCTCTGATGAGGTCCCTGCAGATGTTTCTGTACTGTTCGCATATTGCTGGAGATTGTACATTGGCAGACAAAATATTTTGTTTCATTGTTTTGGTATTGCGTTGTTTATGTCAATGTATGGCCATGTGTTGTTCTGCATATTTTTTTTTTGTATTGTCTCTTCAGGTCCTAGGATGGATTATGATTCTTGAGTTGGATTTCTGTTACTTCGTGCAATTGTTTGCTTGATATAGTTGTTCGTTGAATTTCGAAAAATATATCCATATCTCAAACATAGTTTGTTTTCTTAAATGTGAAATAACAAATATAGCTCTTGAAACTTCCTTTAATCGAATGTAATGCCTAATCATAGATCCCATCTCTTGTCTACAATGATAGAAATATCATGGACTCTCAAGAAAAAGTAAAATCTGTTAGCTTTCCTAGCAACTAATTCTGCCTTACCAGATAACATTAGGAAAGTCGTGGCTAGGGTCCTAAAATATCTAAACCATTTTCAGATTTAATGCCTCTCCTTGTTCATTGTTACACTGTCGTATTTTAAAGCCATATTTCCGGATCGGTGAAAACTTTCAAAATGGGTATGTTCAGGCAATTTCAAAAACCGCATCTATAAGGCTTATAAGCTATCTAGAACAAAGTAACCGTCATTATTGTTTTTGTCAGCAACCTCTCACAGAGATTTCTAGAATAATGTGACATCAATACATGTTGTGTAAGATGGGTCAACTTCTATCATCTTTTCAACAGACGCTCGTGTATTATTTTATAATTACCTAAACTCTTTGACTCCTGACTTTATTTTCTCTCTAGCAAATATACGACTAAAGTTGTGGCATCACGACGAAGTCAAATCCGACAGTCATGCAAGGAGTACCAACCTATCTATGTACATGCAGTACCAATGGCCGGCATTGGGGCCTTAATTTATATTCGAGGATTTGCATCACTCCAAATACGGCGAGAAATTAGCAGTTAAAAAAAAAAACAAAGTTTCGGTTTCGGTTGCTCGGTGGGCTTGGGTCTTGTTCTTCTCTTGTACTTGTCTTTGCAGTGCCACTATTTTGCTAACTTCTGAGCATGATTAGATACTAAGTTCAATTCAGATACAGCATTGTTTAATTCTATTTAGTAATCATGCCCTTGATACAGTTATTCTACGCTTTAAAGTACTGATTTAGTTTTGCACTAGAATAAGTGTTTATGTTGCGTCATTTATAACTAAGCATCCATTCGATATACAATATCGAAGAAAACTAAATTTAAAGGCCACACTAGATCCAGCTTTTATCAAACCTGTTAATTAATTTGGCAACGTACGCAGAAAGCGCCCTTGTAAAATTAAGATATTGAAAGAATCCAGTTTCGACCCATTTAAAACGGCTTTTATTCCTTTTAATTCAGTATGAATTTTTTCGTCATACAGAAGCTAATACTGAGGTATAATTTGTATATTAATTTTGAATAAATATATAATTTTACACGGATTATCTGTTAATTTCAGATATATTATTCTTCATGCGTGTCACTGCCGCCGCAGTAACTATTTCGTAGGTACCATTATTCGTTATATCAAATATTTCTGAGTTAGTCTCCGAATGGAATTACGGCTGCGCTTCATACCATACTTCCTTTGCTAGCGATTGTTATCTGCGGTGAGCAAATAGTCACGAAATTTTGCCAACAGATCAGAAGATATCTATTAATTGAAGATAATTCTATCGGGCTATCAATAATTGTTACACTACAACGTAATCGTTCACTCCGAAACTAAAAAAAAAAATTAGTTGTCAACAACTAACTAAAGGTGGTTTACATAGACTACTCCAATATATACCGGCCTATTGGCCAACACTTGACACCCATCCGCAGGATTTTTAATGGACCTATCTTAAACCGCGGTGACGACCAACGCTAGTTCGAGCTAGTGCGCTAGTAAATCTTATGTATGGATTATCAACAGTGTGGTTTATTTACATTCGCGCTAGTCCACTCCAGTCAGCGCTGGTCCGCACTTGTAATTTTGTACATCAAAACTCATTAGATTTTTAAGTTTACCAGCTTGAATTAGCGTGAACAATCGTCCACGGTTTTTTTTCCTAGCGCGCTAATCCGGAATAGCTCAGACTAGCGCGAACTAGCGCACTCGCTTACTAGCGTTGGCCGTAACTGCGCCCTAAGGCATTGTGTTCAAGTTCCGAATACCTATTCCCAAGTAACCAACACCGGCGAATGTTTAATTGCTTAGCCATTTGCCACAATAACCTAAAACTACAGCTTCTGTTCAATTTGAGTGTTTAAAAGTAGATTCATTATTCCCTTTTAGACAAGAACTATTCGTTGATGCGTAAATTAGGAATAAAGGCTAAGATCAAACTACACACACTCTATTTTTTTCGAGCTTGGTTACTTAGCAGCACTACAGTCTGAGGCGAACCCGAGCCTCAATTAATAAGAGTCTTGTGTTGTCTTAGTCCCCAACTAGCTCCACCCGCTCTCTCAAGGCGAGGTCTGCCTTGTACTCGTCTAAAAGGTATGTGCACCTGTTTTTTTGCCGACGTTGATGGAGCTATTGCACCAACCTTAGATTGAACGATGGTATACAATGAGCGGTATTAACATTGGCAAAGGTCCAGTCGTTGTAAACTCTTAAGGTCGAGTGTTGACCGAGGAAGAGAATAAACACAATAAAAGGAGGAAGAGAATAAACACAATAAAAGAAGTCTTATTAGCCTCAAGCGAAATATCCTGGGTTGTGCTTGGGTTGTGCTTGGGTTAACGACTCCTTAATTTACGTTGCTACGAAACAACGAACATCATCGGGAAACGACTGACTTTTTTTGTTGATGACCACGAGTAACGAAAAAAATGACATCAAAGTTCGTATCTGAACGCTAAACAGAACAGGTGCAATTTATGGAAGACTAGTCTAAGTGAGAAGACTCATTGCACTTTCGGTAACGTCTGTTTACAAATGTTTGAAACCCAATTTACGATCACTAGGTATTAGTAAAGAGTATCGAACTACATAGAGTACGCATCATAGTTAAAAAAAATTGTAGCCGTTTCAGACGCGAACGTTAAGTGCGAAAGGGAAATATCGTGGATCGTATGCTTCGGCATGCTGTTGTTTGATGCTGGGGTATCAATGTGAATACTGGGGTATCAATATCAGTACCGCACATAGAAAATGTTCGATGTATGAGATGCGTACTCTATGTATTTCTATACTCCTTAGTATAAGCCACCTAGTGTTAGCCCAAGAAAGCCGACAATCGTGTAAACCTGTTGGGACACCTATATAAAAGGGTCTCCTTAGTATTTCAAATGAATGTTTCTTCGATACTTTAATCGAAGAAAACGCGATAAGCAAGAATATTTTTTATTGGAGCCCAGGAATCTAATAGCCTTTCTCTGCACACATAGATAACATCAAAGAATTCGGAGCAATTCTTCATTTGAATTAAATAACAACCATTTAAACAGCAAATTGAAGTCGTCGTATGTTTTTTCTTTAACGTCGTTGTCATACCAATTCAATAAAAATGAAACAAAATTCGCGATTTTTTTAATTCCTAGATTCCATTTATACCAATCATACTAATCCTTTCTCATTTCTCTATATCTTTACAGTTATTGAGGCAATTCAACATGAAGGGATTCGATCGCGAGAAGCTAGCCCTTCATTATTAGCCTAACGACGATTTGATTTGAGATTTATTTTCAACATAAGAAAACATAATAACGTCGGAATATAAGATAAAATCACATAACGAATATCACAAACAACATAAAATTTAAAAGAAAAATTAAGAAAACGATTGCCATCATATTCTCAAGCGTATTTCCTAAGAAGTATAAGATCAGTTGCATATATACATTTATATATAAAAGTACAAGAACCCCCCCAAAACATACACAATAACAAGCGCGCAGCAGAATTGAGCACAAAATCGCATCTCTCTCGGTTTCTCGTATTGATTGATCCTCCCTCACACACATACACATTCACTATCGGAAATTGGCATTTTGACTGTGCTTCATTCTGGTTTATTATTTTAATTTACAAATTTTTAATTTTATTATTTTGTTCGTTTTTGTAAATCAAACAAAGAAAAATTAAAAAAAAAACAACTCGCACACACGCACTCTCACGCAGTAATCACAGATCCACGCAAAAATTGCTTAAATCATGGACAAGTCTATGATGTTACCGACAAAGCGTTCGCGCTTAGACGTTAAGGGACCATTTGCTAATGGTCCACTCCAGGCACGACCGCTTGTCGCCTTGCTAGATGGCCGGGATTGTTCTATTGAAATGCCAATACTTAAGGATGTAGCCACAGTTGCGTTTTGCGATGCTCAAAGTACATCTGAGATTCACGAGAAGGTAAGTTAACCAAATATAACTTCACACATACAAATTTTCGCCAACCAATATCTATTTACTTAGGTTCTGAATGAGGCAGTTGGAGCACTCATGTGGCACACAATCATTCTAACAAAAGAGGATTTGGAGAAATTCAAAGCACTACGTATTATTGTACGCATTGGCAGTGGCACGGATAATATTGATGTTAAGGCTGCGGGTGAATTAGGTATTGCGGTATGCAATGTGCCCGGTTATGGTGTGGAGGAGGTTGCCGACACAACTATGTGTTTAATTTTAAATCTGTACCGGAGAACCTATTGGCTTGCCAATATGGTTAGAGAAGGAAAGAAATTCACAGGACCCGAACAAGTTAGAGAAGCCGCCCAAGTAAGTATTAAAAGTTCTTTATAGTTAAATTAAGTTTGAAATTTCATGGTTATTATAGCATTTATAAGGCTGATTGCATACTGCAACTGTTAGAAAGTCCGTCTATTTGCAAATAAAAGGAAGACGAGTGTGAAGAAACTCCAGAAACTTAGGATTAAGAGTACAAAGTGAGATACCTTTGGTTCAAAACCGAAAGTATAAATATCTGCTTCCTATTTTTTGCGAAAGGATAAGCAACAGCTAAGATTAAAATTGTCGAGAAGGTTCTTAAATTGAAACTGGCTTCAAATTGTTGGTTCTATTCATTGAGTCAACGATTGAAATGAGTGGTGGCCGATATTTATGCAGCTCAATTGCAAATGGCATAAACAACCATTGTGAATGTACACTGCTTTCTGATGGCTGGTTTTGGATAATTTTGCGTTGCTTCGCCATTTGTTATGCATCATAAAAATTCACTATGCCAAGTTTGTGTTGTTTGGGGAGTTGGTGCATTTACAATGCGTCTTGGAAACGTATGCATTAAATCAGAGTAATCCGCTGGACTAAGCAATAATGCAGTAGAATTCAGCTGACAATAATTCTAGTGGTCTGTATTTTTGCAATCACTAAGGCTGACATATTGATGTAAGCCAATCATATACAACTTAAAAGTGTGCTCTGCTTTGTATTGTTGATCCTGCTGAGAGGAATTTATTAATCAATAGTAGCTGCAGCAAAAAAATTGTGATTTCATTCAATATTACCATATATAAGAATCATGGTTTGACTAAAGGCTGAACTATAACAATCAAATCGTTCAGTACGGTCACGTACGTAAATGTGCAAATACAAGTAAATTGTATTGTAATTGTATGTTTCGGTTTTCTCTCAGTTTCTTTCAGTTTGGCTCACTTCTGGAAGAGCGATCTCATTCCAATTTTTATATTAAAGTTTGACAACTTTAGTAGCAAAAAGTATTTGTATGAACATTTTTTTTTATCCCCGCGACCTTCAAAAACAAACAAGAGAATAGAAACAAACAATCCGCAAAACAAATTGACAGTCGCTTTCCTTCACAAAGTACTTTTATAGGCCACTTAACCATATGTCAGAACTTTATCAAACTTAGCGAAATATGGTACATTCGAGTTCTTTTGTGTAAAGAAAAAAAGCGAAAATCTTAAAACTCCAATATCCAGAGAGAGTTCTCATTTCAACGAAAAGTACTTAAAAAACCATAAATATTTCCGTGTATATTTGGTGTAAAGTCCGGAATGTCTCAACCAACGTGCCTCTCCAATTAGCCCGGTCCTTAGGTAACTGCCTCCAGTTGCGCACTTCAAATTTGTTGAGGTTGGTTGGGTGTTGTAGAACGAGGCTAGACTCTGATTGGCCTTAACTTGGCAATGCCCAGTGGTTGCTACTGACTACTCATCAAGTGCTTATTTTTAACCTCCAAGTGGATACCATCGGGTACTAGTTTTATCCAACCGGATTTGACTTGCTAAACGATAAGCGCGAGTGTTGATAACACGACGAAAAACAGCAACACTATAAACAGCTAGGTCAGAATGGCACGGAATGAATACTCCAGCAGGTACCCTAGGCAAACCTAGACAAGCTTCTTTGACGTATTCGGACAACAGGTTGTCTAGGAATTTCAAGGGTTAGTCGGGCCCCTTGAACAGATAAGGTGGCGGATGAACACAAAAGGCCAACGGCAGCGCTCAATCCCATAGAACAGGACTGGGATGATCAGGGTCTTCTATAGGATCCCCTTAGTAGTTCGATTGAGGGCTTTACTACTAAATAGCCTCCTTAGTCGGAAGAACCAACATTGGTGATTGTTAATAGGTAGACAAAGTCCCGTAATCAATATAATATCTGTCAATGGTGACATTTTGTCTAATTCATCGATGACAGTATATAATTAGTCTTACCCTGGGTGGGTGGCCGCGGTGTAGTGGTAATGTGTTCGTCTGTTGAGTGGAAGGTTGCGCGTTCAATCCCAACCAAAATCCATTTCACTTTTATTTGAAAGAAATAAAAGGTCGGTGTAATACCTAAAAGTGTGCACACCATCTTGAATTTCTTCAAATTTAACGAACACAAGAAAAAGTGACTCCCCGAAGCTAGTTCGGACACCACCCATGGAGTTTAAGTCTCTAATATGGTTGGTGTATGAGATAGTATTTGCACGGACTTTTTGAAGATTGTGCCTCCGTTGTTGTCTCGGGAGTTTTGCACAATCCTCTCACGACCGGGCATCGCCTTGCGTAATGCCTTTTAGGTATCGACTGTGTCGGTAGGTCGTTTCCGATCCTATTGGGCAGTGTACCAAAACTAGACATGACTGAATGTGTCTCTATAAATGCTGTCGTATGCGGCTTTGGAATCGGAAAAACGATGCTGAGGTTCGATTCCTCAGGCATACTTTAATCCGACCAAATTAGGTTTATGATTTGGTGAATGTTAAATACCAAGTCATTTCCGCAGGCTTTATAAAGCCCGGCGGGAAGGCAGTCAATTCCGGCAGCCATGTTAAGCTTGAGTTTAGATATTGCTGTCCTCACATCACTTAGGTCGGGATGTTGGTAGCTTTTGCTTCGTCGCCAATATTGAATGGTTCGTTCTGCCTGACAGCGGGTCGTGTCTCAACTACGATATTTCCTTTTCATCTTGACAGGATTCTGTTCGTGCCTTGTAATCTTGGCTTTGACGTTTTACACTTGGGTAAAACTTGCCAACATCATTCCACTCTATATTCTCGATCGCGGCGCTTTTCTTGCTCTTTTTTCTTCTAACCCAAAGCCGGTGTTCTTCCCTTCTTTTTTGCTGTCGTCTTCACCTGCAGCTTAATTTGTAGGCTTCGTTCTTGGCTGCGAGCATCTGTCGTCTTTCAACATCAAACCATGGGTTTCTTACTGGTGGGCGCTAGAAATCTAGCACATCAGTTGCGGCTGATCTAATGGATTGTTTGCATCGTTGCCATTGCTCCTCGAAATTAGATGCTGGTGGTATAGTGTTAAACGAGAGGTTGAGGGATATTTGGAGTAATTGGAAAATTAGTTTGTTGGTTTCTGTTGAACTTCTTGTCATCCTTTTGGTTGTTTTAATTTTCTCACCAGAAAAAATGAACGAAACTAAATTTTTTCTTCGATCGTATTTTAACATTTTTCTCAGTACGCGTATGTCTTTGTGAAGATTTACATCAAACTTTATTAGCTTACCATTGCTTCCGACTATTATAGCTCAGCATATAAGCTGTTGTAAGGCTGCTTAAGAGCCATTTATTTTTTAATTCTTATTTATTTCATCTATAAGTACATTTTACTTTCTTAGACTAGAATGATATAGTAATATTATATATAAAATTAAGTAAAACATAATCTTTATTATTTAATTGCTTCGAAAATCTTAATCTTAAAAGCATTTCTGCTCAAATTAAGGTCGATTGCATTCGCATATTGGTTAAAATAAAGACATGCGTTTGTGACAGGTTCATTACGACCATAATTTGTTTCATGTCTTGGTATGGCAAAATAACACTGCAGCCTAGGTCTAAGTGGACGTGCTGGAACATAAACATTAAACAAAGATAGTAAGGGGATGCAATCAATATGACCCGTAACAACATCCCTTGCAAGTGAAATAAAGAAGAATTTCCTTCTTGTATAAAGAGGTTGTAATTTTATAAGAGCGCATCTATTTACATAAGGTGGCAAAGGCAGAGACCAATTTAACTTACGAAGAACAAACCGAGTAAATCTTTTTTGAATTTTTTCAATACGAATCATGCTATTATTATAGCATGGACACCAAACTACGCAGCAATATTCGAGTATAGGTCTAACAAAACTAATAAAAAGCGATTTCAATGTGTATGGGCAGCGAAAATCATTTGAATTTCGAAAAAGGAACCCAAGCATAAAATTTCCTTTGGAAATAATGTAATCAAAATGCATTTTAAAATCTAATTTTGAATCTAAAATTACTCCTAAATCTGTTTGATTAAAAACTCTTTTAAGAGCAGTGTTTGAGATCGTGTAATCAAAGATAATAGGATAATGACACCTTGTGAACGTAAGGACAGAACACTTAGATATATTAAATGGCAATTTGTTTATATCACACCAATTTGATAAGTTACTAATATCTTTTTGTAGGGCGATACAATCCGACAAGGAATTTACCATTTTATATATTTTAACATCGTCGGCAAACATTAGACACTTTGAAGAAGTTATTTGTGAGGGCAAGTCATTTATAAAAAGAAGAAATAAGAGAGGTCCCAGGTGGCTACCTTGAGGTACACCGGAAAAATTAAATATTTTTCTAGATTTGCTTGAACCAATTTTAACAAACTGAGCTCTATTTGTTAAGTAACATTCAATCCACTTTAATAAATTAGAATGAAAACCTAGCATTTTAAGTTTTTGAACTAAAATTGAGTGGTTTACTCTGTCAAAAGCTTTTGAAAAATCCGTAAATATAACATCTACTTGTTTCCTATTTTCCATGCTATTAGTGCAAAAATTTGTCAACAGGGATAAAAACCCAACAATCCATACAAGAAATCGTTAGTTACCCGATTTTCTTTGGGTGTATTTTTTAGAGAAATCGAAAGAAGAAAGTGGCGCACAAGACATGAATCCCGAAATATTTCTTTCGATTTTTTTACGGAATAATTAAGAACAATGTACTTAGCAGCCTCTTTTGAAAGTCTGAATATTCAAGAATAACGCTATCATGAGAAGATTTTCAAATTTGATGTTCGGATTCGGTGAATTCTGTCACTTTACTTTGTAACAGAAATAATAAGTTCGCACACACAAATGAAAGGAATTTAGAATAAAACTAGACGTCCCGTTTTTGTTGTTGGTTTTTAATAAGGCTAGAACATGTTAGTATTTGTTGGTTCAATCACTGATAGCTGGACAGTGGCACATTATGTGAAATATGGCCTCCTCGGTGTTAATATCGCAACATTTCCTGCAGAGTTGACATGTGTCAGTTGTAATAAGAGGCTTAACACTATCAAGAAGTAATTTTATGAACTTCTGGGTGAAGTATGGTAGTTGCATACGACCCAGTCGTGCGCCTATCACTTGTTTAATTGATAGTTAACTGAGGCCATGCTCTTCAGTCGGCACATGCTATATTCAACCAAAGTAATAGAATTTCAAAATCTCAACCAATTTTCCGATCCGTCTATTTGTGGTGATAGAGCTATAGTAAATTATATTAATAGCTCTTATCACGTGCGTTTACCAAGCACTTGCAGTGAAACATGATGTCATTGCTTACTGCATATTGATGATATTAAGTGGATGGAATATTTACCGCTTACCCCTTTATTAATGCTTGTCATCGTACATTAAAATCGATTGAAAATTAATGTTTCGTATTTAGAACTGAAATGCATAACTTAGACGTCAGAGGTCTTATCACATCAAGCAATAATGTGAATCTTTTATGCTGTGATAAGACACAATACGTCTTTAACATGGTACACGTCCGCGGTATAGTATATATGATATGGGGGTAAGGCTTTTGAAGTCTTTAAAGTCACTACATCTTTCGGTTTTATTCATAAGAATGAAGTCCTAGTGCACGATGATTTCAAATTATAAGAGATATGAATCACTTCGGTATTTTATAAACTAACAGTATCGATTTAAATGGCACTTAAATGCTTTAGGACCCATAAAGTTATGTCTTATATGATTTGCATAAGCTTTGAGCTTCCGCTATTTGTTCAGCTGCATCCTTCTGTTAAGTGTTCTAACATTTCTAATGCAAATGGCAATATTGTAGTCAATTGTTTCCGATGTTCTTGAGAGCTTGATAATAATACGATTTTTTCGTTATTAACCAAAAGCACAATCCACGAGATGGACAGCGTTCCAAACGACACGGATGTATCAGCATCCACTAAAGGATTGAGCTCTCCTTTGGTCCTATGGCTCATACGCCACCAACTCTGTTTACGCGGTCTGACAAACTTGAGATTGAGCTTGAAATTCCATGATGGCCTGTTTAATTCGCTTGTGGAAAATGTTTTTCAAGTATCGGCGCTGTTAGGGATCGAATTTGAAATTATTTTCGATGACATTAAACTCGATATAAACCCTCCTCTCACGACCTTTATCCACTATCACCATTCTCGAACTTAAATAAATCCTATCCGTCTAACACACGACATTTATTCTGACTTACTGAAGATCTGCATAATCAACTTTAGTTACCCTTTCTTCTTTTATATGTAAAGCAGGTAGCAGTGTACATTTCGTTGCTTCAGTCTTTTGAAGAAAAACAGTAGGCATACCTTCCTTCTACTTTCTGTACTCTGATGTTTGCTTTTAAGATTCAGTGATCACTTTTACAAATGATTATTACATTTTTTTAAAAGGTTTTCAAATTCCATGAAATTACTTTAAACTCTTTTAAGACGTCCTGTATGTTGCACCTCCTTTAAAAAAAACAAACACCAATTTAATACTAATTTCACTTTAATTTCTTTTTAGGGATGCGCTAGAATTCGAGGTGACACTTTAGGATTAGTTGGACTAGGAAGAATCGGATCGGCTGTAGCCTTGAGAGCAAAAGCTTTTGGTTTCAATGTTATATTCTACGATCCATATCTTCCGGATGGCATTGACAAATCTCTGGGTCTAACACGAGTCTATACATTACAAGATCTTCTATTCCAATCAGATTGTGTGTCGTTACATTGTACCCTCAACGAACACAACCATCACTTAATTAACGAATACACAATTAAACAGGTAAGTCTACCCACGGCCGCTCGTAGATTTGAACACGACCTCCCTCCCCACCCTCACTTTTAACTAACTGTATTCCATTTCAGATGAGACCTGGTGCATTTTTAGTTAACACTGCAAGGGGCGGTCTGGTCGATGACGAAATGCTGGCACTCGCATTGAAGCAAGGAAGAATAAGAGCTGCAGCTTTAGATGTTCACGAGAACGAACCTTATAATGTATTCCAAGTAAGATTGTAGTAAAACATCTTACACCTCACACCCACCGATAAGACATTTACTAACCAATTTTTGTCTTTTTATTGCATGTGCCGCCGAACAGGGAGCCTTGAAAGATGCTCCAAATCTTATATGTACACCACATGCAGCCTTCTTCAGCGAAGCATCTGCTACAGAATTACGCGAAATGGCAGCCACTGAAATTCGACGGGCGATTGTCGGCAATATTCCAGAAGTTTTGAGGAATTGTGTTAATAAAGAATACTTTATGCGAACACCTGCAGCTACAGCCGTTGCTGCTGCGGCCGCTGCGGCAGTCTACTCAGAAGGTAAACTACAAATATTAACAAATCCAGAAAAATGAACAAACAAACAAATATAAAAAAAAAAAAACAAAAAAAGAAAATCTAAAGATAAATCAGAAAAACCAACAAAATAACACAGAAAACAAAAACAACAAGATCCTTGTAAAAACCGACATTTTCCATAACTAGTTTTTTCTTATATTTTTTTTTAAAGTAGTAAATCATTTTTAAGACATTGTTTGCTTACTATAGTTTTTTTAATTACGAACAAAGCGAAAAGCATCCACAAACAGCAGTAACAAACAAATACAAACAATAATGTAAACGTATATAACTTTTACAAGATAAAACTTTTTTTCTTTTTATTCATTTCTTTATACATATCAATTTTTTTAAAATTAAAGTTAAAAACAAACAAAAAAAAAAATAAAATAAAATAAAACTTAAACTCACATAAAATAGGCTACCAAAATGAATTTAGGGTATGATTTGATGCAATGCATAGCGTTGATAAGAAAGACATTTAATCCTCTATAAGCACACACACACATACAGATGCACTCTCTCACTCAAACACACACAAAAATTATTCTATGTTTTTTGTATAAACAAAATCACACACAAATCATACACAAAAGCTTGCTTTACGATAAGTTTTCTTTTTTCCGATTTTTTTGTATCAAAATGGATAAAAGCTAAAATCGCTTAAAAACAAATTTAAATGGATCCCTGAAGGGTAAACAAAAGAATTATAAAATTAAAATCAAGGAATTATATCTAGAAACGGTAGTAATTCTTCCGATGTCATAAAAATTATAAAAAAAATAACAAAATTAAACATAGAAAGCGAGCCAAATTCAAGCCAACAAATTAAGGTGAAAGTAAACCTTAATCAATTCAATCCTTAATTAATTTAACCTTAATTCAAGTTAAAAAAAAACAAAAAACGAAAAATAGACTCAGCTGCTGGTAGGTAGATGCTTTGGAAGCTAATTCGATTGCAATGGTGAAATGATTACTTTTCGAGTTTTATAGTGACTTGGTCAAATTAGGACTCGGGATATTTTCCGTCGCTATGCACGAAGCGACGTTAAAGTAAAAAATCGTCCTAGGCGAAAGGCCTCGTCGGCAGAAGAAGTCGATGAAAAGGTTAGATCGCAATCTGTGATACAATCCGATTAAACAAAGCATGTGTCGTTTAATAATAAATTTCGTAGTCTTGTTTTAGTTGTGTATCTTTCTATCTTGTAAAAGATTGTCAATTGCTAAGCAGTCATGATAAATATTCCTCCTATGTAACTCTTTTCAACTCTTTCCAAACGTTCTCGATTTCTCCGCAACTATTGTGCGCCATCCATCTATTTGCAAAAGGGGTTCAGATCGCACACTCTATTCTTTAATGGATTTTCTTCATGAGAAAAACAGTTCTCCATTGAGTCAGTGTCACTAGGAAATGTTTCGATTTCTAACATATTTGCTATGACCGCTTTTCGCGGCATTGTGCTTGTTCCACCTCTCCAAAACTCTTGCCAACGTTTAACGAATTAAGGCGACAATTTTGTTACCAAATGCACGAAAATCCGAAAGGATTCATTTAGAATTTAACGTGTTCCATCTGAATGAAAACCATTGGAATGAAGTGCAGACAGGAGCTTAGGATGTCGCGCCTTTCTCTTACAGTACTGAATCGACTTTAAAGCGAAACACTAACAGTTTGATCTAATGGCTTTATACCTTGGATCGAAATGTTGCATATGTCATGCGGCATATATTTTCTCAATATATCTGTGAATAAAATAAATTAGCCACATAAGTAAAGATATTAGGCAATTGCAATGTTCATAAATAGCTCAGTTCCACCACCAGTTATGTTCAGACGATTTTCATATCTTATAATTTTAGTGCGTAGAATATCTGTGCCTTTACTATTCGCATCCTCAACCCTTTGTTTGTACCTATTAACAACTGACGGGCTCAGTGGCGCGATGGTTAGTGCGATGAACTGTCGAGCAAAAGGTCTTTGTTCGATTGCCAGCCGTAGCAACACCAGAATGATTTTTGACTGGCCCCCTCTCGTGATGATCTGACAATTCATCCGAGTGGTATCAATTTTCAAGAAAAACTTATCACAAATTAGACGTTCGGTGTCACATAAAACAGTATGTCTCGCCATCGTCTTAGCAGTACACACGCACTCATGAAGGGTTGTGAGAAAGCTCGGCCCTGGGTACTAACGAGCCTGTTGCGCCAAATTTTTTATTTTTATAATTAAATATGTTTATTCTCCCGGTATTTAGGACTACATTTCTTCTTCATTTCTGGCCTTACATTCCCCGAATTTGCATTCTAGAATGCCCCACAAGTGCTCTATCGGATTTAGATCGAGGGATTGTGAAGGCCATTCCAAAACAGCAATTTTATTGGTTTGGAACCATTGCTTTGCTAGTTTCGAGGAATGATTGGGATCACATTTTGCACGAACTCGCATATCCTCTTCAGCAAATGGTAGCATTACCGCATTTAGGATGTTGACGTAGTCCACATTTTGTCCTTTATCCTGCCAAGTGGTCCAACACCAGATGCTGAGCAGCAGCCCCAAATCATAATCGTATCTCCAACGTGCTTTACTGTCTTTTCATTTCCATTTCGTTGTAGCAAATGGACAAGCGATTTTCTTGCGATGAGTATCCCTTTCACATAAACGCTCGTACTCAACGTACTCAGTTTAACGACGTTGTGAAGTGGCCTGGTGATATCCAACCTCTTCTCCAGAATATAAAATGATAGTGAATGAATTTCAATTGATTTGCTTCTAGACCCGTTCAGCTGGGTTTGGTTTCGATTTTTCAAAGCTAGGTAATATATTTTTGAGCAGTGAAATTATCTGCTTCCCTTTGACTGTGCAACGTGATTAATATAACAAAAAATACCCGCTTCTAAAATGTAACCTATCGTACCTAACAGTTTTGATAACTTTCATTTCTGACGAACATGATACTACACTCCTATTACGTTGTCTTTCAGACTCACGCTATATGAACTCCGCGTTACGCAGTGGGGAGAAGTGGATCTACATTCTATGAATGATCGGTCTGGTAGGAACAAGAAAGCTACCGTTCGTTAGTAAAGTTCTTCCATCTGAGAAATCTTTCCATTTGAAAATCTTCGACTGGTTTTTGTCAAATCCGGAAGGGAAACCTGTTCAAATGTGATTTTCCCTTGCTTTGTGATAGAGAGAAGGGTAAGCTTTTGAACAAAAATGGAAATTGTATAAAGATCGAGGTCGTTAAGTTGTTCCTGTCTTGTATGGATGACTCTGTCGAATGTCTGAATTCAAAATGTTTTCAAGATTTCATGCATTCAAAGCACCTCACTTTCACCTATTATATTCAATTGTTTAGCCCTTCGTTGAACCTTTCTTAAAGCCTTATGAAATGGATACTGATGTCTAAACAATCTTCTGGTTTCGCTAACACATGTTTCATATCCATATCTAATCATCACGGTATCCCAATCCATTGTTCTGCTATTATTGGAATTATTTGTTGCTAGTGATCGGGATCAGTGCAGTGATAGCTAGTGCGTTTGCGGTTTGATTCCCAGACGTAGCAGTACCTAAATGATTTTTCAGCCATTCGGATTCGGGATAAGACAGATGATCCGTCGTACTTCAAGAAGTACACACCACACCCACACATGAATGTTTGTGAGAAAAACATTTTTTTTTTAGTGGTGTTTGGACATATCTTGTAAGGCTTAAACGTTTTTAGTCTCTAAAGCACTTTTGTGATGTGATGTTGCTGTTCTTATTATCGTAATGACTTACGTTAAGTGGTGATGCAACGCACTCCCAACAATCCCGTCGTCAATTTAGTGTGTTGTTAGTCAAAAGCAAATTGCACATTGTAAGCTCTTTAAAACGCTTAAACTATTTAAACGCCTGCAATACAACCCGATCGCACACACTAGTTGTAAATCAAATGAGCGATTACGGGTAATGCGCTATGATTGGTGTTACCAAAGATTATAAAGCCACACATGTGACGCATGAAGAACAAAAAAAAATGTTTGCTCAAAAGCTTCATGGTACGGGCGGCCGGTGTGCACGTGCACATATGAGAATCGAGATTAAAATTAATGGCGGGCTGTGCTAGTAAGACCCGCCATAGAACCATTTTTTTTTGTTGCAGTGCGTCATCTGTATAGCTTTATAATCTTTGGTGTTACGAATTAAATGCAAACTGTTGACACATTCTTATTTGACGAATCTTTCTGAATAAAGGCTAAGTTTCAGATTACTACAAATAGCAGCTATTGAAAAAATCGGTTTAAAGTAGGAAACACAACTGTGAAACATTATCCTATATCCTAATAATAGGCAATTAATAGTAAAAATACTTCACAATCATCGGCAAACTACTATCCAACATTTCATTTGCAAAGCTTCCAAGGCAATCTGTGTTTTTATTTCTATTATTTTATTTGTGCCGTTAGAGAGAATAGGACATTCATATACATCGATTAAAATAGAAAAAAAAAACAGGCTTGTATACGAACATTTTAAATTCTTTAATGCGTTTATATTCTTACATAGTTGTTATAGCAATTTTGATATAATTTTACAAATTTTTTTTTAATAACTAAATTGTTGTTTTTGTAATCTTATTTCTTTTCACATTCATATATCCAATTATTTTTAAATTGATTTACTGTAGGTATATGTTTTTATATGTTTTTTGTATATGTTTGTCCGTAAAAATTGTGTTTAATTTTTTTTCTGTTTATTTTTGTCGTGTCCTTAAATGATCATTCTCGAATTTATCGTGTCATCTATTAGAGAGACAAACAAATTTTGTATTTTTTAATTGCACATAGTTTTTAGGGTACATAATGTATATACATATATTTTGGTCTTAGATAAAACCCAGTGATTGTTTTAAATATTATGTGGTGTTAAGAATTAAATTGTGAGGATCACATTAGAGCGGATTAGAATGGGGGTAAAGAAGTATTTAAGTTTGTATATACGGGATTGATTTTTGTTGGGCTGATTATAATTGTATAGTTATTGTATGAAGCAAAACACTCTATTAATGGTCGATGGCGCAGAGGCAGGGATACATTGAAAATTGAATATAAATGATTATTAGTATCTTCTTGATGAATCTTCAAGAGAGCAGGTCTCTTGCACCTCAATATAACAATATGATTTGATCATTGTACAAGATAAATGCAAATAACGTAGAGTTCAATGAACAAATTTATGGGACATCTTTAAAATGTTGGATTCTCTTAATCTGACATTTTGAAAAACATATTCGTCGTTTTTTCTACTATCTATGGTTTGGAGGAAGATGATTAATGCGCATACATTTTCTTTTAAGTTTCATAACAAGATGAAAAGTTTGTCATTGAATTCTTACCATGATCAGGGACTATTTATTGATCATCATGTTGACAGCACGTTTTAACCGTTTTGGGTAGTAATTACGAAAGAAAAAAACAGATTTCCATTTGTTTTTCCAAAAAATAGACAACCGTTTTCTGTTTTTTGAATACATTGGGGGATCGTATTTGTTATTTTACCATGATCAGGGACTATTGATCATTGACCATTGTTTCATAAAGTAATAGATCAGCTGAGTCGTTATAGGAATTTGTAGTATCATATCGGCTATTGTCTGTCAAAGGCTCTAGCGTGTATATTCTCAAGAATTCAAGGCATTGTGTCGAAAGCAAACCGCAGTTTTGACCGTTTCGGGTAGGATATACTAAAAAGAACACATTTTATTTGTTTTTCCAAAAAAAAAAAAAATAGACAACCAATTCCTGTTTTTTGAATACATTTGGATGAAAGTATTCACCAGCAATCCGTCAACTATTGCTTTCAGGAATATAAAAATAGAGATCACAAGACCGACATCAGTGAGCCACCTCGGTTTTGTTCCGAAAATCATTCCTATTCGAAATAGTTTTCGTTACTTTTTCATTCTTTCATACATTCAAAATGCAAAAACATGCTGTAAAGTAATAAAACTACGCATTACGATTTCCATATTTGAAAGTCTAAGATTTTGTTTTGCATTCGAAATCCAGACTGCAATATGTTTCCTTTCAGAATGGTTTAGCTTAATTAACACGCTCTAGAAAACTGAATTTGGCCAAGAAACAAGAGCGCGTACATTTTACGTTTTGAATTAAGTGATTTTTTATAGTACGTTTCCACCGAACAGAAGCTTGTCATTTCATTATCTAAATTTAACGTTTGAAAATAGTGTTCCCACCAAGAAAAACACGCATCATACTGTAACAAAAATCTCGTTCTTACATATTATCCTAGTATGTAACCTAGAGAAATTATTGAGCCGGCTACACACACGCAGTTTTAACTGTCCGGTTTGCCTATTCAGGACACTTGTTTAGTTTTACCGGACCGCCACAGCGCATGCACACGCTCCGGTCAATATGTGAGGCCAATCAGTTTGAGTGTTTTGTCGTTCGATAAACATAACATCTGTTTAGCCATATTAAACGAAAACCGTCTCCACAAATGTAAATTTCACTTTAAACTGGGGGCCTGAGTGCCTGATGCTAAACTGGCAATTGAATTTTCGATTTTTCTCCGACCGCCTCTCAGTACAAAAAATCTGACAACTTTATCATACACACGTTCAGTTATAACTGCGCAGGCGGCCTGTTAAAACTGCGTGTTTGTAGCCGGCTACGAGAGGCAGTCTTATTTATCGGGGAAAATAGTAATTTTGTATTTGACCGTAAATTGAGTATTCAGCCTCGTATGGCGGAATGCAAAGCATTTCGGCTGAAATCACGAATTTTGTTGAAATGTTGCACTGCGATACAGTGGAAACTTACTTTTAGATTACAAAACTGAAATCATATAATTGACTTGTTTCTCGCGGACGCCCTAGAAATTGTCGTGCATCAGATGTTTTTCGACAAAGTTGTCTTTGGATAACAAATTAATCGATATTTTGATGGTGACACCATAACTTAAAAACCGGCTGAACCGATTTGACTAAATTTTTTTTAATCCAAGGACTGTGCTCACCCAATTGAACATTGATGGTCAAGACACGAAAACGTCTGCTGGGTCAGTTAGATTCAAACACATATCAATTTTTTTTCGCTTAGATATATGTATCTCAACGTAATTACTTTTGAATTGCTATTATAGACTCAAATTGACTTTCAAGGCTTTATTACGATTCCCAGCTTTTGCTTACCGTTTGACAGCGTTTTAATCCAATTCCTTGGAAGGAAGACATACATATCTTTACATCGGCGTTTCAGTTAAAGAAAGATTTAAAATTCTCTGTGAGTGGATATTTTTCCTCCATATTGACTCTCCACAGCTATTCGCTAATTATTTACAATTTTGAAAACTAATCTCCTTTGGTATTCAAAACATATCTCCACTAAGTCGTAAAAGTATCGAATGTGGGTAGTCAAGTTTGCTTTCAGCTTGATGGCTGCTCGCAGCATATCTACTCTATAATGGATGCCTACATTGAAAGCAAGTTCGAAATGCTTAAATCTTGTGCACTGTGGCGATTGGATGATATCTATTCAGATTGCAAAAACAATTTCAAAAACACACCCTTGTTTAGTTAAGTGCATTCGTATTTATATTTGGCTCTGTCACTTACGAATTGTTCTCGGCGTTTATGCATTTTACTAAAGTTTATATTTCCAACGGTTTTTAAAATGGAAACAATAAGTCCCCCCTTTTTTCATATTTTTAGAGAATCTACTTCGACGAAGTGGTTAGGATCTTTTTGCACACTATATATACATACTACTTCGCAGTTCCTTTTTAAAGGCCCATAAAACATCATCGACTAAATACATCAATACCATGCTTCAGGATGTGTAGAAAGGGGTGGGGAAATACAACACATACAATCTGGCTTAATAGCATTGAATTCTTCACAGGATTTAATTGAGTTTTTTTTATTAGAAGATCCATATGATTATACAAATTGTTTTGCAAGTCAAAAAACATTGCATGGGGCTTATTTCAGTGGGAGTTATTTCACTGCAGCGTTATATTGATTGTGTGCACATGTATAAAAATTATACGGTACTTACCCAGAAGATATCCTTCATCATCCTCAACGATAAGTTACAGAAAGCAAGAGTACCCTGGACATTTTTCTGAATAATGCAAAAATTATCCCCGAATTCCAATAATAAACGTTTTTTTTTATCACCGCACGAGCAACATAGATGAGCTAGGTAGAGTAAAATAAAAACTCCGATCATTCAATACCTTTAAGATCGTGATCGTGCTCATGCAAACCAATGATCTTTAAAGATTATCTGGGTAAAGCAATTGAATGAAAACCCCGTACTAACAAGAAAACATCATTACATCGTTCATCTTTGGAATAACTATTCTGTAGGATTAACTTTCCTCTATTAATAAAGACGCAACTTAATCCCCCTACACAATGGCAGTCTTTCTGGCGCGGTTAAGCGGGGATATATGTATTTATTATCAAATAAAAAGCGCGAGATGGTTATTAATACGTTTTCTCAGTACTCACTAAAAAAAGCTTAGTGACTAAGCTTCTGTTATTAATATGGGGGTTAGGGTTATGCTTTTGTACTCAGCTATTTGCTCGATAACATACTATATAACTTTATTCCACGGTCTTCCTACCCGCTAACAATCATGGACTCAGACAAGCCAAACTTCCATTCATTTCAATTCTGAGCAAGTTGTTGTCAACGAGGGTTCTGCTATTTACGGTCGCTTGATCCATTCTTCTTTTTCGTCTAGAACCTGGATATTAGGCTCGCATTATTGGCTTTAGCATTATGGCTCATTTACTCAATGTGTTTAAGCTAATGTAGGCGACCTGTCACAACTATGACATGATATGTTGTCAACGAATCAGTAATTAATAGTAACATACGTTGAAGATAATCACTTTATTGTTAAGTTGACTTTTTTCAAAATGCTCATTTCCCCCTTCTGATCTTATATTACATAATTTATTTTAACACTTCTATAGTTTTTCTATCAATTATTTATCGATGAATAAAAGGATTTTTTGATAAACGTTTTCCTAACCACCACATTTGATTTTGAAAAAAAGTGATAGATATAATTTAAGATACCAATAACAACTTTATAATTTTTATGACAATCGCCAGCAGAAAAATATGATAAAAATAATTAAAAAAAAATCATTGTTAAAATAAAAGCGAAAATACATAAGTGAAAAACAAAATTCATTATCTTACTGACACTCTTATATATATTTGATAAGTTCACACATGCAATTTGAAACCCTAAAATTAATGCAAACAAATTAACCATATATTAGCAATAGAGTTTATTCCAAAAAAAGTTGTTAAACAAAAAAATAAATATATTTTGCTCTAAAAAATGATCTCATCATCCGCGTTATTTTCGCCTTAAAAAAACAACCCCACATTTTCAAATCCAGTTTGACCCGAGAAAATACAGACAAACGTTAACTTAAAATGAAAAATAAAAATTGTTATAAGAAAAACAACATAAATTTGCACAATTTTTTTTTTAATTATACGTTTAATTTCCTTAACTTGTTTTTCATTAAATATTTAGATTTTTTTTTAATAAAATAGAGATGCAATTGCTAATGCAACAACAAAATGCAAGAAATCAATGATAGAATAAAAATCGAACAATGGAAAAAAAGGAAACAAAATATAAAAAAAAACACAATAAAAAAATAAATAAAATTAAAAAAAAGAAGAAAACTGTTATTTTATATTGTATAAAATATTTTTAATAACTGTGAAAGCTAAATAAAATTAAAATTTTCCAGAAAAAAAAAACGAACAAAACAAAAGAATATTTTATGTTTCTTTTTTGTATGGTTTTTTATTTTTATATATTTTCTCTGCGGACCGGACGATACGTTATTTTTTTTTTAGATTTTGTTGTATACAAACACAGACTGCCATTTCGTTTTGTTGCTATATAAATATGTTGTGTGTATATAGCGAACACGTTTTCTATTTGATTTGTTCTCTCTTTCTCTCTGATTGCAACTGCGAAAAGAACTTAAAAAAATAGTAATTCAGTTAAAATGAATTGAAAATATAAAATTTATAAATAAACAAAAATTGCATGGGATGATGGAATCATTATTTTTAAGAGCATAACTATAACTATATAAATTTTTTTGATTCGAAATAAATTAAAAAAAAAACAAACAATTTACAAAACAAAAAGATAAAAACTCTAAAGATTACAATATAAACAAGAAAATAGATTAAGTTGTTGAAAACAAAAGTAATAAGATAATATATTTTTTTTTTCATATATGTAAGTGAAGTTCAGTAAGGTAATTGCTTTTTTATGTTGTTGTTCACGTGTGTTGTTTCGCTTACTTTTCCCATATGTAATGCCAATTTGTTACAAAAAAAGGAAAACAAGACAAACCAACAAAATTCAGAGCAAGAAATGCAGAAAGCTTTTTTTTTTTTAATTGAAACCTTTTTGCATTTTTAAGCTTTTTTTCATACAATCACTCTTTTTGGACATTATTTTCATAGATTTTAATTATTTTTTATTGTTGATATTTGCATTGTATAGTAAAAGCTCTCATTGGATGTAATCATTTTAAGACTCGCGTACTTGTTATGTTTTATCTTAATTCCATCATTCCCATTTTGTGTTTTTGTAAATAATGTGCTCAGTAAGTAGGGTCTTCGATACATAGTTAGACTTCTCGTGAATTTCGAGGGAATGTTGAATTCCCAAAATATCAATTGTTTTTTAAAAAAAAAAACAATATCTGAAAAAATAGACACGAACGTAAATTTGCAGGGATTTGGAATTAGTTTTGATTTTAACGTCGGCATTTTGTAAAAAAAAGAAACATTCTTTTGCTTTTTTATTTTATAATCATTTCCATTGATGTAGACTGAGGAGATGTTATACTTTTCCAAGGGAACAGAATTATAATCTTAAAAATAAAACAAAGGTCGCGGCCAAAATTTGCAGTTGCTACTGCACCGAATTTTAAAATTTGTATGGTTAGGATAAAGAAAAAAAAATCACTTTAGGCCCTATGCCAGTAGCATTAAATAGTGTTATCAAAGAATATCAAGCTACATAGAGTACACATCTCAGCTAAAAATTTTGTAGCCGTTTCTGGCACGTGCGGTAAGTGCGAAGGGAAAATTTCGTATGCTGCGGCTTTGATGTTGTTTAATGCTGCGGTAGCATGAACACTGGGGTATCAATATCAGTACCCCAAATAGAATTTTTTTTGTGTGAGATGTACACTCTATGTAGTTCTATACACCTTGATTTTATGCACTGGCTGATTTCTGAGTAGGGTTTAACTTATTTTAAAACTATATATTTTCAATAATTGTTTATCAGAATTGCAAAAAAAAACACCCGAATTGATTTCAGAGAGATCATGAAAAATACATAATTATTAATTGTTTTCAGTAAATAACATTTTGTTGTACTATTTGTGTTCATGATTGAATACATTCATCTTACTTTGTTCAAGATAAACAAAGTTCTAATAGAAATGACATCAACAAATGCTATTATGACATTATCGTAACCATCCATTTTCAAAAACTAAAATTTTAGTCTTTTTTACACCTCGCATTAACTCGCAGGGTTTTCAAAATGCAAAATATATCTCAAAAAGAATTAATTGACTTGAATTACTATCAAAAGATTTATGAATGGAATTCGATTTCGTGCAGCGGTCGATACGTTGAACCCAATTCGATTACCCGGCCGCACATTTAGACCGATAAGAACCATATTTCTGTTGCCCGTAACTTTCAAAACGATAATTGTCGACGATAGTGAAGGAGACTTTCTGGGTACGTGCCGTGTAATTTGTATACATGTGTGATATTAAAATTACAAGCTAAATACCTAGAAAGTCTCCTACACTATCGTCAACGAAAATCGTTTTAAAAGTTACGGAATGAGTACCCTGGCCCGCAATGGTTTTGCTGCTGACAAAAAATGTATGGGAGATTTTTTTCCCATATCTATTTCCAGAGTTTTTCCCATACTACATAGATTGAAAAAATAAATCAATTATTCCTCGTTCTCGTTGATATTTTTTTTTATATAAAACAATTATCGTTCTAGGTTTTACGACACTCGTAATTTCATACGACTGGCATTTGGCAGTCGTATAGATTTCGTTATCGTTGAGCTGTGATAAATATTTCTCTTTTTACGCACTTTGCCGTTTGCTTCTGTATCGTTTGGCCCCATAATCTTATGTTATAAAATGCAATTTATTGCAGTTTTGTTTGATTAAAAAAAAAACTGACCGGTTGAGCACAACCATGGCAACATCCCTCTAATGTTCCATTTTCTGTAGTCTGGATTTGTGAATTTACATAATCTAGGAGGTCCAAAGCATGCAATTACCGTTCACCAAATTGTTGGCTATGTGGTAAGTAGCACCGTCTTCTTGGAACCAAAAGTCGTCAATATCAAGGGCTTCTTCGCGATCACTAAGCAACTTTAAAGTACATTCTAGCCGGCTTCATTTTTGAAAATTAAGCTCACCATAGCCTACAACCATTAAATCTTCTTCAAACTTTTAAATCGTCTAAAAACTGGAACGGTGACAATTCAGAAAGTCAGCCTGCTTTAATTCTTATTTGTGCTTTTTCAACCAAGATCCTTGCTTTAAATACACCAAATTGTTGTGTTTGACAAGCCAAGCTTTTGTTGCGTACACCCACGAACACCGCCGCTTTATTTTTGTTCACTACGTGTTAGGGTCTAATTTTCGGTAGGCACACGAAATACATTCTACTGAGAACGATAATTTTTTTTTATTTTAATGAAGGTGAAACTCTCAAAAGACATAGTGAGGTTCGACACCCAAATTAGAGTGGTGCTCTATCTAACTATCTATTCATTCTATCTATCTATTCATTCTCAACGGTTCGGGTCAGTTTTTAGAAGGTATAGACTCTCATATTTCTCAAAAGGGTTCATATGGCTTGGTCGACGAACATTATTTCGTACATTTGGTCCCAGTTCAGTGCGAGGTCATCCTAGTTTCGGCGTTAAATTCGAGTTAACTCGAGAAATTAATTTTTCAGTCAATTTAAATCCAGACAACTTCAAGTAGCAGCAAGTATGGTGATAGTCGTCGTTCAAAACAAAAAGTTGCGTATGTTCAAATCTTAACTGCCGTATGTATAGATACGTCTGCTCGTGTTTTTCGTTAAATATAAAACAAAAAATTACATAAAAAATGCAAGTATTTATAAAACTAAAACGCTTTGAGATATAGATAGCAATGCCACTTCATGTGATGATAAATAACGATCGGTAGATAATACACGCCAAATATTTCAAAATGCCAATTTTCGCAGTCACGCTTCTTCCAGTTTGGAACGACGGTATGATCAGATGTTTTTGACAGATAATAAAATAACATGCAAGCAATTTTGTATTTTCAATTCCATTTGTGTGGTAATTTTATTAAATTTTTAGAAAGTAAATACGTGTACGATATATTCAGATCTCAGCGACTCGAAATTGTTTTAAATATTTAGTTTAACTATTTTAAAAAGAAAAAACTTCCAAGATTGTGACAAAAGCATTTTAATTTTTGTTAGAAGAAAAGGAAACCAAACAGCTGAAAACTGAGCTTGTGCAGATTCTAAACATTTCGATCATTTTTTGAAACGCAAGTCGATAACGCACGTAGTCAAATTTAAACCTACACTGGAAAAATGCTTTATGAAGCGGAGACCGATGTCATATTTGTAAGGGTCGATGAAAAAATTGCCCAGAGACACAAAAAAGGGTCTCCTTGTATTTTCTTTACTAGAAATTTGCCGAATAATTTATTAGATTTCTTAAATTCGCTGAATCTTCAAAGCTAACAGTGTGAACTATGTTAATAGTAATTGCCGCAATGAGGCTCATAATTTTAAGTTCAACATGCACGAGATATATCAACGATATTCAATATATCTGCAATAATTTGGTTCACAAAATTGGTGGACGCCATTTGATAATGATGAAGATTTTCATTAAGTCGTGTCCAATAATTATAGCGTGTTTTTGAGGGGCATAGAACTTTTTTGTTTAAAATAAAACAAATTCAATGGAATGACCAACATTTTGGGTCGAAAATGTCATGGCATTTAATGTTTACATTGTATTCTGTTATATGTCCTCCGCGACTGCGCCTTATGAACCCCATCCTGTCAGTCCAATTTAGCACCACGGTAATGTTGTCACCGATTTCGGATTAAAAACTAAATGAGCCGATGACGCCTTTGGCATGTAAACCACACCAAACAGTGATTTTTTCGAAATGTAAAAGAGTCTCATGAGGATTGTGCTCACTTCAAAACGATATACCCGTCAAGCCAGAAATAAGCCTTGTCGCTGAAAATTAAATGTTCTTCATCTTCCATATGATCGATTATGTTTGGCGTTGGATATAAAACTAACCAAAACGCTTGATCAACAGTTAATTGCTTGGGGAGGTGGTGTAAGTGAAAATATTTGTTAGTTATGTTTATGATTACACTCATGATTTATCTATCTCCACAATTTAAGAGAAAGTTGAAAGACCAACGCGTTGGAATGACAAAATGAGTTAGTTGGAGATATTTAGAGTGCCCGCCGACAACATACTATAGCGCTTACCAACTCATATTTTTATATTCCTGATGTACCTTTTCATTATTTAAAAATAAACTTAATTTTTTCAGATCTAGTGGTTTCGAGAAAGATAAATATAAGAGGTCGATCTTTAGGTTTTTTTTTCGCAGATTAACATTTTGGTTCTGGATTTTTACGTTTAGTTTGTTTTAGTTTACTATTGTGATTTGTCGATAAATATTTTAAGGACCTATTTTTTTAACATTAAAGAAACGTAAGCAACAATTCAAATGAGAGCTTTTATAGACCAATTAATCTAAACAAATGGTCCCTTAGTCGTGCTGTATCAATGTTTTAGGGTACAGTTAATGTAAATTCGAAAATGTCGTTTTTTTGTGTTTTCAAAAGCGAAATCCCACAACTAGTTTAGCTAAATAACATTCTATTTATTTGTTCAATTTTTGTGTTACACTTGGAAACATGTGCTAGAAATGTCCAGAAAACTTTAAAAACAAACGAACAAACAGATTACTTTAAGCGTTTCATACAAATTTCCCTTAATATTATTTTTGTTTTGTTGCAAATCATACATGCGTTATACTTTAAAATATAAACAGGATTAAATGGAGGATATTATACAGGCGCACTGCAACAGGCTCACAGCACAACACCCCACGAAGCACCACATAGTGCAGGGGCACATGGTCCCCCATCTGTAAATCCCTCTCCAGTATCAGCACCACCAGTGTCAGCTGTACCACAGCCTCAGGTTGGACTACAACTTGGACTTGTGAGTAAATCGGTAGGTATTACTTCATCCTACTACTACTACTATTACAAAAAATATAGTAAAATTCTTACAACTACCAATTCACTGTAAATGAGAATTTTATTAGTTTGTATTTATTGTAGAATTGCAAAGATAAAAGCAATTATAGTTATAGTACGTTTCCACAGAACCGAAATGTGTCATTTCATAACCGAAATTCAACATTTGAAAAATTGCATTCCAACTGTCAAACAAATTTCGTTGTTTCTTACATTTTGTTGTTTTTGGTTTTGACTAGATAATTGTAACCTAGTAACCTAGAGAAATAATTTTGTTTATAAATGTGAGGCAGTTTTATTTATCGGGTAAAATAGTAATTTTGAAGTTGACTGTAAATTGCGTTTCAGCCAAACTAAGCATTCTGGAATGTGAAATTTATGGCGAAATGTATAGCATTTCGGCTGAAATCACGAATTTCGCTCAAATGACTAATTTCGTCTCGGTGGAAACGTTCTGATAAATACATTTGAGTATCGAAGTATTACACATTTAAGTAGACTGGGATTTCAAAAAAATTTAAAAAGAAAATTACTTAGAAAAATGCATTATTGGATAGGATATTAGGATGGCAGCCATGCCTGATATTAATACAAAGCTCCTTGCTTTTATTTCTCTAAAACTAAGGGCTCTGAGATCCAAGATGGTTTGCTATTAAACAAAAATTTGAAACATGTAAATTTCACTGAGAACTGTGAACAGAGCTGAGAACATCTCATGTAAACTAGGAGAATCGGTCATGATAATTATATTTTAAGTTTTTATAAACAATGTGTAGAATAACAGAAGGTATTGAGTCGCACAAACTTTGATTGTAGAAAGTTATTGAATATTGGGGAATTAACATTTCTTAAAGCCAAATTTCAATTTTTCTAGAAACACATCTATGGAATTGATGTAAAAAACCATGACTTGTGCATTTTTTTTGTTAGATAATCACTCTTTTGTGTAAGTTCATATTGCTATCTAAAAACGAATTTCAATTTCATCTTCTACATGAACTAGGACAAATTAAAAAAAAATGTTTTATGTTTCGAGTCCACGTCATGCCAATGTGTCATGTGAATACACCATGGATAAACATTTGGGGAGCATATTGGGAGGTGTTGGAATACGAAGATAAGATATATCGATGCTAAGTATGCAAATACCTATAGGATGTTCCATAATTCACACAACATTTTTGAATTTTGCGCCATAATAGTACTGTGTTGCCAACGAAAAAAAAAATGCTACAGCTGACTGTTGACAATGAACAACGCATTTTTATTGTTAAGCAATATTTAAAAAATAATTCATTTTTGAAAATGCGGTTGACCAAAACAAATAATGGTGTTCGTTATCGTGACATGATAAGCCTGTTTTAAGTGCCTAAATTGTGTTCAAAATGGTTTCAACAAGACGCTGTCACATGCCATAAAGCCAGAGAAACCATTGAAATACTGCATGAGTCATTTAAATTTTGCATGAATTATGGGACACCCTATGTTAAAAAAAATTCAAATAATTTTTTTCAATTTAGATTTATCAAGAACTTTTGGTCAGTGAATTAAGGCTTAAGATTGTATCATTTGTAAGACAATCATCGAATATATGTGGTCCTGCAATTTTTTTCAGAAACGCAATGAATCAGAATTTATTTTTTATAATGGAGGTACATGTATACATAAAGTTTTAAAAATCATATTAGTAGGTGATTGTCGAGACGCTTGTCAGTTAGGCAGCGGTATGAAGCAACTGGGGAATAATACAATCAGATCATATCTCATGAGCCTCTATTTTTGTTTGAAGAAGGTGCAAAAGTTTGGCGATGATTTCTTCTTTGGCAAACTGTTTACTGGGGAAATATAACTTTCTACATTGTTTAAAAATCTTATTATTGTTGTGCTTCTATATTATCATGCAAGGGGGCCAAATTAATTTAAAATTCTACTCACCAATTGTGAAACTTATATGGTACTTTAAGGGGTACCATATCAACTTGGTTTAGACCTCTCTTGACACAGGTTAAGTCTTCGTCATTCCATTGAGCATGAAGTTTTCACCTCCACCTGTTGCTTTTTGGCAACTACAATTTTCAGCCAACTTATTTTTTAGACCTGACTTATAATCGTGCCAAGTTTATATGTGTAAGAGTATACGAATAGCGTTGCACTGATTTTGTTTGTTTGTTAGATTTTGGGATGCCTGGATGATTTTATAAACTCTCATCAGTCATCATAGTGCGTAGAGCTTTAGCTATATTCATGAATTGCGGATCGGATGTTTACGTTTTTGTTAAGGATATAAACATTTTTATGTATAAAACATGTATGTATCACTCTAAGGGCCAGTATTTCATTGCATTTTCATCTTAGTTGCAGGATTAATCTCGAGGTTACTCAGAAAAACATGAGTTAACTTAGTGTTAACCCAACAACTTTGAGTTAACTCATCACTGCAAACCCGGGTCTAAGACTAAAATACACCTTTTTTTTTACAAATTTTTGGCGCAAATTTTGTGATTGATCACTCGGAATACTCATTGTTTCCTGTTGCAGTCTGTAGTACGGGCATTCATCAGTTTTAACTGTCCACTAAAATTTGTCAAGGTTAGGTTACTGTAGATCGAATCCAACATTTTCAATCTAGGAAATGAACGCCTGTGGAATGATCGATATCGTTCGCAAGATCGCAGAAAATTCGTTGCTATCGATGCGATTTGCTCCTTGAAAGTTGTGGCTTTCCTATTCTAACCTGAGTGTAGGTATCAACGATAACCAAATGACACTTGAAAGCGTTGGCAATAATTGGATACCAACATTAAAAAAAAATATTTTGGGGACCATAATATTAGTCAGCCTTAGCGAAGTATCCGTCGGAGCGGAAAATTCTCCGATTTTGTACGATTCGGAGGATTTTAGCTTCGAGGTTTTCTTTTGAAAAGTTTTTAAGAACATTTCTTCGAACTTTTGTAACGCGCAGCTATGTGCAATTCTTTTCGAATACATAATATTTTGAATAAGTTTTTGATACACCATCAACATGTCTGAACAAAAATGACATCTCGTGGATGGCAAAAACTTGGAAAGCATCTAAACAAAAACTTGCGGAAGGAAAAATCTAAAAAAAGGGAAGATATATTTATTGTCTACTATGGATTGGCCAGACATATTCCAAAAAAACAGGACCTTTTACAAAACTATTTATGAATTTTCCGATGATGTTTTTCGACATCATTTTCGTACGTCCAGGTCAACATTTGAGGTACCTACCTTTTCTGTTAATTCCATATTTAATTTTTAAGCTTAAAAATTAATTCTATTGGGTTGTGCAGAGTAAACTATATCAATTTTGAAAAAAAGTAAATTCGGTCTGCTTAAAACGGGTTTGAGGCTAGTACTGTACTATACACACTTGGAAGCTTGACAACAACTGTTCCTTTAGGGAAATCAGTAATTTGTTTAATATTGCTAAAGTAGCAGCTTTCAAATATATGGAAATAACCAAATTACTTTTCATGTTGAGAAAGAGTCATAAAAAATTACCCGATTCGCAAGCGCATAAGAAATAATCCGTTTCCAAACGTTCTTGGATGTGTAGATTGGCATGGAACACAAATTCCGATAATAGCATCCAAAATAGACCCCACGAGCTACTACAATCGTAAGGGTACATGTGGATGGCTTAAATTTTATACTATGTAGCATACAAATTATTCATTTAAATTCTTTGCTATTTTGAAATTTACGGACAATTTCACACTTTTTTTTTACGGAAATAAGGGAGAAATAAATCTTCGATCTATAAATTCGGCTTTAATTGTAATCCGAAAGGATACAAGCAATTTCGTATCATCGTCCGAGCAGATTTTTTTTGCTCTAGTACATTCCTATATAATAAAAAAAATGTTTTAAATGCGAAATAAATGTTATATCTAGATATCTGAGTGGAAAATTGAATAATTTGCAAATATTTAACTTACAACTTTTCTTCTGCCATTTCTCTGCAGCTCGGCAACAAAACAAAAACACATGTACAAATTGACAGTATGCTGCCTGCAAATTTTCTTTTATGAACGCAGGTACTGCCAAGCTCCTGCGATATCAATTTGCAATAATGATGAACTTGGGGGAAGTCAGGCCTATTAGGAAATAATTTTCCCGGGAGTTTTTCCCTTGTCAGCAATTTAAATCAGATTACAGTTTCCCGGGAAAAATTATTCGCGTCTGTAGTCGGAGGATACAGTTGAGCCCAAGCTGTTTTCCTGAGTTAATTTTTTCAGCAGTTGAGCTGGCTAATTCTTAGTGCACCTTTGGCAGATTCTTACATGTAAAGGTCTAGCGGAAGCGGGTTGAGGGCGGTTTCCAGTTAGAAAACCAGCACGTTACTTGATGTATTCAATGAGTGTTGCTTATTGTTGAACTCGAAACTAATACGTTTCAGTGCCAGATGTATTTCAAAACATCGTTTTGCACTATTAATAAAAATAAGTACAACATATTGCTTTACTATAATTGTTTGAATTGTGATTATATCGTGGGTCAGGTACAAAACAATTTTGTCAAAAAGTTGCTTTTTGACTGACGCAATCGGCTTTATTTTCCAGTCAACTCATCGTTTATTATGCTTGCAACCTTCGGACACTATTGCTTCTCAATCTTAGATTGTGTTTTAGTTCCTAATTATATACTCGAAACATACGAACATATATGCTGTTTTTTTTAAGGAAACCTGTTTTATGCAACTTGAAAGTTAAATATAATACAAAATTTTTTTTTTTAATTAAATTTTTTAATTTCGTTTACTTTTTTTTAAATGTTTTTTACTTTTTTGCTAAGCAGAGTTATGATGTATAAAAGTTTATTTTAAATGCTCGATTGTATATCTCGGTTGAATCTCTTTTATTTTTGACTTCAGCTCTTCTCTTCTTCTGAAGCACTTGTCCATTACATCTAATTCTTGGCGGAAAGCTATTTTTTTTTTTCAGTGAATGGTGGATCGTAGAAAATAGCATATTGTTGAAACATGATCCATATTACGTGTTTCAAAACAAGTAAAGTAAACAATATCCACTATAATAATCGAATGTAATCAAAATGGCGTATGAACGATTTTGGCAAACGAATAAAACATTTTTCAACCGCCACGACTTCAACTTCACGACTATTTAGGACTGACAGCAATTCAAAGAACAAAACCGAAAGCCATTGGTTGCTTTTCGGAACTGCGATCAATTACAGATAAATAACAGAAAACCCAATTACTTCAATGAATTTGACCTATCCACCTTTTAAAAATGCGGTCAATCAATGAATTTTACCTATCCACCTTAAGTATTTTTCAACACCAAAGCAATTCACTGCTGAATTCCAAAAAAAAGATGAAAAATATTGATCATGCATTTGCATTAGTTTTTCAATGTTTTCTCGTCTCGTTATTCACTTTCAAATTTTGTTCTTTTCAAAAACATAATTAAAACCAAACAATCAAACAAACAAACACAAAAAAAAAAACAATAATAAATCTGTTTCATTACAACAGCTCCTGCGGTGACTGGGTTAGGAGCTCTATGTTTATGACCTTTCACATGGAATAGAAGTCCATTTTGCTTGCTTCTTTTGGATCTCCCCGCAACACTTATCAAAATTGGCAATCGAAACACAGAATTTTTGTTTTCATTTGTTTATTCAGAAAAAATCTTTTCGCTGTTAAATATTATATAATATGTAAAATTTCATTGAAAAAAAAATATCGCTTACTACCAAGCAGCATGTAATTTACTTTTACTTTTTTTTTATTTTTATTTTAATAAATTTTTACTATACAATATCTCTTAAAATCGTTTTTTGTTGGATTATGTAAATTTAATTGTGTTTCGCTATGGTTTTAGAAGTCATGCAAGTTTCTATTGATCAGCTGTGGAACGGGGTACAAGAGGTGTTCAGTAATTGTATTTCATAGATGACAGGTATGCATTCGCTGAAGTATAGAATTATATTCTCAACTAATTCTGGAATAGATATTCTTCTTGGGGTTTCTTGTTTAAGGAATAAATCAAAACTGAAGTAAAGTGAAAACAAAAGTAGAAGCGTAGGTTAGGTTAGCAAAGGTGTCTGCGAGAGGTGCGCGCGCACACTTCGACCAGGTAGGATAATTGTCATACCACATGGATGTTTTCCTCATTTCGTTTACCTATATGAACCATCCCGACCTTCCTATAAAGCGAAGTTGGTTACTATTTTTATATTTACTACGTCAACCAAGCCGTTAAAGAAGAAGTTACCGGCTAAAGCCTTTATTTATTGAGAGAGTTGTACATGAACATAAAAAGTGAATCTTTCCGCGTTTACACCCATCGTGAATGTTCTATGAGGAAACCGATGATGGTATGGGTATGTGATCTTTTCAGATTAATTAAACTGGGAAATCGCTTCTGGCTTAAATTTGGCCAGCATTGCCTAGACAACTGACACGTGCCATATGTTCACTTAGACATGTTTCTGTGATATCTCTGTGTCTTAGACACCCAGTAAGTGCTCTGCCATCTGCAGACATATTTGAACAGATCCTGCACTATTTAATTGGCTGCGTTTAGTGACAAGTGGGTGTTATATTAAAAGGTTCGATAGGTAATTTTGTGTGAAGAAAAATAAAAACTGTTGAATATCCAATATGTAGTAAGAATTTTTCAATGGCAAATAAAAACGTCAAAGTTGAAATACAGGAAAAGAGTCGACAAAAAAAAATGAATCCTTACTAACAATCATCATTTTTCAGATTATTAGAATCTCAAATTTTAAAATTGATAAAAAAAAACGACTTTCCGCGTATATATATACATACATACATACATATATACGTATATATATATATATATACAAATATTAACCCAAGCCCACTTTTTCGGGGTCCTTTCCTACAAAAACCACTTGTATTCTGTACCCCAAGGCATATGCAAAAAAAAAATTATTTTTTGTCAAACCATAAAAGATATTGATAAACTGATCGAACGATAGGCTGTGACATTGCCATTTTCTATATTCCATCCCCATAAAGATCACATCTAGGGATATCAATTTTTAATGATGGACTATAGCTTTCTCATACGTTTTTTCATCGTACTTTTATGTTCCTAAAATATATTCGCTTTTATTGAAAGCGGTAGGATTGTAGGTTATGACATGTTGACGGATACATTCCAAAGAACACAAAAAACCACAAAGCCACAAAGCTTAATTGCCGCGAAAGGAAAAACTTTTCCAATTTTCGGCCAATAAATTAAAAATCGGAAATTAAAATGAAAAAATGTGTGATGATCCCGAAATATTATTTGAGCTATACCGTTAAAAAATTAGGTATACCGTTCATTACGATCCGCGGAGTAACTGGAAGTTGTCCCCCAGGAGTCGGGTTCTGTAATCAAAATGTAACGAATGTGATCTTTTGCTTTTTGATTATGAATGAAATTGTGTGAAATACACAATTCGCAGCATAATTTAATAATAAAAAATTATTTTTTGTTGAACTAGGCAAACTTTTTTAAAACAAGATTTTCTTTTATTTATTGCAAAATAATAGCACCAGATTTGTATTTTGATATAGTCCTCGATTACAAGTGCGCTTAGTGATCGAAAATGGAAACATGAGAACTCATTACTAATTATTAAGAATCGGAAGTATCTATTTTAAGTGTCGATAATCAAATCAAATCAATAGTTACTTATATTGCTTACGCCAATCGACATCTTTATTATTGTGAATAATAAACTAAAATTGTAAAATCTTGAATCTTGGTCAATTAAGGGTGATCAATCAAGAGGTATATACTTTTAAAATGCTAGCACAACAAATTAAAATTTATAGTAAAATCTTTATTATTAATCTAAAGAAACGATCTGTATATCTACTTTTTGAAGATTCAAATGTTTGTTCAAGCGTTCGACAATATTCGTCAGCGGTATCTCGCGAAGCTGGCTTATCCACTGACCGCTTTGATAGCATGATCTTGCTATCTAATTCACTGGTCCGAAGTGTAAAACTAATTGTTCACATGTCTCTCAATATGTCGATTGTTTCACGGGCAGTGTGGCAAAAAACGCCTTCAATTTCACCCACAAAAAAGTCCCTTATCCAGTGCTGCCAGTGTTTTGTCATAGAAATTCCCAGGATAATGCCAAAAAAATCTCTAATTTCCCTTGAATGGCTATAAAAAAGTAACTCAAATTTTTCCAGTTTTATACGAATTATCAATAAAAAAACATGCACAAAGAATGTTTTGTAAAGAAAAGTCTTAAAACGAACTACGTAGGCACTTAAAAGGAACAAGTTAATTTTATTTTATTTTGAATTTTTGGAATTAGTCTTTATTTGGGATTGCAAATAATAAGTCGTTTTTCTTTTTGTTTCAATCCAAAGATTTTTTGTTAAGTATTCAGCTCCGAAATGGCATTGTCATAATCCTGGTCAACAAATATAGTATCCAAACTTAAGATGTCCTTAATCGGATTCCTCGAATTTGGTTTTGCCACAGAAATAGAAAAAAAAACTGGAATAAGAAAATTTCGAGCAACTTTTAAAACAAAAATGCGACTTTCAACACATAAATAATGAAACGACTCTCAAAAACCCCCTTTTGAAAAAATACATTTTGCTTGATCTCTCGATTGATCACCCCTTACTGCTATTAAACACATAATAAGCGTGTTAATGTCTATGGTATTAGGTAAGAAATAGATAATTTTATGTCATTAGTGTTAACAAATGATTTACCCTCCTCACTCCAAATTCGTTAATTTTTCTTGTTTACATATCCATTTAACCAAAAATGGACCTCGTCGGAGAACAAAATTTTGCGTTTTGGTTTGGCAAACCGAACCATGGTTTTCAAAATAAGTTTGCACAACTTACACGCTATCGTGAAATCGTCGTGAAATGGCTAAACGTACTTACCAAAAATCAACTTTCAATTCAAAAATTGTAGAAAAAGTGTTGCCAGTTTAAAAACCAAACCTCTAAAAACTCTCTACCTTTGTCTTGACCACGTTAACTGCAAGTTTAGTCCGGTCCGCGTGGTAATAAAACGTCGTAATGATGTCAATATTGTCTACGTATCACAGTAGACACTTTTGATAAAAGAGGATCCAAACCCGTGATTCACTAGACTGTACATTAGTAAAAAACATATGACATTTCCCTTTATTTTTTTTTATAATGCAATGCAGATATTCGTTAGGCTTAGGTCACGCTCTGAGCGGCAAACGACAGAGCGGCAAAGTGACGTCATTTAGAAACATTGCTTGCCGCTCAGCAATTGCGTGGCCACAACCATACAATTTCATATGTTAATTTTGTTTGCAGTTCAGCTTTCTGCCGCTTTGCCGCTCTGTCGCTCAGTACGTGACCTTAGCCTTATGAGTTTTATAAAATAATAATAAGATAAAATATCAACACCAAAGTGTTAAAGTGTCTAATTCCACAAAATTTCACGAATTCTTGTAGCAAAATCTTTTCCGAACTTTGCGTTTGGACCTCCGTAAAGGGTCATTTTCATGACCGTCAAGTTACGTTTCAATGACCTTTTCAACCTTTTTGCGGATTAACTGCTGTTGCATGAAGCATATGAGGGTTTTAACTTGACCAGTAATGCAAATGTTGCTAATTGGCAAAAGCCGTTTAACCAAAAATTCGCTTCATCGCTAATTTTGCGATGAAATTCATAATTTTCTTCTATCATGTCCAGAGCCAAATTCGAAAATTTACGATACTTCATATGATCAAGTGGCTATTATTCATATGCTTGATCTTTAAGGACCGGTTTTTCAGTGCTCGGAGTAACTCTGAGTTAACCCTGAGTTAACTTACCCCGGAGAACATTTAATCTAGAGTTAACTCATGAAGCTGTTTTTCAGTGCAGGGTTAAATTTTGCTACGTGTGTGCTCATTTCATTGTAACACTCAAAATTTATCGATTTGGCAACTGCTTAGTTATCAGCTGTTTATTTACATTTTCCCCAAACAAACGCAGATGCTTTGTCGGTTTAAAACAAGTATTTTTCTTATTTAAACAGTCCAACTTAATATTTAAAACGGTTTCGGATCGCTGAGATATCAATCTGAATATATCAGACAAGTATTTAGTTTCAAAAAATTTAATAATAATTGTTTTCTTGGTATTTTATCATCTGTCAAAAACATCTGATCATTTAATTCCAGGGTTAGCCTTCCAAACTTGCTGGGTTAACTTGAAGTTCTCTAGATTTAAATTGACTGAAAATCTACTTTCTCGAGTCAACTCGAGTTTAATCGTTTGCGACGGACGCCTCTATGGCAGCAATATTCTCCACACTTTTGACAAAATGTTGTCTTCTGGCACGCCAATATCAAGCAGCGAATATTCTTATTTTTTATTTATTACTTAATTTTTTTCACTAGGCTATGAATTGCTAGTCCGCTGGGACGAGAATTAAAATTGGCGTTAACGCTCTTAAAGTTGCGACCACTGACTCGGAATTTCCGTAGTTAATTTTAAATATTTGTTAACGTTGTTCCTTCGTGTACTTTACCATGATAAAAATGTTTATTTTACTGAATATTTTGACATTGATAGTTCGGTAATCGGTGTAAGAGTACGTTAACACTAAAAGTTTGAAGTTGTCAAGTCGCTAATGAAATACCCTTTCTGTGCCTGGCCACACGTTCATTGGAATGAAAGACAACTCCAACGAGAGAGGTACATTTTTTGTGATCCAAAAGGAGAAAGTAGGATAGCCCAGAAAATCCGCGGAGAATCCAATTCAAACTGAATTGACAAAAAAAAGGGAACTGTTTCAGATTTTCCCGTGTTTCAGGTGTTGTATCTGAATTTATTCCAATGACGCTTTTTTTGTGTTTGACCAAAGCGTTTATAGCCAATGAAAGTCGTTGGAATCAACGTGTAGCCAGACACTATTTCAGCATCACCCGTCACAGACCCTTCTCTGTATAATTCTCCCTCTACATCCTGTTTTTTTTTTTATATGGATGCAGTTGCAAGCTTAATTTCATAATTTCACAGTAACAGTAAATATGTTTAAATATTCTTTTCACTATTCTATATTGTAAATATTCTTTTGTGACTTACAATAAATAACGATGAAATATTATATATTTTAGCAAAAGTATCCCTTAGTTATGTAGCAAAAACGTAAAACAAAATTATTTTCACTCGTTTAAAAAAATAACTCCTTTCTTTTTTTTTACTTTTAGCCACTGAGTGCACCCGATCCTAATAATCACCATTCGACTAAGCCAGAGCCATCAGAGGTCCAATAGTTCAAAAACGCCAATTATATTACTAATTAAAAGCAAAACATAATACAAGAAAAGTGAACCGTAGCTGTTGTAAGTCATCAAAAATAGAAATAGCAATACCGCAGAGCCGAAACATGGAAACTAAAATTAGAAACAAAATTACCTAAAATGTTTATTAACATTTGTTTTTTCGTTAAACAAACTTAAATTACATAAAAAAAACTTATTAACTGCATCACGGAAATCTCGTTTACCTCCTCCCACATCCTCCAACTACAACTTCGGACTATAATTTCGCGTTTACATATAAATTTTATATGATTTTTTCTTAGTTTTTTTTTTCAAATACTGTTCAATTATTGTAGTTAAGAAATGTTATTAAAAGAGAAAAAAAAATGAATGTAATATGAAAAAATAATAGGAAAATTTAGACTAACATTTTATACCAACTATTCAAAACCGATTAATTTTGAGTTTTTCCCGACTTATATATTGAGTAAACTATGTATACCGACTAATACCACAACAGACTACCGAAACGCAACCATCATCATCTACAACCACAACAGCAATACGATACAATTTGATGATACATTATTGAGATATATATTATGTAAAGCCCCGAAGAGACGTTTGCCTCGCTCAAGGCAAGGATCTAAAATCATATTTTTTTCTTTTTATTCTTTTTTTTTAAGAATTCGTAGATACATGTAATTTTAAGTTCATAGTAGACAACAATATTAAATAAATCTAAAAAAAATTATTTGAGATACAAGTAAAAAAAACTGAAACATCCTTTATATAAATACTATCGAAAAATCAAGTATATATAAATAATAAAAAAGAAGTAAAATAGTTTTGCTTTCATATGGATTCGAAAGGAATAATCAACAGGATCAGAGTTTTTTTTTATTCGCTATAAAAAAGTAAACAAAAATTTTTCACCCGAGTTGATTTATTGCTAAATTGAGAAACTGAATTGTGATTTATCCCGTGTTGTTTATATAAATTAAAAAAAACTTATTGTGTTTGTGGCACCAAACAATGGAACGAATTAAATTGAATAGTTAAAAAATTTATGTTTAATACAATCAGACTATTCCTGTAAATCCATGCTATCCCGTTTGTACTGGCCCACATAAAAATTTGTTTTGTTTTCTTCACAAAGTTCACAATGGTTAATTTAATACATACATACAACATGTTATTGTCCACGAAAAAATTTAACGCGGGAATAAAAAAAAAACCTTTGCCCAAAAGTGAGGGACTTATAATTTAGTTTCCTGATAGTTTTTTATAATTTCAAAATTGTAGAATTTCCCATATAAAATAAACTATTGTGATCCTGATAAAATTAAGAAAATGAAAAAAAAAAATGATGACAAGGGGTAAAAGTGAGTCTTTTCCCGTACTTTCGCAGTAAAAATTATCAAATTCTTAAATATCTTGGGGCGTAGGTAAATTCTCTTTGAGAGAAAGACTTATTTATAAAAAAAGTCATTTGTTTCACGTGTCTTTAAAAATACAAACAAAATACACACAACACGTATTAGGGGTATTCATGCAACGTCGGAAAGTCGTCGTAAACGTTGTAAACGTGATAAAATTACGATGTGATAAATGAACTGTCAAAATTTGTATGGGAAATCTTTTCCAACAATACCAGAACTTTCCCACAGGAATTTGTGTGTAAACTGAGATGGTAAACGTTGTAAACTTTTGAAATGTTATTTTGACATTTAATCAGTCAGTTTCAGTTTCGTTAAACTAAAAACTAAAAAAAGTTTCGTTAAAAAAAAATTTATGTAGAACGGAAATATAGTAATAGAAACAAAATTCTAGCAATAAACAAATTACTAAACTGAGATTCAATTCAGTGGGTTATCGCATTTTTTAGTGGTTCAGTTTAGGGTCGCTCATTAAACGTCGTCGGAAAATTACATTCTTTCGCACGTAGTAAAATTACGACGTTGCATGAATACCATTATTAAAATAAACGACTTGTCACTTTCTTATATAAAGTGGCAATTGGCTTGATTCTTCTTCTTTTCTCTCTCATTACAGAAATTTCAATAAGTAAAACTCAGTAAGAATCAGTAAAAATACTATTGTACTGGAACAGACCTAGTGTATATCCTAGTGTCGCGCACCCAGTACTTGTTTGTTGAAGTATTTGCTAAAACAGCTACTTGTCCATAATGTTGTTTATCGCGAAGCATACGAAGACGAGTCTCGGATTTGTCCATTATTACGGCATACCTATTGAACTGGGCGTTTAATGGTTGTGTCTGTTTTGTATTTTACTCATACTCAAAGTTGGCTACGACTCAGGATTAACGTGAAAGAAATAAAGAAAAAAAATAACATGTATAAAAACAACAACCTTTTGAATTAAATAACTACACTTTGAATGAATGGTTCATTCTACTGAGATGTCACAATCGAGATATCTCCCTTCCGTTGGAACATCACCATCCATTAGTTTGTTATAAGTAAAGTAATGCTATGAACACTTGATTAGCCGTGTAAGGTTATCGTGGTTTTCTGGTAAGCATAATCGTCCAACCAAGCGCATAGTATTAAATATTTTTCATAAATTCTAAACAACCGGTTCAGTGGTAGATTTTACAAGACCTATGCTTTCATTCATAAAAAATTGACAGCTGACAATTTTACAAATTTATCGCAGTTGCATAACAATTTTTCTAATTAAAAAAATATTGACAGGTGACATCATCTCAGTCAGACAGTTTGTTCGATCATACTAAAAATGACTTCAAGGTATTTTTTCATCTACTTTGTCCTGGCCCTGAGAACTCTGCCATCGTCGATGGATCCAGACCAGTGGGCAGAAATACAAAATTATTCTAAGTTGGGACCACAAACAAACATAACATTACTTGAAAGATTACCATTTCTAACTCATTTTCAGTCGGTGTATCAATTCTTAGTTAAAAACCGTCTACACCAACACTTTTGAAACACTGGTATGTAATTATATTTTCACCAAATTACCATATATAATTTTATCAGATTTCTTAATTACTCAATACATTACAAGCATTAGTATATCTTTTTTCATGGTGTCGAGTACGTATTTCACGAGTTTTTACTAGAGAATCTTCACCACTTTAACACACTTAAACAAAAATAAATTATTCTCGTACTTGTCAGTTTACTATCAAAACTTGACCTAAACTCAATCATCTGGCACAATTCGTCATCTTAGTGACACAAAAATTCGATAATTTTAGTTTTTTTGTGAAATTTTATGAATCAGCCCTATCACGAATAAATTTTACAGGGAAACTATTCCCATTCAAAAATCTGATTAACATTTCTGAAAACAGCAAAATTTATTCAGGATAGGCCTGATTACAAGTGGCGTAAAATAAAGATTATAGAACTACATAGAGTACGCATCACAGCTAAAATATGTTTTAGCCATTTCAGACGCGGGCTGTAAGTGCGAAGAGAAAATTTCATCGATCGTATTCGACGGCTATGCTGAGGTGGCAATGTGAACCCTGGGGTGTCAATACATATCAGTACCCCAAATAGAAAATATTCGTTGTATGATATTCGCACTCTATGTACTTCTATACTCTTTGGTAAAACGTAACTATTCGTATTCAGTCAGCTCTCGTAACAGTTAAACTGGTTTCATTTAAATGATGCTGAAAGTTAAATGGGGTTTAGATTTGGGAGGATACAACTTGACTCTCCTTATATTTATATGTGTTAGCGTATCTGTACACGAGAGCTCTTACTCGCAGGCTGATTGTTCGAAACACTTTTCTTACGAGTAGGTCGACAACTCCGATAAGTGTGAATTTGACTTTGGGTATGTTTTCTCTTTTATACTAGTGCATTCTACGGTTGTCGTATATCTGTCACTTTTCAGTTAATTACTGCCGGGTATAACATTTTTATTGCAATGCCAGGTAATTTGATGCTTGAAGTTAGAACCCACCGCCGTTTGAAAGTTACACATACACCCACAAAATGACGCTGAAAGTAGTTGTATATAAAAAGTAAATCAAGAAATTAAGGAGTAATATCATTGCCGCAGTTGATGAGACCAGATTCCAGTGGGAGACGTTAAGTTTTTCGTGTGCCACTTTTTTATTTTTATTATTTTATTATTTATTAGACCGCCTTTCTAAATATTACGACATATGGATAGCATTATGAATTCTATCGTATAAACATATCTTAACACAGTTTTTGTCAATTTAATTAAACAAACAATTTTGAGTTTCAAATAGAGACTTTCTTCATTTGAGGGGGATAATTCGAAAATTTGCCAATATGCATTTTCCCCCTTTATATGAATGAGCTTTAAGGTGATCAACACTAAACATGCCAAAAAGAATTTAATGGTCATGTCATCTTTGGGCTTTATTAAGTAGATGCCGCAGGCGGTAACTCTGACACCTCAAGGATGTAGGCTTTAACCTGTTATAAAACGATGGTTCCTTTATGCATTTTTTTGTAAAATTTGTATGTATGAAATGGACTTGAGTGTCGTTTGCATCTTACAAATTTTGAAATGAAGAAATATTGTTTGTCCGTAATAGTAACTGATTTTCAGTTAATGTTTCGAAAGGAGCATGTCCAAAATTCTTTTCAGTTAATTTTTCAATTTGAAATAAAAAATCCACAAAAATAACTCACATCTACGTGCCCCCTTTGTTCTCCAATTCCAATTCATTAAAGCAGAACTGTTAACCTCATTCAACAGCAACCGATAAAACATCACTAAATATAAGCCATATTTCAAATTAAAAAAAATCGGCTTTATTATTAAAATACTTCCTTTCCTCACCTAAGAACATCCAATATACAATTCGTTAAATAACTGTAACTCAAATTAAAAAAAAAAACGCGCGATAAGTAAAAAAGAAAATTTATAAATAATAAACAAAATAAAACTAATTTCAATTTTATTGCGACTTACATTTTACATAAGTATATTTTTACATTTATTATTTTACCGTGTAACATTAGTAAAAAAAATTGAAAATAACAAAAAAAAAAAAAAATAAGGGAAAACAAGAAAAATATAAAAAATCTTATATTTTAAGAAAGAAATCTAAGAAATAAGCAGATGGTACTTTGAGAACAAAGAATATATATATATTTAAAAAAAATAATGATAAATAAATAAAATTATTAAAACAAAACAACAATCGTTATAACTTAAAAGAAAAATAAATAAAATAAAACAAAAACAAATTCTGGTAGGGTAAGAATTATATTATTAATGTAATATTAAAAAAAAAGCATTGAATAAAAAAGCACTATTTCTAAGCTCAAATTTGAAAAAAAAAGTTTTTTTTTATTTTAAATTTATTTAGTTTTAAGTAAGTTTGTGCTATATGCTTCTAAATAAGTTGTGATTACGTTTTGAGTTTGGCAAAAATGCACAACATCGACGGATTGGACAGAACGTCACCTTTGACAGATACAACTTTCAGGTATTACAAGACTTCGTCTACCTCGGCCCCACTAACAACTTTGACAACATCTCTTCTGATGACGTGTTCATACAGTCAGATTTTTGATATTTTTGACGTCATAATCTCATCAGCATCTGTCAGATTGTGCATCCATATTTTTTTGACTGCAGAAAGCGCAGGTGATAAAGAAAACATATTTTTAATGCGAAATGGAAAGTTTGATTGGCATTTTTTTAAAAATAAATTGTGTGTTTACAATAACATTTATCTTTTTTTTAGCGGTAATTCATAAAAGAATTCTGGTGGAAAAGGAATTCAATTCTGGGTCAAAGAAAAAAAAACCATTGTAGGGACATTAAAAAGGTTTATCCTTTCTTCTCCTTTGTTATTAATTCACAATTATGATTGAGCACAACTTCTTTTGCGGTTATTTCTAATTTTTGTCTGACGTTTATGAACATTCAATCTCAATGACTACTTAAAATTGTACTTAAGCCGGCCTGCACCCGTTCTGCATAATGAATGTGTTCGTTAATGCAACAAAGAAGAGAGACGATTGGACCAGCGCAGATTTTCGACGTTTATGAAAACACTCATAAAATGCAGAATTAATCTTGTTTCCTCGGGATAAGAAGGTAATCAGCCCTATCAGCCCGTCAAATTCTCCGATTTTGTACGATTCGGACGATTTTAGCTTCGAAGTATTCTTCCGAAAAGCTTTTCTCCGACATTTTGTAACGCATCCCAGTGAATTGCGTTGAAGTGCGTTCAGGTGCATTTTCCGTGCAATTTTTGACATTTTAGTGCAATTCTCTTTTCGATTTCCTCCGACACAAATTCTTCACGGAAATTATTTACGAATTGTAGTGACACATACCTCGAATGGAATTTTGCGTTGCGAAATATTTTCCGCTCCGAAGGATAACTCGCTAGGGCAGAATTTGTTAGTAAAGCCCTCACTCAAACTGCTAAAGAAATCCTATAGGAGAAACTGATTATCCCAGTCCGCTCTACGGCGCTGAAGAATGGAACGTATCAAAAGCGGATGAAGATATTCTTTTTCCTTTTGAATGATAAACTCTTTTGTCGCGTTGCGTTGACAGAATCTGGATGATTCAACCACGAGCTATAATGCGACATACCCTTAGTCAAAAAACACAGTAATGGAGGTCTTAGATTGCTAGTGCTAGGACATATCTAGCTTTTAATACCAGCCAGACGTTGGACGCCGTAGAGGAGGAACTCGCCTTAAGTGGCCCGCACAATTAAAAACCAACTATAACCATCTTGAAGTACGTAACTGGAGACAGTAAGCAAAGGACCGGACTAATTTGAGAGCCATGTTGGTTGAGGCCAATATTCATTACGGACTGTACGGACATTGTAAGAAAGCACAGGTTTTTTTATGTAGGTAGTTTTAGATTTCGATCTAAAATTTGATCGGATTGTGATATAAAAAGACCACACATACCTGTCCTTGAATGATATATTAACTCAACGATAAATCAGACGTAGAGATCATCGCTTCGTTGTCCTGGATACACAACGGTTCTCAATAAAGGCCACACATTTATTTATTTAACTAGACAGAGAGTAATTTACTGTCGATTCCATATCCATACACAACAATAATTCTTTGGTGGATGGGTGATATTTCTTAATTTCAATGGATGAGAAGCCTTTCTCTGTCTCTTAGAGCTTCTTTTTTAGATCAGTGTAGATCAACGTTTCGTATTTACCATGGGGAAGGTTTTGTATTCTTAGTAAGTTTCTCCGACATGTGCATTAGGGTGACCGGACCTCATAGGGGTGGAAAAAACGCCGAAATTACTTATGGAGTTAGCTGCTTTTGTATTTGATTGTCACTTATACCTGTGTCGCATTGTCCTTTGTCTATCTTGGGCCACGCAGTGAGGAATCTCTTGGAAAGGTCTTGATGAGGTCCAGTGGTTGATCCCATTTTTGTGTCGAATACGGCTCTTAAAAGAATTTCCAAGATATGGCGACGGCAAGTACGTATAACCATTAATTTCCTAACATTGGCTCCAATATGACGCATGCTCCTTTAAGCCTTCCCGCCTGCTGGATGCTGTAGTGTTGGGAAGTCTCCATTCATGTAGGCATTCATATACGGCTACGGCTTGATCCTCTCCAAAAAATCTGGTCAAAATCTCTCTAACGCCCCTCCACCCTCCTTCTTACCTGTCAAACTGGTCTTTCTTAGGTAAACTAGTCATGTAACCCCCATATAATAAAAGATTAAAATCCGAGACACATTATGTAAAAACCCGTAAAATTATAAGAATACTAACAAACTGGCTCCTACTGGTACCAAGTCACGTTTTTGGGGCTAAAGGCTGTTGTAAGTTGGCTTGACTTAAGATAACAACAATTATGTACAGAATATAAATTTTGAAGAGCAAGATTAGCTTTATTTTGAGATATTTGTTTATATTATTTATCGTTCTGGAGTTATGGCTCCATATGTCAGCTTTTTCCCTAGGACTAAAATTGTATTTTTTCGTTTCAATTTGGATTAATGATAACAGTACAAAAACAAAACCATGTTGGGGGTTCTACCGTCAGGATAGCTTCCTTTCCGCGTATGAGAGAGACAACATCAACGGTGTGAAAACAGCGTCATCCGTCAATTCCACAAAAAAGCTTAACAAATAGCAGTGTGGTTTAAAGAAGGAACGCAAAACTTAGTGAGCGACTATTCGGATGCGGATTTGTTATAAGTGCCAGCCTTATCCAAGAAGTCTCTCGATTAACACCATACCACCACCGTCGAATATAGAAGAACAATGGCAACGACGCCAAAAAGCCATTAGATCAGCCGCAACTGATGTGCTAGGTTTCTCGCACCCACCAGCAAGAAACCCCTGGTTTGATGCTCGCAGCCAAGAACGAGGCCTGCAAGGCTAAGCTGCAGGTAAAGACGAGAGCTGCCGTTGAGCTCTATAGGCAGAGAAGAAGGGAAGAACACCGGCTTTTCAGAAAAAAGAAAAAAGAGTAAGAAAAGAGCGCGATCGAGGATATAGAGAGGTGCCACTCCAGGAACGATGTTCGAAAGTTTAACCAACGTCAAAAACGCCGTTTGCTGATGCTAAGGATATGTAAGAACCACATCTGCAGACTGTTTAACGCCGATGATGAATAACATTCCGCTGTCATGCAGAAGGAACCATTCAATATTGACAACAACAGCGAAAACTGCCAACCACCAGAGCTGAGTGAAGTGAGGATAGCAATATCTAAACTCAAGCTTAATAAGTCTCCTCAGCATCGCCTAAGAAATCCTATCTGCCGTAATATGTGAACGGCTGAAACCGTTTACCAACAACCTGATCGGCCCTTACCAGTGTGCTTTTAGCCCAGGAAAGTCCACAACCGAACTAATTTTCACACTTCGGTAGATCCTGGAAAAACCCAAGATGTCCAAATTTATAACCACCACCTATTCATCGATTTCAAAGCTGCATACGACACCATTTATAGAGACGAACTATGCAGAGCCATGTCTAGTCTTGGTATACTGCCCAAACTCGTCCGTTTGTATAGTATGACGATTGAGAATTCTCGCTGCTCCATCAGGGTCGGAAACGACTTTACCAATACATACGATACCAAAAAAGGATTTAGGAAAGGCGATGCGCTATCATGTGACTTCTTTAACTTGATTCTTGACAGGATTATGGAAAACTCGCGAGCCAAGACCAGAGGCACAATTTTCCAAAAATCGGTACAACTACTAGAATACGCCGACGATATTGACATAGTTGGTCGGACCCAACGTGATGGTGGCAAAAATTGGTTTAGCAGTAAAAGAGGGCAAGACGAAGTATATGCTTTCAACACGAATGGACACACAACATCGACGAATTGGACAAAACGTCACCATTGACAGATATAACGTTGAGGTAGTACGGGCCTTTGTCTATCTCGGCTTCCGCTATTAACTATGATAGCAACATCTCGTTAGAAATTAAACGAAGAAATACTCTTGCCAACCGCTGTTTCTTCGGGCTAAGAAGGCAATTTAGTAGTAAAGCCCTCACTCGAACTACTAACGAGGTTCTATATATATACATATATATATATATACATATATATATATATACATATATATATATATATATATATATATATATAAGACCTTGATCATCCAAGTCCTGCTCTACGGCGCTGAGGTATCAACCGTCTCAAAAGCGGATGAAGAAATCCTTGACGGCCTATGGAGACGAAGATTCAACCAAGAACTATACGAGCTGTATAGCGACATGCCCCTGGTCACAAAAACTCCGCATTGGACGTTTAAGATGGCTACGACATGTAGAACGAATGTGCAACAAAACTCCGGCTCGCAGAGTCTTCGATTCCCAGCAAGACATCGGACACAGTAGCGGAAGACCTCGCCTTAAGTGGTGCGTACAAGTAGAAACCCACCTCAACGAACTTGGAGTGCCTAACTGGATGCAGTTAGTTAAGGACGGGGCTAATTAGAGAGGCATGTTGGTTGAGGCCCAGGTTCATTCCGGACTGTAGCGCAACTTAAGTAAGTAAGTATGCGAGGAAGGCAAATTGAGGAGAACATACAACAGCGAACTTTTTGAGCTGTAATGTTGAATATAAGTTAAAAACACGTCGACTATATTGGCTCGTCCACGTGGAGCGAATGAACAATAATGCTACAACCAAGAGAATCTTTGAATCCCAGCCTTCGGGCGACAAAGAAAACGGAACCTCCTCCGGTTTAGTGAACAAGTAATCGCGAATGCCAGAGCTCTTGGACTGAATAACTGAAAGCAAAATTCCCAGGATTAGCTGGTCTGAAGCCCGTTAAGTAAAGTGAATAAGGATCAATATAGAAACAGATACCTTAAAAGGTTCGTCAAATTATTATTTTATTTTTTTGCAGAAAAGACTGTAAAGATTTTTTGAAATTAGCTGAAATATTTGTTTGTGTATTTAATAACTAATATCACCGGTTTCATGGTCCATTTCAAAGCTTTTCATATAAAATCCTTCTTAATAAATTCTTAATAATTATTTTATTTGTTTGCAGAAAAGACTGTAAAGATTTTTGAAATTAGCTGAAATATTTTTTTTTGTATTAAATAACTAATATCACCGGTTTCAAGGTCCATTTCAAAGCTCGAGATTTTGATTGATTCTAAAATAACGATGATAGCGGAACCCAAAAAGTGTTTTTTTGGAATTCCGTCCGTCGGTTCGTCCGGCTGTCCGTACAGGTCTCTCCAGGCTGAACGACTTGACTGATTTTCTACAAACTTCGTATCCAGCTTTTTTTTGGTCATAATTCTAGGACATTTGTTTGGTTTGCATTTAGCCATGTTATTGCCGGTACCTGCCAAATAAAAATCATACATTACCTCAATTTTCTCAAAAACGTCTCTAACGATTTTGATTAATCTTTACATATGCTATAAGCATATTAATTCCAACAAAATTGCATACCCATTTTTTTTTCGAGAAAATCCATATATCGGATTTTTGCATTTAGGCCATATAAAGAAAATTGCCAATTTCTCGCAAACTATTTTGCCAAATTGAATGAAATTTAATTTGTATACTACTATTACTGTTTTCATAAGTTCCATATAATTATCCCTAAACGGAATTTTCATTTGTTGCCAATAACGGAAAATCATTATTATTCACATGGACACCGATTACTTTCAATTACGGAATAAACGTTCGTATAATCAAATTTAGAGGTTATTTTTATCTTTTTAGCCAAATTATTAAAAACGTCTAATTAACTCTAATTAACCCAGTTGTGCACCCACCGCTCGTTTACTATAGAAGGGAGGGTCAATTTTATAAAATAGTACTAATGGAAAAAAAATAACGGTAATACCCACAATTAAGTATTATACCTTTTTTAAAAGCCAATACATTGTTCTATTAGCTTATTTAATTGCTTATTTTTAAAATATTTTTTGAATAAAGTGGTAGGCAAACAAAATTAAAAAAAAAGTTTAAAAAACAATTTGTCAAAAAATTTAAAATTTGATCCTCCAATGGATGTGTGCTACCAGCTTGTTTTTATTTGACAGACTGCCAGACTGCTAGACTGCGACTGCTAGACTGCTAGACTGCGACTGCTAGACTGCGACAGCTACTTTTTTTTTTTTTTTTAATTTACACGTACTCAAGGGGTTATGAATACCCTTTATATGTTACCATAGTACGAGCGTTATAGAAGGGGAAGAAAGAGAGGATAGGAAAGATTTTTGGATGTAGTGGAGACTTAAACTCCATGGGTGGTGTCCGAACTAGCTTCGGGGAGTCACTTTTTCTTGTGTTCGTTAAATTTCAAGAAATTCAAGATGGTGTGCATACTTTTAGGTATTACACCGACCTTTTATTTCTTTTAAATAAAAGTGAAATGGATTTTGGTTGGGATTGAACGCGCAACCTTCCACTCAACAGACGAACACATTACCACTACACCGCGGCCACTACCACTACTGCGATTATTTTACATTTTGTTCTCTCTTTTATACTAAATCTAAGCAGCACATTGTAATTTATTTTTTAATATAAAAAAATGTGTTTTGTTTGTAATTAATTGACACTTTTGAACTTAACACTACGAAAAAAAAATGTGCTGATTACAATTTTATAAAACGCAATATTAATACAATTTAATAACAAAAAACAATAATTTAAATAAAAAATAAACTCATGGCGTTACATGCATATATTATTCTTTATTCTAGTATTGTTTACTCTAGTAAATTGTTAATCAAAAACTAGAAAACTAGATGATTTTATGTCTTCTATATTTTGGGAAAATTGAAAACTACTAAAACTAATTTCTTATGGGATATTTGTTTTGTTGCCTGCTTTCGTATTACGGCGTATAAACACTGAGGTGTGGAGGTGTGAGGTGTGACACCACCCTGCTTGGGTATACTGTAGGATTTGGGATGGGTGCGAGATTCGGTTTTTCCTTTGCATTTAAGGCACTCGATAGTAACACCTCAAAGTGAGATCACCCAAAATACAAAAACACAAAAATAAATGCCTCTCCGCTCAGAATATATAGTCGTCAGGCAGGCGCCTAAGTCAACAGTTTTTTTTTTTGTTAAAGGTAGCCTGGGTGGCCCGCTTCGCGGTAACAAAGGATTTTAACTCTCTTACTGGGGACAGCCCACGCTCACGCAATCTCGTTGTTCCGCTCATAGTATAAAAAGTCTTCAGGCAGGCATTAGTTAACAGTTTTATTTGTTAAAATTTTCAGTGTCCTTGGGTGTAATTTAATTTTTTTGCAATAGGTACAAAAGAAAATCGTTTGAGCTTCATTTCATTTATTTGTTTTGGGCCTATTTTCATTTTTTGGGGCTTAATTTCCGCACTTAAAATGGCCCTATATTACGAAATATTCCCCCCATTTTTTTATTTTTGATTTTGAGGTCTTATTATTTCGGTCTAATTTCGTACAGCCGTGTATCCACCCACCTTTGAAAGTTAAAACTTATAGGCTGTTGTCCCACCTAACAGCCTATACTCGCCATCAATGACGAAGTTAACGAATTTTCAAACCTTACAGAAACGAAACTGCAGACGAAGACTTCATTGACGAAAATAACGCACATTTTTAAGACATAATTAAATGAGACTTTTTCTGACTGACTGACTTCGACGTGAAATGCAATGTAAGTCTACCTCCTCGTGGTGCATTATGGGTAACGCTAAAGGACTTCCTGCAGGTACTATAATTATTAGAAAGAACTTTTTTTTTCATAATCCTCAATAAGTAGGTTTGGTAATTTCCAATTTTCTCAAAAACTAGAAGACATAAAATCATATTGTTTTCAGTTTTGATTAAGAATTAATTAGAGCAACGAATTTTAGAAACAAAATAGTTAGTTATTTTACAGTTTTGAAAAATTAGAGTTGCGACTTTTTGTTTGCCCAAATTTTGAGTTTAATAGCTGGGTTCCAGAAATCGAGTGAAATGAAAGTTAAATTACTTTTAATAATCGAGAGAATTTGATTTTGGTGTTCCACATTCCGACCGATTTCATAACTTGAAAAAAGTTTTCGAAATCACTTGGTGAAAATAAATACAGCTGATACCTATCTTTCATATCCGACATTGCATTTTTTTTTATTTTGATAAATTGTTTTGTTTAGAAATTCGGCTCTAATTTGAAGATTTATAAAATAATAAGTGTTATTTATATTGCTTTATATTGCTTTATATTGCTTTATATTTATATAATCGTTTAGAAATCGCAGATGCTGCTTAAGTAAAACAGATAAATTTCCAATGAAAATAATAATCGTTTTTTTATTTAGATTTATATGATACATCAACTTAATAAACATGCTTTCCAAAAGTTGCTGCAAACTAGTCGAAGAAAGCTTTCAGGGATCAATTGGAAAAGATTTTGATGTTGCTATGGACCGTAGCACTTTGTGAAAAGAGTTCTCAATGCTTTGGAAAAAAATGGAATGATTAAAGTTTCCATGTCGGATGAAGAACACCGGAAATCAAAACAACATTTCATGGGCGAATTTTCTTGTTGAGGTAATGATGAGTTTGCACTTGGAAAGTATGCTCGCAAAAGCTTCTCGTACACTCATAACAGCTGCAACAATATAGTGCACATACATACCAATATTAGGATGCGGATTCATTGTAGCTGACTTAGGTCAAGAGTAATTGGCTGTAAGCCGGTTGATCGCCTGGCTGTGATCCCCATCAGAGAAAAAAATATGTAAATGCCGCCTTTTATATGCATGAGACGACCTAATGAATCTCTCACTTGGCGACTTCAATGCGAAAATAGGTAATTAAGACATCCTTGGTGAATTAGTGGGAAAAGCACTGATACATGCTTCCGACTAGCAGACCCAAGACAACCTCGTGATTCCCAGATGGTCAAACCGCCAACTAAATTGCGCATGTGTTTATAAATTTAAGGACCCATCCAAAATCCTGTAGATGCATATGTATACATATCTACAGGAGGGCAAACGTATTCTCCGACCATTTTCTCCTCGCAGCCAAATTGGTGAGTTTGCCTCGGAATTGTCACTTTGGGAAGAACAATTATTTGTCGAATTTTGGTCCTAGTACATGCAAGGACGGCGAACGGAGTAGAAGATACAACCGCGAGGATTATGAACTGTATCAACACACATCCGGCAAGTCAGAAGGCGTTTTATGTCGTGTTAACGATAACGATACGTGGCGTTTAAGTAGTGTGGAACGTTCTTGAGTAAGTTTTTAAAACGTCATAGCAGTTATTTGCATTCTAAGAGTAGTTTCAGTTGAATTAAACGACAGCTAAAACGCCAATAACTATCGAATAGGAATTTGGAAACGACAAGGTGTCGAATTTTAATTAATTGGTTTGGGTATTAATTTAAGGATTTAATTATTTGTTATTTTTATCAAGGGTAAAAATAACAACCCAAGAGCAAATAAAACGTTTGATTGAATTAATGGAACAAAATGTTTCTCTGGTAAGAAATTTCAAAATAGGTATTCCCCCGACCGACGATATCAAAAACGGATGGGAGTCGGTAGCTGCGACACTAAATTATTTAGGACAACCCGTAAGAACTCGAAAAGAGTGGCAGAAGGTTAGTATGTAAAATCAAAATTTATGTGTAGTAAAATGCGAAATTTAAAGTTAGTCTGATATATCCAGAGAATCGGATTTGACCTGATTCTTCTTCTGATGTTTTTCAGCTCTCTTTTTGCAATTTCAACCTCTTCTTCGTCTTCGCTTTGCCATGATGTAAACATTGCAATGCTATTCATTGCTTTTATTATATTTTTTTGTATACGAAATCTTAAGTAAAATAAGTGTTCATTTATAACTTCAAATAGCAAAACATAAACGCATATCTGTCATTTTTGTATCAGCTGTTGCTGTGGAACTCATGTGGAATGTGAACAAAATGAGAGCAGAGGCGTTCAGAGAAGCGACTCGACTCAAAAAACGCCATCTGTCGTTTAATCAAAACGACATGTGGAATAAGGGTGTTTATTTCTTGGCGCCTAAGTTATCCCTATAACCTCATTTAGTTGATACTTTTGAAGAGAAAAAAATAGTTTCGTACTCGTTTTTAATGATTGTTTATTTGTTTTTCATTTTTCATATTTTATAATCATTAGTATTTTTTTCTTTAATAAAGTTAAGACTTAGCATTTATATTTTTTTTTGTAATTTTAAATATTTTTATTTATTTGCACATCCAATTAATTAATATTTTGTTCATTGTTTACACTTTCACTATACTGTGTATTGTTACATAAATATAATAAAAAATAAAATATTAATAAAAATAACTAACAAACAAATCGATATGAATTAATTCAGGATATCTACAATAATGACTTAGTTTTAAATTTCTGTTTTTATTAAATGATATACATATATTTATATACATACTGAAATTGTATTAAATGTATTTATAATTTTCTATGTCCCTGTTTCAAAAAACCGTATACGTTGTTTAGTTTTACATTTAACTATAAGAAATTATACATAAATAAACATATATATATTTTTTTTGTAGTTTTGACATCTGTCAATGACTAGATTATTTTTTGAATAAAAAAATTAATGTAGAAATTTAAAAATATTTTAAGCCAATAACAATTTTTATTTTAATATTGAACAAAATTTATCACAATCAAAATAAACTGGGACATATTTTGGTGGGGTAGAGTTAAATAGTTTTTTTTTACATAAATGGTAACAAAAAAAAGATTAAAATGGCAAATGCTTAAAAAATTGTGTGAAAATTTTATATTTCAACTGGATAGTTCGGGACTGAATTGAAGATTTATCAATTTACACTTTGATTATTGATTTGTTTGTAAAATTATTTGGCTGTTCACAAATAAGTTTAGGTGTAGAAATGAAACTGATTCTTCAGTTTTTAGTTTTTAGTAGTAATCAAGAGTTTAGGGATATAAATTCTGGGCAAATTCCTAAAATCAACATTCGCAAAGGACGACACATTCAAAGAAAATAAAATTATCCAAGAGAAATTATGCCGGTTAGCGAGGAAGGAAATACAATATTGATGAATTGGACAGAACGTCATCACCGGCAGATACAACTTTGAGGTAGTAAGGTACTCTGTCTACCTCGGCTCCACTATTACTTTTTTCAACAATTACATCTCGTCAGAAATCAAACAATGAAATACTATCCCAAAGCTATGGTTCTTCGGCCTACGAAGCAGTCCTCATTCAAACAACTAAGGAGATCTTATGTAAGTCCCTTTTATCCCATACTACGGCAATCAGATTATTGGGTTTTCAGCAAGACGTCGGATGCAGTATAGACAAAGACCTCGCCTGAAGTGGCGTGCTTGAACGGAAACCAAACTCAACCAACCTCCAACCACACCATCTTTAAGGTGTTTGCTGATTAAAAAGGCATATTGGTTGAGTCCCAGTTTCATTCTGGACTCTAGCGCCCTTCAAGTAAGCAAGTGTTATATTCAAACTTATTATCATAAGCCAACGACTGAACGTAAACCCGTTCAACGATGTCAAGTCCATTCAATTTTGGCCAAAAAAAAGTTTCAAAAATGGTACGATATCGAACTTCGTTCATAGTAACATGAAGAAAAAATACGGTACACACCACAGGGTCAATTTTTGTGAATGCGTGGCATATTTGGGATTGTTCTCTCAGAAACCGCGTATTTAAATCCATTAAGCCAAACATGACTTTCAAATAAATTGAAAAATATTTTCAAACACAATCATTCATGTGAACATGTGTAATTCTCCTTACATGGCTGGACCTCCTGTTTTATAAAATCATAGCGAGAGGGAGGCCAGTGAGAAGATATTTTAGGTGTTGCTACAGTTGGGAATGGAACCTTCTACGAGGTAGGACGATTGTAAGTCACTATTGTTACGTAAATTATATTTGGAGACAGTTTTGAACCACATCCGCATAACCACATCAAATAGCACAATCTGACATTATTGCATGATGAAAAATTCATTGGAGGGGCCAGAATTACTTTTTTCAAAAATTTGTAAATTTTTTTGGAAATTGTGCAAATAGGTATGCAAAATAAGAACAAAACAAATCAGAAATCAACAAAAAATTAAGAGGAAAGGACATAATAATCTTTATTGCCGAAAACTGTTCGACTTTCTACATATCGTTTTGATTTTGACACTATTTACCCGAATTACACTATTGAAAATGTATAGCAACGCCTACATTTTGAAGATTATTTCTTAAAAACATTTAAACATGTTTTGGATAAAATGTGATGTCGCTCACACTTCGTCTCAAGAAGTATGTAAGGCAAGTTCACTTTTTTGGGATGTTTTCATAACAAATAATTTTTTTTCGAAAAAGTTTAAAGAAATTTAATGAAATATTTATATATTGCATTAAAATAGTGCTGTCCCCATCTTGGCGATATTTATTTTAACGATGGAACAGGATATATTAACGATTCGTAAATCGGATTGTAGCCTTCTCATCAGTATTTTCTTATTAATTATTTGTCCACACTATCAAATAAAAAAAAATGCGTTTCTCATTTGCGGAAACAACGTGAAAATGTTCGAGAAGACTTATGAATTTCTTCCACAGCATATCTTTTAATGTGAAGATGTCCTTTCTGACGACGATGTATTGATGAATGAATGTCCCCATTTTCGTCGGAGGAATATCTAGTATGACTTATGTCACCAATTGCAGTCACTGCTTGTTGTAATATCGGTCATGTTAACAACATTGAGTACGATATTTTAAGGACATTCAGTAACAGTATAAAGAGGGATATGTATAGAGCCGGGTTCACATTTTTCAAGTCTGAAGCTGAGTTATCTCGTGACCGCATTTGACTGGAATGGCACTTGGACTGATCTTTTGATCAGTTGGCCAAAACGTTTCAAAAATATTAACTAAAGTGTTAGTCAATTGCCATTCACATTCATTTAAAGGCTCTGATATTAGTGCATGAAACTAAAGCAAAGTGTTTCTATTTATTTGTAATGATTGATATTGAATATGTAATGTTTTATAATCAAGAAAATGAAATTATCAACTTGCAAAAACTTGTTGAGAAGATAATTTACCTTGCCTTTCGTCTGTTACAAAAATCCACCAGTTTCATATTCAAACGACTATCACCCAAAAACGTCATCAAAGTCCCAATATTACATTCTCAAAGCATTAGACGTTTATTAAATTAAATTTTACAATAATTCGCAACATGAAATGGACAAAGCTCGGATACAATATTACATATAAGATAAGATTACAGCAAAGATATAGGTACATTCATGTTTATATAAAATTAAGCGAAATATTTAAGGTTTTCTAAATAAACGTTCAATTTACATTAATTATGGCATCTCTATTGTAGTTTTATATAAAACTCTTGCACTCTTTTTTTAAAAATAAATTTTATAGAAAAAACTTAAAACTAACGCGTCTTATATCTATGAACGAATAAATAAATAATATCCATATTTATTCGGTTTTGTTTTTTTTTCCATAAAAATATTTCATTTGATATATCACCAAAATTTTGTTTTACATTTACATTTACAATAAATATTTAAATTTTTTTAATAGCAGATGTATGGTACATACGTATACACTTTTAAATTGTTGGCACACAAATTAGGATATTTTCATTTTGTTCCTTTTTTTTATAGTTTGTATATAATTTTTTTTTTTGATTGAAAAATGGAAGATCGCTTATTGTTCTGTCAAAACGGTGGATTTTGACATATTTTAAATTTCCGCCATTTCATCGTCTGCCATGTGACTACTGTCAGCGGTTATAGATGCCTTCACCGTGGAGATTTTCGAAACACAAAGTTTCGTCTCAAAATCTAGTATGGGCGGAGGAGGACTAACATCAGAGGATTTGCGTTTGTTGCTGAGAGCCGTATCACATGGTGGCGGTCTTGATTTTTCTCCATTGGCCAGATTTAGGGCTGAGAGTTTATTTTTCATTTTTGTAGAATGCTTAGCTGTGAGTTTTGCACTGACTTCTATTGAGATGGGACGCAGTTTATCTGTAGCGGCACCTGCTGTCGATGACGAGGTGGACGAAGATGTGGAGGATGTTTGCGCATTTTTCTTTATATTGGGAACATCGGTTTGTGCGTTGCTTTTGGTTGGATTATCGGAGCCTTTAGTTGTAACGGTTTTATGCTCGGCTGCTTCGGTGTTGGTAATGTTGTCCTGTTTTTTCCACTTAGTTCGACGATTTTGAAACCATATTTTAACCTGTAATGAGAGAAATACGTTTTTTTAGATTTGAAGATATTTTGGAAAGATTGATTTGCTTATTTTTTTTTACAATTTCGAAGGGTAAATCAATCATTTATTGTCGAGGAAAACAGGACATAGAAATGAAAAAAATATGTTGAGTGTAGCAATATCTTCAATTCAACTTTATGGGCTATTTGAAAGAAGTGCAGGTCACATTTAGAGGGATTCGTAAGATTTTAAGACCTTCCAACAATCCGTACGTGGATTTTCTGCAAAAAGCTGAGACTAAAATTTGTTGGATTCAATACCTAACCCTTTCAGCTAAGTTGAAGTTAAGATTCTTAGGATTTTGAGACCTTCCGAAAATCCGTAAGTGAAACAACTAAGATTTTCTGCAATCAGATGAGACTAAAATTCGTTGGATTCAATACATAACCCTTTCTGATAAGTTAATGTTGAAAATCAATTAAAATTTAATATGTTCTTATGAAACCTCTTTCTTCAAACGACAGTGAATAGTGGCTTCTGGAGTCTAGTTAAGGATGGACAACATACATAAACTTCTCGAACTTATTTCAAAAACAGTAAATTTAGTAATTTTAAGCTTTAGTTAGGGCCATTTTAATAGGGATGGTGGCAGACGTACAAATACTCAACTTCACCCCGAATGCTATTTAAAATGTTTAATATTTCCTAGCGAAGTATGGGAAAGGCCTATCAAGTTTATAGTCGCCGGGTAGTACTAACCAAGCCTGTCCGGAATACGAAGTAAAATTCGAACTCGGAGATATTATGTCAAAATCTGTAAGGAAACTTTTTTCAACAGATAATGCCTTTCGAATAACTTATTTTGCATCAGCTTGTATCTATTCTATTACGGTTATTGGTAGATAGCACGATGTTTTAACGACTTCCAGATTATACGCAGATGGTCAAAACATGTTCACATAAGTCGGATGCATGAAAACAACATTTTCGAGAGGCAAACATTCAACAAAATCGAAATATCTGTCAATAACGTCTCATAAAGAGCTTCAAACATATAGCTTCTCTTTTTTACTTTTGCGTGAGAAGCTATTATTTTTGCGACCTAGAAGAGGACCTCCTGTTTAACGCTGAACCGTCACATTTGAGAATCTTATCATTACACTGTTACTTTTGTTTGTTTGTCAGACATTGGCAAAAGGAGGAGCAGTGATTAAATGTAGGTGTTGTCACTTTCGATATTTGAAGTCTTGAACCAGGGCTCCTCGCTTAGTAGTCCGACGCAATAACAAGTAGGCCACCGCATCCACAGGCAAAAACGTTGACTCTGAGCATTTTCTTGCTGCAGCCAAATGCAAAGTTCAATTGTTTAACGAGCAGAAGCTGTATTGGTACAGGTAAAGATAAAATTACTACACGATGATCGCCTCACCGAACCAGGGTAAGCCAGAGTCTGCAAAAAAGAACTCAACAGATTTAGAGATTCCTTGCTGGGCATTATTTCTTTATCAACTTTAAAACTCGATGCATTGGTTAAGGTAACACTATTAAAGAGGTAGCCGTACCCACTCCGTTAACCTTTTGGAGGTGGTTGGTAGCCGTACCAACCACCTCCAAAAGGTTATGCTTGCTAGTGTCAAAATAAGTGTATATCAAGGCGCTGCAACTCAAAACCTGGTAGACGCGATTAAAGTATCGAGCCAAAAGATAAAGAGCCTATAGCCTTAGGAAAATAATAAAGACTCGTGAAATGGAAAATATCCAACAATTCCACAAAAGGCAAATAACGGACAGCTGGCTTCAAAATGCCAACATATTAAGATGCTTGCAGGAAATTGGATATGTATTTAGGCATTATAACGTTAGGGCAAGAAACCCGCCCACTTACAGACAACAAAGGGATAAATTCGTTGTAATAATAATCCAAAAGTGCGGAACTTTTAAAACCAAGTCTAGATAAATGAAAACATCCCCGATGGCTCCCATCTACAAGAAAGACCTTATATCCTTTTCGTTTGATTCCTTTCTGGAATAAACTTGTCACCATGTAAAGGAGTGACTTCGGCTAGATAGGTCGACCAACGAAAATTTTCGCAGTAAGGCAAATCCTAGAGAAGGCCAAAGAAGGTCGAGACTCATGTACCAATTTTTATACTAAAACTTCCCCAGCGATTCGTTTTATCCCGACCACACTTACAATGGTTTCCCAAATTACCTACGACAAATGTCAAGTATCTAATGACATACAATTCAGAAATGGAATAACCCCTTTTCGAATGTTGACAATCTCGAACACCACAATCCACTCAATCATTGATTAGCAATCGATAAATCTATTATCTACGCATATTATTCAATCTGTTCAATATTTGTAACTGATTTGATCTATAAAATTTGCATTCTGGACTAGCAGTTACATTGCACGAAATTGGAAGTGGTTCCCAATTATAGACGTAGACACTTCCCCACACACACCCTGCGACGGAAAATAAATTGATTAGACGTCAGAAGTTATTGTCAGCATAATTGAAAATTAATTCAATTAACCGCAGTCGTTGTGCAATTTTGCTAATTACCCGTACCCATAGAGTGCGTTGCATTGCACACACACACACACTTATAAATACATTTCTGCGAATGTAAATAACAGGAAATGTCTTCTAGCCATCGAATTAAATTCCATTCTTGGAAGAGCCTCTCAATTGGCTGGGGAATCTTTTGCGTTTACTCGTAGGTATGGGTACAAATAATATGCCAGTTGTGATCCAATCCCTGGCGATAATTTGCAAATTATTCTCTACCAACATTAACTGGAACAGTGAGCGATATAGCAATGAATACATTGATTTATTTTCAATTTTGAAGTAAAGTACATTTTGTCTATAGTCATTAAGATCGGTATTCCATAACATAAAAGTAAAAATTAATTTAAACAGAAAAAAACATTCGGAATACATGAAGTTGCACATCACTGAAAAATTCAGTACCATCATGTTGCAATAACCTCAATTTTTAAGTTAGAAAACTCTGTGAAAAACTCTCTTTTTATATTAAATGAAAACAAAATTGATTTCGAGGAAAGGTACTCTATAATCGGCTGATGCAATATATCAGTATAAAGCCAAAAGGTCGATATTACCAAAGCAGTATCAGATAATAGTCCTGTAAGAATTAAAAGGATAAAAGAGAGCATTTCTACTTGCATTAGCTCGATTTATGGATCTGGGACTTAAAAAGGGACAATTTAGTATACTTAAATGGTTCTGATAGAAACATAACGTCAATGTTCTGCCTTCTTATAAAGTTGAAATAACAGAAACTTCTGCCATAGTCAACACTCCAGATTTTGGATAACAAGAGCGCACAGGTATAAATTGGATTTCCGAGGAGTCTAACATTTTATAGCAAATGGGCTTGTGATGGATCATCTGGACAGAGTGCCTATAAACAAAAAACTATAACAGAGGAAATCGGAGCAATAACAGATGCCAACATGTTCATTGCTTAGGTTGTTCTCCTCAGAATTAAAAGTTTAAGTGGCGAATATTAGAAGAAAACTCGTCCATCATCATTCCATTTTTTGTCGACATTATAACGAAATACATCGAGAAAGTTCTTTGCAGAAGAAGAAATAAAAACTCGGATAACTGGAGTAAATGTTTAAGTCATGAAAAGATTAAACGTGATAATTAAAGTTTCAAACTGCAGAGAAAATATAGTACCAAGTTTGAAGTGTTTGTTACAGAAACTACGAAATTATTTAAGGAAAGATATCCCGACAAAAATTTACATATACTCCTCATACAATATTGGTGAATGAATAAAGACTAATAGAGTGCCAGTCACTGCCAATTCGAGAATTGTCCGAAGAAGCTCAGGAATCTTAAAATAAAGATTATAAGAAGTATGGTATAGGAAGTAAGGTTTCAAGAATTCGCCTGCGGGAAAACTTATTCTAGATGCTTCCAGCCTCATCTGACAATTCTTCACTCAGGCATGTTAGAATTGAAAAGGATCTTCAAGAACGATACTCTGCAGAATTGACAAGTTTGTTAGAAGTTACTCCAAGTTTAGATGATAGTTTTCAAGAAATCTAGTTATTGTTGTTTTATTAGCTATGGTTAACACGTTTGCTTGTAAGCAGATACATTCACTATTTATCGAGTAGTGAATGATTTCGAAGAAAAAGGGTCTGTAGGTAAAAGGCCCAAGCATAGAAAACAACTCACTGCGAGATCGGCTGAAAACATTACTGCTGCTCAAGGAAGTGTTTGAAACAATCCATCAACCTCAATTTGACGACGTGCTCAGGAGCTTGGTCTTCAACGAACAACTTTGGCCACACTTTTGCCAATTTTTTGATGCACTTGTTTACATTTAAGATTCAGCTAAAACAAAAGCTTCTTCCACAAGACCATTTACGCCGACGTACATATGCCAAAAGGATGTTACAGCTAGCCCATGAAAACCCCGATTTTCATGAAAAAATTATAATGAGTGACGAGGCACATTTTCATTTGAATGGATATGTGAATAAACAGAATCGTTGGTTGTGGGCAATGGAAAACAAAATATTCTTGAGCAGGTGGGCATGGCTCAGAGGAATGCGTAGTTGACTGCTAAGACAAACGTTGCGGGTTCAAGCCCCAGCTTCGGCAGCATTGTTTTTCTGCAAAAGTCGCCAGCTTATCTGAGGCCACCTGTGCGATAGTATGAGACAATATGTCTCCTCCTCTGTGCCACGTAGGTTTATTGTATATGGCTTTCCTTCTATATGGCTATCTGTCTCTCTCTGTTGTATTAATGTATTGCTCTGTCCCAGCCGATGGCCTCAGTCGCCAGTGCTGTTATGTGTCTATATTTCGTTGCATTCATGTGCAAATTACTGTGATGTCAATGTCAATGTCAAAATATTCTTGATGAAATTAATTAAATAACGCATGAAATGTGTGAGAATGTAATGAAAAATGTGCTCAAAAGGGCTCGCATTTGTGAGACTAACAGAGGCTTTACATTTATTTTATTTATTTTATTTATTTATTATTATTGTATTCCATACATAATTGCCGAGATTAAATAAAACATTTATCAATATAAGGTCCATTTGCTTTCATATAATCAAAAATTATAAACAAACAAAGTAGTATACTTTCCCGGCGGACACCCTGTCCTTTTATAAAATGTGTTTCTAGGTACTATAAGCGCAGATTTCCAGAGGAGCTTGGAGTAAGAATCTACAGGTCGTAACTCATAGAGACGTAGCAACGACACGAACAACGCAAAACCGAACCATCTTTTACAGCAGAAGATGCAGACAATAATGAAACAAACCACAACGGTTCAATTGCAGAATCAATGAACATCTGCAAGCATTATTTTGGGGCGGTCATTGAGTATCATAAGTTCGCCTTACCTGTGTAAGTCTATAAGAAAATTATTCCAAAACCAATTTCATCGGTACCACCATTCCTCAAGCGTACCTTCAAAGCGTATTCATAAACCTTAGAATTCTTACAAAAATTACAAGCAAGTTAAATAAAATTAATCCACTCTGCTCCAATTACCTCGTCGCTCACTGTACACGATACACATTTCCATGCTCATTCCTCTGGTATGGTGTTTTTTAAACGTCAGAGCGGAGGCTGGAGGGAGGTGTATCCATGCAACGCCACTCATGTAATATTCTCTTCATGTCGGAAACGGATTCGAACCTAATGGCAGGGCACACAGCACATCACTTGGCCCCAATGTTATCACAGCAATTAGTGTCAAATAATATAACGCATGAGATGATCCTGAGCCTTTTATGATGTTGCAAAACGATAAGTAGACGGATTATGTTCTCTCCTGGAGACTTCTGGCTTTAGTTTGCCCGACGGCAACCAGGCATGTTACGGAGGGCAGCAGTTTACGAGTTAAAATGGAATATTCAATAATTAACACTTTCGGAGAGTTGATTTGGCATTTTCGGTTGTATTTGGTAGGTAGTTTCTGTTTTTTTTTTTTTGGCAATTAAACTGAAAATCTATTTATGAATGGCAGTATTGGGGGCGGGGGAAATTTCCTCAATGATGGTTTCTTGAGAAATACATCCATCGTAGATGACATGACGATGGCGTCGTCGGACGAGTGTCATTCGCACAGGAAGTTTATGTTCGTGCCAAGAGTGTGAGAGTGTATGCGGATCCGATGTTGAGATGTTTATAGATATGATCGATGGGGAAATCACCTTTCGGCGCTAATTGCTTAATTATGTGATTTCAATTAATCGCGGGGAATATCTGGGCTAACGACTGATGAAGTGGTGTAATTTTTGTGTTTTCACAGATTTTCATTGAAAATTTCTTTTGATACGAAGATATTTTTGAATGTTTACCACCCGGTAGCGATGTGGATTCTATGGTAAGTGTGTTGCACTCTCGTGACTCGTGAAATTATATTTTATGGTTATTTTCAATGAGAGGATATTTTGCCGTCTCGGGCAGAACGATCTATTTATTTCCGTTTGATGTCACGACTCGAATGTTGAGTTATTTACGATGGTTTATGAATATTAAATTAAGTAAAACTAAAAATATTTTTACGAGTGTTTGGAATAAGGTTTGTGATGGATTTAAGTAGATACTTACTCAAACTTAGATCTTTAGAGGGCTTTTGGAAAATCAAATGAAATAACTCGAATTGAATAAAACGGTTTATTGCTTGCCCTAAATTGGAAGAGCCGTACAAAGTTGCCTACCAAGATACAATTTTTAATTCAGTGACAGAGCATTTTGTTAGCATACAAATCATTTTACAATACTGCTATGATTTTTGAAATTCGGCCATGTAGCATATACTTAACTTACTGGTAACTATGCCGAGCAATTCTCAATGAAGCCATGTATTTTTTTTCATTTCTTTTCATTTTGTTCTGTCGTAGCCCCATCATTTTACTATGGAGCAATAAACGAATCAAAAAACCATAAGATCTATGGCAAGAAATGAGTAAGATAACTATCGCCTACAAGACTATGTCTGTGCAGTATAGGCGTGTTTTTGTTCTCTTTATTCCAAATCTATATGGGCTTAGCGAACAATTTACGTATAAAATAGAACAACACCTTGGCCTACATAGATTTTGTGAAGCCTGGATAACTAACCAGTCTTACATCCTTAGCTTGGATAGAAAATGTGATACCAAACCTATTTTTTTTTTTAAATTTATCGAAAACGGTTGTCGATAATGCTAACATTTCAAAATATAGCAGCTGATACCACAACTGGTAATCATAGGTTGCAAAATAGGTTGGAAATAAAGGTTTTATAAAATTATTTGATGTGAATGTATTTTTATATTTTGCTTTTAATCTAAAATCAAAACATAACCATAAGTGTAGAAGTGGATACAACAAAAAACAAGGTGGATTTTATGTGCAAACAAATTTAAGAAATAGCTAAAATTGAAACCTCAAAATTTCAGTTTCAATGGTTCCAGATCACCGATAAGCGTTTTTTCTAATTTTTATCTAAGTCTTTATAGATTAAGAAAAAAAAAACAAGCCTTATATCGAATATACACACTTCGGCCGTCCTGGAAAAATCCAAGATTTACAAATCCATTCCCACCACTTATTCCAGTTTCTAAAACGCATATGATATGAAAGCGTTTGTAGGATCAAACAGTTTTCTGTGCAGTATTTTGATGAACATTTTTCGCTGCTATATAACCAGCCGATGGCCTCAGTCGCCAGTGCTGTTACGTGTCTGTAGTTCGTTGCATTCATGTGCGAAGTAATGTGATGTCCAATGTCCAATGCTATATAAAGGTCGACAACGACCTCACCGAAACATTCGATACCAACAAATATATTTAGACAAGGTTACGCATTATTATTCTTCATTTCTTAAATATTATCCTTTGTAAGATGTTACAAAACTCCTAAGTTTGGAGGAAAATCTGTGCAACTAAAAATCGTGATATTGGCATCATTGGTGGAACTAAAAGAAATGCCAACGGTGCATTTTCTAGAAGTTTTAACGAAGCGTCTAAATTTGGTTTCAGTGAATGCTTTCAACAGGACAGAACACTACAATCGGCGGCTACAACTTTAAGGTGGTAAGCAACTTAGTTTTGACAAGCGCTGTTTCTTCAGGCTACCATGGAAATTTAAAAAAAACAATACCTGAACTACAAACGAGATCCTAATTCTTTCTCTTCATTGCAGTCCTGCGCTGAAGCATCGAACAAACATTTTTTTGGAAAATCTTCGGTGTTGCTTACTAATTCAACCACGATTTTTGCAAGTGAAAAAAACTCCTCACTGAACGTTTAAAACGGCTAAACGTATGATTTGACACCCTCGACTTTTTTTTATCAGAGTTACAGTTTAGCTTTATCAAATATCTAATAATTTCAATGATTATAGGCAAATCTCACTTCAAAGTACTCGTTTTTAAGACGGAATGTCGAAGAAATCATTACTAGATTTGCCTAAGTGACGAAGTAATGAGCAATTTTTGGAGGGTGATTATGAAGTAAACAAATAAAGCATAAAATGTGGACGATCCACATCAAGGCGTAAAGCTGAAATTTAAAATAAACTTAGAACTGTGAAATACAACTTCAATACATTAAACTTGTGATGTATAGTCAAGTCAACAAAGTTACCGCTTTTTTTTATAAACTTTTTCAGGTGAAGTGAGCCTACATATAACAACCCAGGAGTGCCATTAGATGATGCTTGCAGACGTTTATTGATTTTACTATTGAAAAGTTGTAGATTCTGTATTGGTGTAAATATGTCTTCTGTAAGTTCGATTCACCGTTTCATGTTCTGTAACAAAAAAAATTAGTTCGTGTCGTTGTTAGTACACCTGTTAGCTGAAACTGATTTCTTTCTTCGCTGTGTAAAAGGTTACAGATTTGAAGTCCAGGGTCCCGTAATTTAACATGAGAACAGTACTTAAGACCTGGCGGTATCGACTTGGTCTTTACACAGAAGAATATCCTTGCATAGATAAAAAAAAGGGATTCACTTTATAAAAGCGAAATAACACCAAAATTCCATGTTCGGTCTTAGTTCACTTTGCTAAAGGGATAAAAAGCCAAATCAGCCTTATTTAATTTATAAAGACATTCAGATAAAGATTCCTTAACTTATTGGCATTTTATTCAAAACTCTCAAAGAAAACTAATTAAAAACCCAACATTTTGAGGAAAAAATAAATATGAATATACAAAGAAATATTTACCATACACTTAATCTCACAAGCAACCGACAAAACAGTGAGTCCAAACTGCAGGATTGCATTGTGAAAAAACTCTGAAACTGGAAAATAAACCTGTAAGTCATATGACATAGAAAAAAATCTGCAAAAAGCGGGTGCAAGTTCGGGTGGAGTTCCTTTAGCTAGTTTTTTTGCAGTCTAAATTGTTCAGAATGCGTCTTTTATTTCGAGGAATTAAATTTACCTCAATCCTCTTTGGTTATGTTCCCTATCGGTAGTGGCACCGCTTGCTCCGAGTTTAATGTTGAATTTCCGGAAAACATTCTAACGAATAGGTGGACATTTTTTCATCAGTTCTGATTAGGGAAGGGAATTAAGAATCAACACAATTATTATAACTACTTCTAAAAAAAATACAATTTTTTGGCGCAACAGGCTCATAAGTATCCAGGGCTGAGCTTTATCACAACCATTCATGTATGCGTGTGTACTTCTTGCACTACGGCGGGACCCCCTGTTTAATGCCGGCTCCGAACGGCGAATTTGACATAAGCTTTTCTTGACAATTGATACTATTAGGATGATTTGTCAGTTCATCACGAGAGGTGGGCCAGTGAAAAATCAACTTTAACTTCTCCCATTGGGTAAAATTTTGGTGATATGACAGAAGTTTGTTAGATAGTTTGAATTCCAAAACTTAAAAAAATGCACATTGTGAATGCACACTGCTTTTCTGATGTCGAAAGCCATACTCTTTCGTTGTAGGCTTCTAAAAGACTTCTATTGTTTTGTTGGATATGTTGGCTAATTGAGGAAACCTAAACTTTATATTTTGCTACTATAACTTGCTTGCATTGCTTATTGAACCATGGTTTGTTGGATCCTGTTTTTTTGTAGAGAGAGCAAAAATAATTCACATAGCCCAGGTGGCCATGGCTCAGAGGAATGTGTAGTTGGTGCTAAGCCAAACGCTGCGGGTTCAAGCTCCAGCTTCAGCAGCATTATTTTTCTACAAAAATCGCCAGCTTATCTGAGGCCACCTGTGCGATAGTATGAGACAATATAAATCTATGTCTACTCCTCTGTGCCACGTAGGTTTATGTTATATGGCTTTCCTTCTATGTGTCTATCTGTCTCTCTCTCTCTCTGTTGTATTAATGTCTTGCTTTGTCCGTTGACCTCAGCCGCCAGTGCTGGTATGTGTAGTTCGTGCATTCATGTGCAATGATGCCAAATTCAATGTCAATTCACATACCCAAAAGGATGACGTCAAGTTACCGCAAGTGATTGAATAACTTTTTCCTGAATCTGCAATCAGTGAATCAATCCTGAATGCAATCCTGAATCAGTAATCCATCGCCTATGGTTCTAGTCCAAAAGGGGAATTCATCCAATGTTATATATCCAAGCCCACAGTAAAAAATAAACCAGGGATATCCTGTCAAAAAATCTGTTAAACAATAAATAAAACATAAATCTATTTTAAGTGCTGCCAAATCGTATTTTAATATTCAAATACGAAAATTGTGTTGAACGTTTTTTTTAAAAGGGAAAAATGGATGAAATGGGAAAGTTATCTGAGATATCAAGAATGATTAACTTTAAACGCAACTTAGTGGTTCGAAATTACTCGGGGCTACTCTAGGTACTAAAAATAATATTATCTAATCTAGGCTTCTATTACGGTATAATACGCTAAACAAAAGCAATCCAAAATGTGTGGATGGGTATTATAGTTGGGCACCTTAAAGTCCCCTCCTGGTATGTACATTAATGTTACATAATGTATGCTGCAAGTGTCTACTGATGAAACCAATTAACATATTGCATTGCAAACTGTTGGCATCCTTAAGCATGTCAAGCATCAAACCGATTTTATCAATCATGGTGTATGCAAATGCGGATGTACATATACATGAATGTGGACCTTCAAGCAAACAATACAGGTATTGCTTATCTGACACCACGGAGACAGTGTAGCAGCTGGTTGGTGAGATGTAAATACTCCTGCAGGTATATTCGTGCTTCAAATTAGTTGCAGAATGACAGCATCGCACTGGCTTTATGAAGTGCTATTTAAGGGGAACTGTAACTAATTATAGGCAGATCACGTGGATATTTATTAAATTTGTGATATTAAATTATAGTTAGGTTTACATGGTTTCCGCAGAAATGTATAAGGATTTGGATGGTATCATATGAACTAAATTAAGCTGGAAACACAGTGTTTCGTATAGGGTGTATAGGGTATTGAAGACCTCTCGACGAGTTCTTAGCCAAACCTGTATTCGACGGATATTTTCAATTTTGTATGATGTTACTTGACAAAACTATTAACTTTATATTATAACTATGATTTATGACTATATTTGTACTAAACGCTACTTTAAATATGTGCAACAATCCATTTATATCTTCAGAAATAGAGATAACTCATAGCTCTGGCATCTTCCCTTTTGGCTTCATTTTAAAAAAAAATTAAGACCAAACTAAATCCATCAATTGCAAATTGCCCGCAGTTTTAATGTATTCCTACATAAACCCCTGGGTAAACACACCATCTAATGGGAAATAAATTGCTTAAGTGCAGGTACTTATGATTTTTTATTATCGTCGAACATTTTCGAAATTATTTTTTAAGTAAACAAACACAACAACATCTCGCAAGCAATAACAATTAGATCACTGGGAATGCTACCCTCACTCGACAGCTTGCCCAGCTAAATGAGTCGGGCTAATGGAAAATGCCGCGATCCGAAATAAACACAACACATCATCAAAGTAATAAGGAAAGCAACACACAAAAAAAAATGCAATCCAAACAATTTTCATTAATAATAATCGTTTATACGAAAGATGAACCAAATCCCGTTCCCATTAAGATCATGCCTATACGAAATTTCCATTAAATGGGATTACTCGGGAGGCCACAAGATTAATTTCCACTCTTAATTCATTACATCTGATTATGTGTGTTCTTAAATTATTTTTATTATAAACAATGGTTAATGATCTTGGCGTGGTGATATCGGGGGTGTTTGTTAGCGTCCGTTTCGAATATGTATATCATATTTTGACAGTATGGTTCGAAAGTTTGTGGAAGAGATGGTGATTATGAGCGCTGGTGGTTTGCAACGTTATTAACACGTTAGTAAAAACGGAGCGCTATAAAGCCTTGAAACTTACAAAGCTCGTTACAAAGCCTACTGACCTTTCAGTGCGAGAGAGTTCGTGAAATGGATTTTGCAACAATAACAAGTGGATGCTGATTTTTCCAACAAAATCATCTTCAGTGCTGAAGCTCATTTTCTTTTTGATGGCTTCGTTAATTGTCGAAATTGTCGCATTCGTGGTTCTAAAACCCCACGAGCAATTTTTGAAACAGAAAGCAGGCAGTAACAAGTAATGGTGTTTGTTAAGGTGACTTGATAACCCAGTGTTTAGAGCCTAAATTACAAGATATGGATAAGATCAACATGTGCTTTTAAAAAGACGGTGCCAAATGCCATACAACTGTGGTCTGAGGACAACAATATTACACCGGAAAATCAGTTTCATTTCAAAGCGATACATGACTATTCATGCCGTCTCCAAACTCTGATATACACTGGAACAAAGCCAATGACGGATGCATGGTTGGTCTGGTTGATTTAGAGAAGGCTTTTGACACCGTATGGTTAGAGGGCCTCCATCTAAAGCTAACCAGACTTGGAATAAGCAAACCGCTGCTATATATATGTTGTCAAAAGTGGCAATGTAACTTCTACCACAGAATTTTTTATTAAAAATGGTTTGCAATAAGTTGCGGTAAGCTCGCCAATTCTCTTCGGCATTTACACCAGTGGTATAATAGGTAGTCTTACTCAGGCAATTGCGTATGCGGACGATCTTATCTCGTACAGAACAGCCCCTACTGTTGTGGTCATTCGAATTCTTTTGCAGCGTTACTTCGACAAGATCCAGAGATATTGTGATCGGAAACTATATTGTTTAGGACATCGTTGTCTAGGGCCTCTAGGGATATGAGAAAGAACTAACACAAGCTGGCGATCGTCAGACCAAACCATTTTGTTGTTGTTTTTAAAATATGCCAAAAGCCTATTCACAACAAATTACCCAACTTGGTCACATACTTTTGCCGACTACTGTTGAATCAATTTACGAATGCCAGACCGACATCTTCATCGATGATTGATAAACAACTTTTCAAATGGTTTTCTCGCTGTGGTTTAAATATAATTAGAAAATTATTTTCATCATTATTGCGTGGTCCATGAGCAGCATTCCAACCATAGCCCACCGCACATCATAAAAGTAATATCGCCGAATATACGCGGCGAGTAGATAAAAAAAAATTAAAATATTTTTACATGTCGAACAAAGGGAACGTTTAAGGGAAAGCCAATGTTCCTTTTTCTTTGTTTTGTTCGAAGAAGCATTCATCCTCCAAATTGGTCGATTCCCGTTTCGGTCGGTGGCTGTAGTTAACCCTACTCCTACCCGTACTTGACGTTGTAGGTCTTGTAGTTTCGAAAATTTGTTCAATTAATGGAAACGTATATGCACTTTGAGTGTCATGTACTCTTAGATGCAATAATTGCAGTGATGGAAATATATCTATTTTTTGAGTACGCAAGTCTCCGTCTTTAATGATTGCATTCCCTCGTTCAATCATCTTAGTCAAATAGAGGCGAGTATAGCGATGCACACGATGTGACTTGGGATAAATTTAGATTGCACTTCGGCAATACATCTTGCCAGCGTATAGGCACACAGACAGGCAATGAGAGCATCCCTCGGAAATAATAACATAATAGAGGGAACGTCACTCAACTTAATAAACTATTATTAGATAGCTGTACGGATAATTGAAAACATGGCATGGCACTGTAGAAAGTGCTTGCAAATTGGTTAAAAAACATATAAATAAAGTGCTTGATGATGAAGTGATTCATATCGTCTGTAAAAAGTTGTTTTTGCTTGAGATGCTATCCGGACAAACGATAAAAACATTTTTTAGGAAAAATACTTAATAGGCGGATTTTAAATTATATTAGCTGGACATGTATTCAATGTATTATGTGTTATATGAATTTTTTTCGTTTGAGGCGGTTTGATACCCTCTCCCATAGGAATTTATTAGTTTTGATACATAGTTTGTAACATAGAGAAATTATTTAGCTAGATATACCTTAAAGTATATGGATCGACTCAGAATCGATAGCTGAGTCGATTAAGCCATATCTGTCTATCCGTCCGTCCATCCGTAGTCATGCAGTCTTGACACTATGTTGCGACAATGTCAACTTTAATATTTCTTTGCCATAAAGCCCACATTTTAGTGTTATTGATTTTTAAGGATGGCATGGGATAGGGTATAAAACGATCCTAACAGTGGATTGTAGCCTTCTCATATGGTTAACTGCTTGTTTATCGTGAACAACGAAAGCTGTTTTTTTTAACAGACCTACAATGTGAGCAAATCTTCTCCAGAAACTTCCCACAGCTCGATTACCAGTGGAACCATAGTCCAAAGTAGTGCACCAGCTTTGAAGACATTCCCAAAAGGTGAACATGTAGAAAAACACATTTTGGAATACCCCGTATGTCTTTTAAAAGCGATGAAAATCGTCTACAGAAATCTCGCATAGCTCGTTCTACAGTGGATCAGTAGTTAAAATTCATGTTACTGAGGCAAGGACATTTCCATAGTATGTTTGTGCGGTATACCCTATGAACGTATGAATTTTATAACACACAAGTATTACAAAACGACCCCCATCTATAATTGGATTTATTCAGGCACTCCAATAAATTTAAAAGAATAATTATGTTCTTTCCGACTATTTTAAGAGCGACGTTATTTATTGTTGTCCATACAGAATATGAAATAACACACAAATATAACGAAACGAATGTGAAAGGTGATATTTTTGTACCTGCCTGATTATAAACAAAGTGCCAGCAGCACATCCTTTGTGGAATAAACTGAGGTACCCACTTCAGTATATATATTTAGGAAATCTTCGGGCCCTCTAAGAATATCCATTATTTGCGACTAAAATTTTGTTCAACGATAAGGCCCATTTGTAAATAAATGGATACGTCAACAAACTGAATTGAGGTATTTAGAGCTGCTATTACAATGGTTTTTTGATGTTTGGCTGCTGAAATCTTCATTCTATTACTTACTTAAGGGCTATGTCTCAGCTGCACAACAAGCAATGGAAGATTTCTGGAGATGAAAATTGTTTTTCTGACTGTTAAATTCGAAGCCATTAATACGTTAGGGCTGTTTATTCACTTATAAAATATAATGGAAAATTATATTTCCCGCTTTTTCTCACTGTCTGTCTGAAATTTGATCAATACGGACCTCAAAATCCTATCTAAGTGCCTCTAGTTGCGTGTTTCAAGTTTGAGTCAGTTATGACGAGGTCTTCCTTCACTGCGTTTACGCCTGGCTGAGAAGTGAACACTAAGATCCCAAGCCATCTTTCACGTCCAATGCGACATTTTTTGACTACAGACAGTTTCGCTTAGCTACTTGCTACAAAGCCTGTAAAGATGAGGTTATTAAGAGTATAATTTGATGAACGAATAATTTCAAGACTTGGAACAGTGAATAGGGATCATGTGATATCACACATCAAAAGTTGGGGATATGAAAATCCTAAGTATCGCCAACTATTAATATTTAATCGGAAGCCATACCCAACAAACAATTATTCCTCTATAAGGCAATCAAATTTATTTTCCACAAACAATTTTTTCTTACTTACTTACTTAAATGGCGCTACAGTCCGGAATTAAACTGGGCCTCAACCAACATACCTCTCCAATTAGCCCGGTCCTTAGCTAACTGCCTCCAGTTGCGCACTCTAAGTTGGCTGAGGTCGGTTTCTACTTGTGCGCGCCCACTTAAGGCGAATTATTCCTCTACTACGTCCGACGTCTGGCTGGGAATCGAAGACTCTGCGAGCCGGAGTATTGGTGTCCATTCGTTCTACATGTCCTTGCCATCTTAATCGTCCACCGCGGAGTTTTTTTTGACCAGGGGCATGTCGCTGCACAGCTCATATAGTTCTTGGTTGAAGTTGAATCTTCGTCTCCATAGCCCGTCAACGCAAACGGGACCAACGATTTTTCGAAGAATGTTCCTCTTAAATCGACCAAGGATTTCTACATCCGCTTTTGAGACGGTCCATGCTTCAGCGCCGTAGAGCAGACTGGTATGATCAGGGTCTTATATAAGATCTCCTTAGTAGTTCGAGTGAGGGCTTTACTGCTGAATTGCCTTCTTAGCCCGAAGAAAACAAAGCAATTATTTCTATACGCCTTATTATAGTACTTGTGCGCAGAGGTTGCGCATTTTTGAGGTCGATTGTTTGGGTAGAAGACTGCTTAAGACATTATGCATGAAAATTCACAAGCATAACCGACATTTAGATGGTAAAACCTCAGTAAGGTTGTTTTTAAGCTTCCGGAGATGTGTGTACATGTAGCATACTTTAAGATGTTTCAGCAGAACTTCTCAAGAAGTTAATCCGAAGCAAAGTATGTATAGAGCTTACGAATGAAGGCTTTAAAAGGCTAAGGTTAGAAGATCGGGAAAAAGATGAAAAGATGAAAAGATCGGGGAAAAGGTGAAAAGGCGAAGAGATAGGGAACCTACCGGAGAATAAGTCAACGTGCGAGAGAACGCGAAGAGTAAGATAAGAGTTTTTATAAATTTAATTTAATTGAATTTCATAGTTTCATAATAACGAATCGAGTTTCAATAATTATAAATAATATAAAAAAACGTAAAAACAAAAAAGAAAATAATAAAAATATTATGGGGATCACCACGTAAGCTACACCGCCTAAAATCTAGAACGACGAAAATCTCGAAAATAAATCTTATAAATCTCGAAAGCAAAAATCTCGAATGGCACAAGATCTATAATCTACAGCGTGTCCGCCGGGTAGGTATACTAGTTTGTTTTGCCGCCATTTTGGTAAACATTAGTCTTGACAGTTCATATTTGGCAGTCGTGAAGTAGACACGTAGCAAATTTATTATGGAAAACTTTTTAACGCCACAACTGCATGCTTTGGGCTTGATTTACATGTGATATCAAAAAGACGGTGCCACATCGCATACATCCAGGATTACAATGGAATTACTGCGAGACCTCTTTTTACAACAAGTTATATACAAACAAAGAAGTATACCTTCCCGGCGGACACCCTTTCTAGACCTTGTCTAAAAAAAAAATTCGAATACATTTTTTTCGAGATTTTTAAAATATTGAGATTTTGATTCTAAGTAAAAATTATTATTAGAAAAAATAATGGTTTGACAATTTTTTTCTAGAAAAATGTTTTACTTCAAATTAACAACAGTGTTAACATAGAACACATCATTTTTCTGCACTTTATTTTTATGATACATAAAACCATTTATGTCCACTTCAATTGACCCCTATTTGTGGTTATCTGATTAACTTCCATATTTGTGCACTAATAGGTTGTTTATGTTGTCGCAACAAAAAGTAAAACGGAAAGAAAAAAAGCATGTCCATCAAATTTCAGAAGACCTGTTTGCATTGCGTGAACAGTTTTCTAAATGAGCAAATCTAGACATAATATTAATTTTTATTATTTGTCTCAAAAATTAATATTAATTCTAGATTTTTGTCATTCGAGACTATTTTTTTTTTCAAAATTGATGGTGTTCCAGAGTTTGCTCTCGAGATTTTTTTTCTAGATTTTTTTTTTGTATTTTATTTTTCTAGATATCGTGGTTAATTCAAATTATGTCATTTTACAACTTCGAGAAGCCTTGCAAATATTTTCGGAAAGAAATTTTGGGAAGCCTATAATTCGCTTCTATAAAGCCTTTTACAGCAAACAAAGTATTTTCTGTAAGGCTTTTTAGAAGTTTTAGAAATTGTTAGTTGGGTACCACCCTAAAATAAAAGTTACAATTGATATTTAAAAGAAGAAATGCAAAGGCTAAACATTTTGTTTGTTAATAACTAACTCCCGATTATTTTTTTATGTTTTTTTATTAATATCCCCTACAATGAGTTTCTGAATATTTTCTCATTTTCAACACAGTAACTGAACTGTATTATACTGGATTTTGAAGTGATTTGTAATTGTATTGAATGAAAATGAATATCACCGTGCAAACGTCAAACAAAGTATAGCTATGAGCTTAATGCGATTATGAATTTCGAAAAAGTCCTTATTAAGATAATTTATTACCTCTACCGAAGTTAGTACCCATGTGAGTGGGTACTATTCATAAGTTACAAGAAATTGACAAACATAAAAATATTTTCCAACAAGTGTCCTTGACAATCACATTCCATGACAAAAAAAAGATTATTTATGCATATGACGGGTTGGCACTCCAGGAACGATGTTCGCAAGTTTTACCAAAGTATAACTGAAGAATGGAACCTCAGCATTGTTTGCCCGATCCACAAAAAAGGAGACCCTCTAAAGTGCGCCAACTACAGAGGCATAAGTCTCCTCCACATCGCCTACAAGATCTTATCTGCCGTAATATGTGAAACCGTTTACCAACAACTGATCGGCCCTTATCAGTGTGGTTTAAGGCCAGGAAAGTCCACAACCGATCAAATTTTCACACTTCGGCAGATCCTGGAAAAAACCCAAGATGTCCAAATCGATACCCATCACGTATTCATCGATTTCAAAGACGGAGGATTCTCGCTGCTCCATCAGCATCGAAAACGATCATTGGTCGGACCCAACGTGATTCATAGCCACGTTTGTAAAGAGAAGGAAGCGGCAAAAATTGATTTAGCAGTAAATGAAGGCAAGACGAAGTATATGCTGTCAACACGATAGGACACACAACATCGACGAATTGGATAGAACGTCCATCTCGGCCCGCTATTAAATCTGACAACAACATCTCGTCAGAAATTAAACGAAGAATTACTCTTACCAACCGCTGTTTCTTTGGGCTAAGAAGTCAATTTAGTAGTAAAGCCGCCACTCGAACTACTAAGGATCAAGACTCTGATAATCCCAGTCTTGCTCTACGCGCTGAAGCATGGACCGTCTCAAAAGCGGATAAAGAAATCCTTGACCGATTTGAGAGGAAAATTCTTCGAAAAATCTTCGGTCCCGTTTGCGTTGAAGGGCTATGGAGACGAAGATTCAACCAAGAACTATACGAGCTGTACAGCGACATGCCCCTGGTCAAAAAAACTCCGCATTTAACGTTTAAGAAGGCTAGGATATGTAGCACGAATGGACACCAATATTTCGGCTCGCAGAGTCTTCGATTCCCAGCCAGACGTCGGACGCAGTAGAGGAAGACCTCGCCTTAAGTGGCGCGCACAAGTAGAAACCGACCTCAGCCAACTTGGAGTGCGTAACTGGAGGAAGTTAGATAAGGACCGGGTTAATTGGAGAGGCATGTTGGTTGAGGCCCAGGTTCATTCCGGACTGTAGCGCCACTTAAAACAATGAGCCAGATATTATAAAGAATTTCAAAACGTACATAAACTAGCTACCACTTCCTACAAGAGTTCCCAATTACAGTGACGTTGTTCTTATTTCCGCATTACATACAATTTGGCCAACTCTACTTACCCTCAATTGAGGTTATCATATAAATACTTTTCAACAAGTGTCCCAACACAAATCTTGGCCATTTAAAAAAAAATGAAAAAAAAATGTAAATAATAATTAAATACAAAACGTAATTACAACAATATTTTAGTCGTTTAATTAATTCGATTAAATTTCATTAACGATTTAGCACATCGGCTACAACGCTGCCAAATGGCAGCCATATGCAAAGAATATTCCCATCGTGACAGGATACATTTTTCAAATTAATTTCCCGCATTAATGCCATCGTAAAACTACGGTATTAACAATTTGTCCGAGTCCGTGCACCACCTATCGACTCTCTTGCCTATAGAGTATGCCAGAGATAAAAAAAGAAATGCTACACAAAATTGCAAATTGAGATCTAAAAATGCAAAGCACATACAACGCACCCTCTCTAGCCGGCCATCGGCTCATTATTCTCAATTTTATTTATCAATTTCATCTCATTACAATTTTTTTTTTAAACAGAAAATAAAAGAGGATCAGCGCAGGAAACTTGGCAACCATCGGAAACGGTTTGTACACGAAAATAGCTTCACACTCTGTGGCACTCCTGAATAAACAAAATAATCGAAAGCTAGGCGGCTGCCATGGCAAGTCCTCGAGGCCGTGAGATGCTATTATACCATGATCCATCCTCAGATGTCACCACTCATTAATTGCATTTCGCTAGAATAGACTGCCCGTCTGCCCCTACGTTCCGCGTGCGAGTACCACACTGCTTCGTGTGTATGACGGTCTTAATATGTGTGTGCGCGCTTGAAACCAATTAAAATCCACAGAAGCGTGAAGGAACTTTAACAATTTAGCAATAAAGTTGAATGCGCGCTGAATGTCAGCCTCGATGAGGTGTCCCTCCTTCTGCGTTCGGACGACGACACCCGATGTTGCCGTGCGTCGCTCGGTTGGTCGTTCGGTGCGTTAGCGTTGCGGCTTAGCAAACTGCTTATGATGTTGTCATTATGCGAGGAGCCTGTTTAAATTGGTTTCGTTTATCTCGCTGAGTAATATCTGCCCTGAGGTTAAGTGGAGGCGGCGAAGGAGTGTAACTCCACACGTGTTCGTACGTTGTGTGTTTAATGAAAATATGCCCTCGCCTTAGGGATGCATTCACGCGTAACTCTATGCATTTGGGTTTATTAATTTTAGAAATTGCAGAAGCTGCAGAATGTAGGGTAGATGGGGATGGGGATTAAAAGTATTTAGAGAAAATCATTTTTAAAAGTTAATTTATTGTTGTACTGACTTAAGTTTCATTCAATACGATTAGGATACGGAGTTAAGTAAAATAAATTGTATTCGGGCTACTTGCACGAATTCATTTATTTAACTATCCGATGATTACTGTCTGAATAACGTAGATTTAGCTGATTCATAGAAGCCGCATGTTAACAAACCTAATTCTGAACTGAAATTGAAGGCAATGGAATTGACCCATTCGAGAGTAAATTAAGACCATTGGGCATTATAGAACTAGGGTAGACATGGCACAGTCGCTTCACAGCAATATTACAACCAAAAGAAAGCCCTGCCAGAATGGCCGATGTAGAATATCCGGCCTGATGTCCTCAGTCCGAGCATGGAACTGGGCCTGAAGGTTGGGGCAGTGGTTTCGATTGAGTATCATTAAGAATAATCTACTAAAAAAGGACACCCTCTAAACTGCGCCACAGAGGCATACGTTTTCTCAACATATCTACAAGATCCAATCTGCCGTAATATATGAACACCTGAAACCTATTATCTGATCGGCCCTTATCAGTGTGGTTTAATGCCAGGAAAGTCTACAACTGTTCAAATCTTCACACTTCGGCAGATCGTGGAAAAATCCAAGAGGCTCAAATCGATACCGATACCGGAGTAAACAGAGTCATGTCTAATTTTGGTATACTTTCCATGGACATGTAGAACGAACGGACACTAATACTCCGGTTCGCAGAGTTTTCGATTCCCAGCCTCAACAAACTTGGAATGCGCAACTGGATGCAGTTAGCCAAGGACCGGGGTAGTTGCAGAGGCATGTTGGTTGAGCCCAAGGTTCACGGCGGACTGTAGCGATACTTAAATGACGGTCATGTTAAACGACAAAAGAGCAACTAAAGGATGTCCCAAAATTCACGCAAAATGTATTTTTTATAGAAAATACTGATTTAGAAAGCTCAATTATTTTTATTAAATCATATAGTACACTGGGGCGTTGTATGGAATAGCTCATTGGATGAATGGTATCCACGGCTTTGCTGGCTGAATTTCTTTAATACCCCGCCCAATTTCCTCTTTCGAGGTTTTAGTGGTCAAAGGTCTATGGTTGTTTGCATAGACCTTTGACTAAAAAAACAAAAATAAAAATCCAATGTCGTTAAATCGCAGGATCTTGATGGCCAATTCCGATCGCAAAAACGGCCGAATGACTCATGCAGTAATTGGATTGTTTCTCTGGCTGTGTGGCATGTTGAAACCACATGTAAGTCACATCCATATCTTGTAATTTAGGCCCTTAAAACTTGGTGATCATGTCACGACAACGAACACCATTAACTGTTACTGCTAAAAAAAAACACATTATCGAAGAAGAATGGTCCGATTATGAAAATGCGTTTTTCTTTCATTTTGCGCTCCATTTTTACTAACCCCGAACTGTCAGTTGTCAAATTGTAATCATTTTTCCGTTGGCAACTTAGTACTATTAAATGGCGCAAAATTTTAATGTTCCGTAAAGTATGGGACACCCTTTATTTCGCTAAAAAAGGGTGTTTTTTTTTAGAGGTATAGAAATTTAAGTTGGCAGCACTGTTTTTACTGGCAGCCATTTTGTGAGCTGTCAAGTGATTTATTTTTAGTCTGGTTCAGCGTTTCAATATGAATAGACTGACGTCTGAAAAACGCTTCTTAATTGTGCAAATTTATATTGAAAATCATGGCAATTAATTCGATTGAGAATAGAACGTTTTCGCACCACGTTTACTCTAAATGATAATACTCACGCACAGAGACGTCGTACAGTGCGTAGAGAAAAAGTCATTGCTGCTGTAGAGCAGAGCTTAAAGACTTGAATCAGTCAATTCGCCATCTTGCACAGAATTGGATATGTGTCCATCCACTTTATAGGGCTTTTTGCGGAAAGATTTTGGTTTGCGTGAATAACAAATGCAACTTGTGCAACAATTGAAGCCACAGGAGCACAAAGCAAGGCGTAGATTCGGTGAATGGGCGCAACACAAGATTGCTGTTGATCCCAATTTTTAAAAGCGAGTTTTGTTTAGAGATGAGGCTCACTTTTGGTTGAATGGATACGTCAATAAACAAACCATCCGAATTTTTATAGTGGTGATAGTTCTTAAGTGTATGTTGAGACACCGTTACATCCACAAAACTGACTGTTTGGTGTGCTTTTAGTATTGGTGGAATAATTGGTTTGTAGTTCTTTAAAATGATGCTGGACAGAGCGTTACAGTCAATGGTGACTGATATAGGGCCATCATTTCGCGTTACTGTGAATTGGCCTCCAAGATCGTGCGATTTAATGCCGCTTGCCTATTTACTGTGGGGATATGTGAAGTCGGTTGTCTACGCCGATAAGCCCGAAACGATTGACCACTTGGATGACAGCATTCGCCGCGTTACGTCCACAAATGGTTGAAAAAGTCATCGAAAATTGGACCTCTAGATAAGCATATGCGCGAGCTAGCCGTGGCGGTCATATGCCAAAAAAATATAACGCCAGAAAATTATCTTAAAATAAATATCATGTCAATTTAAAAAAAAAATCATTTTTGTTTTATTCCATTTCAAAGTTCTATTCCTCTAAAAAAAACATTCTTTACACCCTTTAAGTGCAATGCTCCAGACCGGAAATAGTCAAACAATTACACATTGGATGTTTAACCAACCAACCAGATCAATTATTTTGCATCACAATTTTTTTTCGAAATATTTAAAAATTTTACCGAAAAACGTTTTTTTACTGAAAACGCCCCCAAAAAGTGGGCGGGGCAACGAACTTTGTATAAACGAAATACACTTTTTCAAAATCTCTAACGGTTCGACCAAAAACAACGTTTTTCACCTGCATATGGTATAAGATGGCCTCCAAAAAGTGGGCGTGGGTAAAAATGATTTTTGGAAGAAATGTTTACATTACCATAATTAATTATTTTGTATAAATTTTTTTTTCGAAATGTTCAAAATTTGACCGCAAAAAGTTTTTTTTACAAAAAACGCCCGCAAAAAGTGGGCGTGGCAGAAAACTTTGTATAGACGAAATATAGATATGAAGATTGTATAGATAAAAACTGTAACGGTTTGACGTAAAACTATGTTTTTCCAAAAAGAGGGCGTGGCAACCAAATTTCATCATCCTAGCTCAAAATTTAAGGCCCAAAAACTGGTGACGTACGGACGGACGGACGGACAGACATGGGTAAATCGACTCAGCTATCGATTCTGAGTTGATCCATATACTTTGAGGTATAGCAAGCTCAATTATTTCTCTATGTTACAAACTATGTATCAAAACGAATATACCCCTATGGGATAGGGTATAAACAGTAAGTCGCTATCAAACTAGAAAAGTTTTTAAGCCAATACGAGCGCTTAAACTTCAAAACATCATTCTGCATTTAAATACGTCATCAATTCCGGTGGGTAACTGGGAAACCTACATCACAACTCAAACCACTTAACTCTACATTAAGCGACTGAACATCAATATATTCTCCACCCAGGAAGCTACACGTAGATAACGTATCTACACCCGCCCCCAAACCACCCACTTATCGACTAACAATTAACCGCGACATCGCCATCATACAATTATCGTACACGACTTATTAGCTAGCCAGTTAACCAGTGGCATATTTCCAGAGCTACCGTTTGCATTCGGTTATCTAATCTGTTCGCATTAGCATGAAACTATTATTATTACCATAATACTAAAGATTCAATTTTCCAGATAATATTTATGACCAATTTGGTTATTAATACCCGGCCGTCGGATTTCTCTGCCACTGATGTGTTTGTGTGAATGTATTATTTACCCCGGGGGCACCTGTGTGTATATTGTATGACACCCCTCTTGGCTATCATCGTCAGTACCACCACCTATGGCTCAGAGATACACTCGCGCAAGAGGAAGAGTACAAGGTGCTAATCAATATCGATAGTTGGCATCATCACATAAATGCCCTGGCGAACAGCAGTACAACCCTTCTGGCGCGCGGATGTAATCGGTGTTCATGTATCAGCGCTTAGAATGCCATTTGTATCACATTATAATGTACCGCCCTCCGCCGCCGCCACCAAGACGTCCTTTTCATCATATTGTGTATATGTGTGTGTGTGTGTTTTTGTATCTATTCTATGTGGCAATAACAATAGCAATCCATTTAGTATGCACAGATTGTTGCAATGTTAATTTATTCTAATTAGTCAATAAATCTCAATTAATATCGTACTCGCAATGTGGACACGACCCCCATGTGACCACCACCACAACCCCACCAACACGCTGCCATACAACATTGCTATCGTTCGCTGTTTATAACCCCACAAGGCGGCAGATTGCTGAGGGGGATGTACTCGTCGATTTGAGTGCAGTGTGCATTTTCGATGGATGGATAGAGGGGGTGGTATTTAATAGAACATTTAACGCAGTGTATTGTGCACTGAATACAGTTTATGGGACAGTCTGTGACGTTTTACATAAAGCATTGTTGAAATATTGTTTTTACAAAAATGCAAGGTTTATTATTTTTTTAATGGCTTAGTCGCACCCTGAGAACTGTGGCTCATTTTGCTAATTCTTGGTTGCAAAAATCATAACTCCTCCGCAGTATAGTTGTTGCACATGTAAAATGAATTTTTTTATTTTTTAAACGTTTATTTATTCACATAATATATATTATTTAATAATTAATAGCCAAAACAAACTTAAAAGCTATACATATGAAGTTGAAAAAAGTAAATGACCTTTATGGTTCGCAATACATTTTGTTTATATTGTTTTGTTTATAACTATGTAAAGGTAAATTTTGATATCTTGTAATTAATAATTTTTAATATTTTTGTGTGTTTTATTTTTAAATAGGAAAATGTTAATAAAACCTATTAGAAGACAGTTAACCGATATAAACCTATATAGGTCCTGTCATGTGATCTTAATTGCATCGGCTAACTAAGAAAAAATAAGCACAACCCTTACTTCTCCCAGTTATCGTTAGATCAAAAATCACATGACAGGGCCTAGTTTTACTTAATCCTAAGTTTCGGGTTCAGTCCAGTCTAGCCATCAGTACCTATTTGTATCTATTCAACCTTTTAGTGTTACTTTTATCGCATACAGGTATGCTAGTGCAGTATCTTATTCGATCAGTATTCCCACCCACCGACTCAAAAGGCTCGTAATGGGTTCTTTTATCTGTTGCTCTCCTTGCAGCAAGGTATATAATTGGGTCGTTCGTTGAGTGTGATAAGAAGCCATATGCATCCAGAAACAGGAATGCCCCTGGCGGAATGTATCCACTTCAGTATGACATTGTCAATTCTAGACACACCTGAAGCGTCCAAAAGTCTTTTGTTTGAGATGTAGTGTCTAAAATCGGAATGTGCACTCCTATAAAACTGCATGCAGGCTCTGAGACATTTGCACTCGAGCACTCGGATTTTTTCAATATACAAGGGGTAATGTTCCACCACACAGGACTCGCATAAGTCAGAATTGAATGATCTTCACATCGGATCTTAGATAGTTGGAATAACAATGACGACATGAATGCCGCTCTTGCCTTCTCTAATTGAATATTTAGGTACTCATTAAATGCAAAAATTTGTCCAAATGAACACCTAAATATTTCACAAAGGTCTTTGACTCAATCTGAAGACCATTTGAACTCGTTATTTTTAGATTTCTCCAGTTGCGTCTCAAATCTGAATTACCACGTCCTGTTGTGGGGCGGAATAGTATGGTTTTACATTTTGAAAAGTTGATTTTAAGTTGCCATTGGGAGCAGAAACCTTCAAACCTATCAAACTTGCTTTGAAGTTGAGTTTGGGTGTTTTCAATTGTTGAGCCGCTTGCATACAGTGTAGCATCGTCGGCAAATGCCAGTGAATTATCGAGTTCCCTAAGTATATCAGAAATGTAGATACTAAAAAGCTGCGGAGCAGTTACTGTTCCTTGCAGAAGACCATTAGTGACCTTAAAAACATCAGCTGTCGAGTATTCTCCATCTGTTTCTACAATTTGCTTTCCGTGTATCATGGATACTATCGTGTTTGTTAGATGATAAGGAAATTAATATCGAACAAGTTTGTAAATTAATCCGTCGATCCAAACCGTGTCAAAAGCTTTTTCGATATCTACCAGGCAGGCAGTTGTAAATCTTTTGGCGTTAAGATTCCTGTTAATATCCGAAATCAGTTTCGTAGTTGCATGCACTGCCGAGTGATTTTTTTTTCCGCGGTATAATCTACTTTTCATTACAGAACAACAAAATAGATTTACTAATAATTACCTCAAAGATCTTCCCGATACTAAGCAGGAGACTTATTGGCCTATAGTTAAATTTATATATAGATATAGACTGTGTGATTGTGAATAACCCTTCGGTTTAAGGGTTAGTAATAAACTCGAGGTAAGGCATGCCTGTTGTAAAAGGCGACTTAAATCCACTTCCTGTAAAATATCTGTGTCTAAAGGAGCTCGACGACACTAGAAGTGTTTGCCTAAAAGACGACAACGACGTTTTTCTAACTTCTATAACAACATCAACAATGTCAAACTGTCCTGATATCAGAAAAACCCTTGTGTTGTAGCTACATGATTCGTCTTGCATCATGCTTAAAGAATGACATCCTTAACGATGTACAACACAGACAACACGCTGCATGAGTGATTTCAGAAAGTTTTAATATTTTCATATTTGTGCATCCATGAATGTGTGGTGTGTAAGCCGAACTAGGCGGTTCTGGTGGAATGACGACCATGTTCGTCTGGAATAGCCATAGGAATGAGTAATGCGAAGGCATGAGTAACCACGGACCCAATAGTCAAATTGAAGTCGAGATTTAAATCAAACCGAGACCGAAAATGGGTCTGTCGAATTTTTGGTAAAATTTTAAAGGAATTCGAAAAAATCATTTAAAGCAACAACGTCAGTAATATTAATATGTAATTGGGTTGGGATAGGATCGGATGGAGTATTAAACAATACGCACATATATTTTTTTTCAACTAATTTTAACAGCTGAAGCTTTGCATTGCATGTCTTTCAGTTTCAGGCGACACAGCTTTATCACCATTAATGTTATCCCGAATTCCGTTATCGCTCTATAAAGCTATTACTTTGAATGCTATACTACAAAAAATTGCACAATGGCGGGACCTCCTGTTTAATGTCGACTCCATACGGCTATGAGATAAGCTATTATTGAGAATTGATACTACTCGAATGATTTGGCAGATCAGTGCCAGTGAAAAGTCATTTAGATGTTGATATGACTGGGAAATTAACCCACACCTTCTGTTCTGCAGTTCATCGCACTTACCTTCGCGCCACATGAATTATCTCGCCTTGAAATACGTTGGTCTTCCTTTGGTCTTGCAGTAGCGTGAATATATAGACTATGGTTGATCAACGGGCCGAAGGCTACGCTCGTACTTGCTAAAAATGTATTTTGCGCAACGGCCTTCACAAAAATGTTGAATAGGATCCTCAATACTGTATGGTAGTTTCAAACATCCAGATTTGGTTGATAGTTTGGCACATGCCAACTTCTATGGTAGAACTTCCGTATATGAAGAGTTCTGCTGATTATCCTTCAGAACCGGATTCCTTGACGTTTACTGAAGCTAGGCCGCTTTCCAGCCCTAAGGCTCACTCAACATTATGACCTTGAAGCAGCTGCTGCAAATGCTACCTGAATGCATCTACATCTGACTAGGTTGCCATTGTTCTTTTATAACCTACGTTCCTGCTAAGAAGCCAGCTGCCAGTTGTTTCCGTGAATTCACGGATTCGCTTTTTGTCGGAGACTCTTTGATTTCCCGGAGCTGAAATGCTGCATGTTTCCTTTTTCCAACATGTAATAATTCACTCGTCGCGCACTGTTCAATAGAAAACATCATTGCGTCGCAGGTGAACACAACACCTCCCCTGAGGGTTACACTCAAATAGATATCTCATTCTACAGTCGCAGTGCATAGATACACGCCATGCTGTCCATTTGTATCTATTAGGCATTTCGCGTTTAATTGACCCCGAACACACTGCATTTGACCGGGGGAATGCTATGCTCCGCTTTGTTCACATTCACATCTAATCGATTGCATCGCATTAATTTCACAATATTTGCCACCGAATTGAGCACCGTATGTACGCTGAATAACACTAACACCAGCACCATCAATATTATCAAATTCAATTGCTCGTCGCCCGTTGCGGTGGTTCGGAATTTAAACTCTGGCCATACGGCGTCGTCCCCATGCACCAGCAGCATTGACAATATAAAATATGATTTCATTGGCAGAGAGCCATATTATAAATAATTTCATTAAATTGCTTGACACACTGATCTACCCCCGTGTGCACCACCATCAACATCATAATTGTAGCCGCGGTCATTTGAATCCGACAGAGGACAAGTAGTAAAATATGAAAAAAAAAAAATCTGTTCTCGTAAAAAAAAATTGATTTCATTAAGCCAGCCTTTTGTCCTCCCCCCCACGCACGCACACCTGCACTACACACCCACCTCAATCGCACACACAAACGCACAATCTATCTATCCATCTAGTTGTTGTAAGCAAAGTGTATCTATACTTCAGTGTGCTCTATTCCCAGATACATTGTATCACAAGAGCGACACTGGCTCCGCCTCCCCATTGGTCTCGTTGGCTGGCTGTTGGCTGCTGGCTGATGTTGCCCACGATGATGGTGTACTAATTGATTTATAAATAATTACACAAAAATAAAACAAATAAGCGCGCGAATATGTATTGTTCGTTCGCCGTGACTGTATACACACACACATATGCTATAGCGATTTAAAATTCGAAAAGCAAAACTCTGAAGCCCCTCAGATTAATAGGCTATAATCAAAATCACTGAATCCATGTTCTATTTACTACAACAACAGATAGTATCTGATGGTGGTGCTGTTATGGGCCAATAAAGGGATTAAATTATTTGCAGATACAAATTCATTTTCAACAAGAGCGGGAAATATCTAAAATGCGGTTAAGCAGAGAGTAGCATTTGATTTTGATTTGTTTTACAAATACATGTCCGGCCGACGGAAGGTTGCCGTCCTAGCCGCACTAGGTATTAATGTTCAATTACATTGAGGCTTTTCCGCTAGGAATTCAATAATTCATCGATTTAGTTTTGCGTTATGCATGCGGTAGTTTAAACGGGCCATAAGTGGTAGTGGATTTAGCAGCAATTATTGCCGCCGGATATTGAAATTGATTGCGAAAGTAGCAACTTGCGAGGATGAATAAATAAAAGCCCGACCGCATGATGGTTGCTCATGGCACTTTTTTTTAAAAATTGGGAATAAATAAAATTCACATCCATGTTCACCTATTTATCGTTTGGGAAGAGGGAGTTTAAGGAAATGGTCAGGATAACCAATTTGGTTAACACAAGCCATTAAAAAAAAATATATATTTCAAATGTTTTAAACAATTTCCGTTCAATAAATTTTTTTAAATACATGAGTTGTGAATTTTAAAGACTCTTATTTCAGTGCTCATATTTTATATAGAAAGGTCGTCACACAATGGTTTTGCCAGGACGGCGCTGGAAAAGGATTAAATCAGCGGTGGTGTTAGGATGAACAAAATAAAAACCGACATGGGCTGTTGTGAGATATTCCGTCATCAGGTCATCAAGGAATCTCAAGGGTTATTCATTCTGTAGTTGTTGCTGATAGTCGTGTTTCATAGTTGTATCGAATAAATCCGAACTGGCCGTTCTAGTTGGGGGTTTGTTCTTTGGATTAACTACTTAATTACGAAAATTCCAACGAACAAACCAATTGGGCTCAGTGGCGTGCTGGTTAGTGCGATGAACTGACGCGCAGAAGGTCTGGGTTCAATTCCCAGACGTAGCAACACCCGCATGATTTTTCACTGGCTATCCTCTCGTGATGATTTGAGCTTCATAGGTTTAGAAGGAGGGAAGTACAACGGCTTTACGAGAAGATGAACATATCAGACGCCTACAATCCACTGTGTGGATCGTTTTATACCCTATCCCATCCCTTAAAATGTGGGCAAAGAGATATTAAAATTGACATTGTCACAACATATTGTTCACAATCTTTTAAAGTTCGACAAAAACCACCGTTTTTCTACTGAATATGGTATGGCATAGGATATAGAAATGGTTTTAGCATGAAAATGACTCCAAAAAGTGGGAGTGAGTTAAATAGATATATGGACGAAATGTCATTAGAACAAGAACGAGGCCTACAAGGCTAATCTGCAGGTGAAGACGAGAGCTGGCGTTGAGCTCTATAGGCAGAGAAGAAGGCAAGAACACCGGCTTTTCAGAAAGAAGAAAAAAGAGCAAAAAAGCGCGCGATCCGTGATATAGATAGTTGCCACTCCAGGAACGGTGTTAGCAAGTTTTACCAAAGTGTAAAACGTCAAAGCCAAGGATACAAGGCTCGAACTGAATCCTGTCGAGATGAACAAGGAAATATTGTAGTTGAGACACAGTCGATGCTGAGGATATGGAAGAACAACTTCCGCAGACTGTTAAACGCCGATGACGAACAGCATTCCGCTGCCAGGCAGAACGAACTATTCAATATTGGAAACAACAGCGAAAACTGCCAACCACCCGTCCTGAGTGAAGTGAGGATAGCAATATCTAAACTCAAGCTTAATAAGGCTGCCGGAAATGATGGCCTTCCCGCTGAGCTGTATAAAGCCGGCGGAGATGACTTAGAAACATCCACCAACTCATAAACGAAATCTGGTCGGAAAAAAGTATGCATGAAGAATGGAACCTCATCATCGTTTGCCCGATCCACAAGAAAGGAGATCCTCTAAGCTCCGCCAACTACAGAGGAATAAGTCTCCTCAACATCGCCTTCAAGATCCTATCTGCCGTAATATGTGAACGCCTGAAACCGTTTACCAACAACCTGATCGGTCATTATCAATGTGGGTTAAGGTCAGGAAAGTCCGCATCCGATCATATTTTCACACTTCGGCAGATCCTGGAAAAAACCCAAGATGTTTAAATCGATACCTACCACCTATACACAAGCATTTATAGAGACGATCTATACAGAGCCATGTCTAGTTTTGGTATACCGCCCAAACTCGTCCGTTTGTGTAGGATGACGATGGAGAATTCTGGTCGCTACATCAGGGTCGGAAACAACCACACCGACACATTCGATACCAAAAAAAGGTATAGGCACGGCGATGCGCTATCATGTGACTTCTTGAATTTGATTCTTGAGAGGATTGTGCAAAACTCACGAGCCAACACCAGAGGCACAATTTTCCAAAAATCGGTACAACTACTAGTATACGATGACGATATTGACATCATTGGTCGGACCCATAAGCACGCTAGCTAGTAAAAGAAGCGGCAAAAATTGGTTTAGCAGTAAATGAGGGCAAGACGAAGTATATGCAGTTAACATGAAAGGACACACAATATTGACGAATTTGACGTCAACATTGACAGATATAAGTTTGAGGTAGTACGGGACTTTGTCTATCTCGGCTTCGCTATTAACTCAGACAACAACATCTCGTCAGAAATGAAACGAAGAATTACTCTTGCCAAACGCTGTTTCTTCGGGCTAAGAAGGCAATTTAGTAGTAAAGCCCTCACTCGAAATACTAAGGAAATCCTATATAAGACCCTGATCATCCCAGTCCTGCTCTACGGCGCTGAAGCATGGACCTTCTCAAAAAAAATGCTTGGTCGATTTAAGAGGAAATTCTTCGAAAAATATTCGGTCCCATTTGCGTTGACAGGCTATGCAGACGAAGATTCAACCAAGAGCTATACGAGCTGTACAGCTACATGCTCCTGGTCGAAACCTCCGCATTGGACGTTTAAGATGGCTTGGACATGTAGAGTGAATGCACACAAATTGACCGGCTAGCAGAGTCTTCGATTCCCTGCCAGACGTCGGACGCAGTAAAGGTAGACCCTTCCTTAAGTGGCGCGCACAAGTAGAAACCGACCTCAAGCAATTTTAAAATTTTATTGAAAAACGGCTTTTACTTAAGAAAGCTTTGTATGGACGAAATATAGAGTTAGTATTGTCTAAGAACGTATATTTGAAAAAAAATACGTTTTTCTAAAGACAGGATGTGGAACTGCGCAGTTACGAACTTAATGCCAAAACTAATATACTCCCATGGCATAGGGTATAAGAACACGAAAACGCTCGATCGAATGTATAGAGAGGGGTCACTCCAGGCAAGTCTTACCAAAGTGTTAAACGTCATAGCCAGGGTTAGAAGGCGGAAACAAAATCCATTTACGATAAACGTAACGGCGATGATGAACAATCTCGCTTTCAAGCAGATCGAACTATTCAATATCACTGAAGAGAGCGAACACTATCCGCCACCCGACCTAAATGAAGTGAGTACGGCTTTATCTTAACTCAAGCTTAGCCAGGCTGGCGGAAAAGACGGCCTTCCTGTGGTGCACTGGGCGAATGCAAATTTTAAATGAGTGTTTTTGTACATTGTAAACGCAGCAATTAGGTTAGAATACATACCAAGACAGTGGAAAGTCGCAGATGTGATTATGGTTCTCAAACCAGGAAAATCACCGAATGAAATAAAATCCTACAGACCTATTTCACTTCTTCCAATAATTTCAAATTTTTTTCAAAGGTTATTACTCGGTCGCTTACACCCCGTCATTGATCAAAAACGCCTTTTACCTGACCATCAATTTGGGTCCACATTCGACTTTGGACCAAGTTCATCGAATTACTGATGTAATTGAGAAAACATTCGAAGAAAAGAAAATTTGTTCAGTTGTATTTGTTGTCGCAAGCTTTTGACAATGTTTTTCATAGAGGCCTTCAATGAAAGCTAAGACAAGTTCTGTCTGAAAATTATATAAAATCCTGGTGTCATGTCTTAACCATAGAGTCTTCCGTGTGAAACTTGGAAACGAATATTCGGATTTCAAATAAATATTGGCAGGAGTACCCAAAGGAAGCGTTCTTGCACTACTCTTGCCCTCCTATTTACACGTGATATCCCACAAACAAAAGATACAATAGTTGCCACGTTTGCTGACGATACAGCTATCCTAGCAGTTGGCACAACAATAGAGGAAACAAATATGAAATTACAAAACGCTCTTAACGAGGTTAATGAATGCAGAAAATCCTGCCGGATTGCACTTAACGAGAGCAAATCGAGTTTTCGTATAAACGGACAAACAATTTGCCAGTATTTCTCAATACGGTTCGAGTCCCTTTTGCAAATGAGGCGAAATATCTCGGAATGACACTCGATGCTAAATTTAAATAGAAGTTGCATGTAAAAAAGAAATGCGAACAGCTTAAAAGCTGCTATTATACAAGCAAGTGCTAAAGCCGGTCTGGACATATACAACTATTGGGTCACTGGTAGTGAAACGAATCTTAAGATTTTAAAAACTTTTGAAAACAAAATGTTAAAATCATTCGTCAATGCGACGTGGTATATAAGGAATCAAGATCTACGCAGAGGGTATTCCCGCTGTTAAAGATGGAACGAAAAATTTTGCACGGAAACATAAGAAAACGTTTATTGGGACACGTTAACACAACGGTCCTCCAAATTCTTGACGAAACAAATCTATTGCGGCGTCTTTAAAGAACTAAGCCCCAAGAATTTGCCCGATAATAACAAACCGCGCTATAAATTGCGGAAAACACAGGAACTCTCAAAGCAAAGTTATCTGAAAAACATTCATTACTCGTGATAAAAAAATTTCTAGATAAGTCGCATACTTAGTTGCAATACCAATACAAAAAGGGTGGTGGTTTTAGTTGGTTAAAGTCCCACACTACTTTAGGCACGTGCTCGTCGTGTCTTTTAAGATTTCCACCAGCCCACGAAAAAAAAATCCGAAAGAAGTAAAAGAAAATTTCCAATGAGGGTTTACAATGATAGCTATAACTGGGACCTAAGAGAAAATTAAATTTTTCTTCCAAACAACAGTTCTCCTACTGCGCAGCATATAGTAATGATAAATTCGATTTATGAAATATACAAACTAACAAGCTACATTCATTTGGAAGAAAGCATAAGAAGACGAATCAAATAAATTTTAGTCTTAGCATTCGAAAATCGTCACCTTGCAAAGACAGATTCGTGTTCTACTTACGGATAAATCCTTAAATGGAACATTGATATTGGTAATTTATAAAAAAAACAATACGAGCCCAAAAATATGTAAAAAAAAATACAAAACTTACCTGAGTTTCCGTTACATTCAAAAGCTTTGCCATGTCAGTCCTTTCACTCGAGCTAAGGTACTTTTTGATTTCGAATTGTTTTTCCAATTCGAATATCTGCCGGCCAGTAAACGTTGTTCGTGCCTTCTTTTTTCTGCGTGTATCTGCCGATCCCGAATCGGAATCATCTTCAGTCGTTTCCATTTGAAGTTGTTTCTCACGAATTATTTCGGCGGCAGGTGTTGCATCCGCTGTGAGTTTCTTCTTTTTCACATGCTGTTTACTGGGCAGGTCTGCAAATGGAAACAAAAAATTATATTTTAGACGTAAATAGGTGACGCAAATTAATGTGGAAGATATAATAAAGCAGAATGGACTTTATTGCCATTTGGCTCGGATCTGTTACCTTATTTCCATAATTAAAGAGTAATTATGCCGATAATACCATTGAAAAAAACTAAATTGCAAATAAAAAGAGATCAGTTGATAAGATATAATTTGGGATTAATTAAATGGGAATTATGTAGAATTTATATTTTGCATAATGTATACATTGATTTTTCAAACCCATGTGTTCTGTATAGTAGAAACTATATGTATCTAATGATATTTTCACTTTTTTTTCCTTTTGTTTTGATTAGATAACTGCCTCCAGTTGCGCAATCAAAGCTGATCGATGTTTCTACTATGAGCGCCACTTAAGCAAGGTCTTCCTCTACTGCGTCTGACGTCTGGCTGGGAATCGAAGATTCTGCGAGCCGGAGTATTGGTGTCCATTCATTCTTCATGTATCTAATGATATTTTCACTTTTTTTTTCCTTTTGTTTTGATTTGCTAACTGCCTCCAGTTGCGCAATCGAAGCTGATCGAGGTTTCTACTATGAGCGCCACTTAAGCGAGGTCTTCCTCTACTGCGTCTGACGTCTGGCTGGGAATCGAAGATTCTGCGAGCCGTAGTATTGGTGTCCATTCATTCTTGATGTTCTAGCCATCATAAACGAACAATGCGGAGTTTGTTGTTGTCAGAGATGTTGAGGTGTTATTGTCAGAGTTAATAGAGGAGCCGACTCAGACAAAGTCCCGTACTACTTCAATGTTATATCTGTCAATAGTGACATTCTGTCCAATTCGTCGATGTTGTGTGTCCTTTCCTGTTGACAGAATATACATAGTCTTACCCTCATTTACTGCTTAACGAATCTTTGCGGCTTACTACCAAACGTGGCTATGACATCACGTTGAGTCCGACCAATGGTGTCAATATCCTCGGTGTATGCTAGTAATTGCATTGATTTATGGTGCTGGCTCGGGAGTTTTGCACAATCACCTCAAGAATCAGATTAAAGAAGTCACATGACAGTAATTCGAGTTGTCTCCTATTTCCTGTTTTTGTATCGATTGTACCGGCGAGGTCGTTTCCGACCCTTATAGAATTCTTCATCGTTATCCTGCAAGACGGAAGAGACATGGCTCTGCAGTTCGTCTCTAAATATGCTGTCCCATGCATTGGAAAGTGTAAAGATTTGATAAGATGTGCACTTTCCCGGCCCAAAACCACACTGATAAGGGCCCATCAGGTTGTTAGTTAACGGTTTCCTTTCCTCTTTCCTTTGTGTTTGGAGCAGTTCTCCCGAGGGTCTTCTTTTTTGTGAATCGGGCTGAGGTTCCATCCATTCCAATCCATCCGACTACATTTAGCTTATGAGTTGGTAAATGGTTATTTCCGCCTTTATAAGTCCCGGTGGGGAAGCGGTCATTTCTTGTAACCCTGTTAGGCTTGGGTTTAGATATTGCTATCATCACTTAATTAATGTCGGGTTATTGGTAGTTTTCACTGTCGTCGTCGCCAGTATTGTATGGTTCGTTCTGCCCGACAGTGGAATATTGTTCGTCATCGCTGTTTAACAATCAGCAGATGTGGTTTTTCTATATCCTTTGCATCAAGTATATCCCAACTACGATATTGCCTTGTTCATCTCGACAGGATTCTGTTCGAGACTTGTACCCTAGGCTTTGATGTTTTACATTTTGCTAAGTCTTGCGAACATTATTCCCGGAGTGGCAGCTATATCCCCGCGATTTTCATACTTTTTTTCTTCTTTCTGAAAAATCAGTGTTCTTCCCTTCTTCTTTGCCTATGGAGCTCAGTGGTAGATCTCATCTGCAATTGCAGCTTAGCCTTATAGGCTTTGTTCTTGGCTGCGAGCGTCAGTCGGCATTCCTTATCAAACAAGGGGTTTTCTTGCTGGTGGGCTAAAGAAACCTAACACATCAGTTGCTGCTGATCGAATGGCTTTTTGGCATCGTTGCCAATGTTCTTCGACATAAGATGCTGATGGAATATTGTTAACCGATAGGTAAAGGGATACGCGTTCCGCGAAGCCTTGGCAGTCTCTTGCGATTGCAGTCTTTTGACATTACATTTTTTCTCAGTCTTCTGGTTTGTTGTGGCCTTATATATTTCCGCATTCTTTACTTGCCTACAGGTATTTATTCGAGTAGATGTTAGCCACTTGAAATGTTCGGACATCCAAAATACTGGATGCGTGGCTATTGTTTATCGTAATGTGATCAATTTGGTTGACCATTCGTTGATCTGGAGACCGCCATGTACCCTTATGGACATCCAGGTGAGGAAACCGTGTGCTGGCCAGAGTAACGAATTCAATCAGCCTAAGTAGGCTGTAGGCTGTGTTTTCCGACAATAATTGGAGATTTAAACGCAAATGTACTGAGAGAATATATCTTTAGCAGTATTGTCGGAAAACACAGCCTACATTTCCGTAGCGAAGTCACTTAGCCTAAGTAGGCTGTAGACTGTGTTTTCCGACAATACTGCTAATGATGTATTCTCTCCCTCCATATGTGTTAAAATCTCCCAGCATGGTTTTAACATCGTACTTCGTTAGTGGCTGAATGAGCGAATTTGTATCGTAAAACAATGACTAACTACTATAAGATAAAACATTAAGCGAGTGGCATAGGAACATTATTTGGATATTAAACAGGATATATTGAAATTGATTCAACTATAATTTGAGATTGCGCATCGCTTTCAGCTTCTGCTACAATACTAGTCATTAACAAAACAATCTAACTCTAATCAGCTTAGCGTCCACCACCACAAGAACTCCCCACACAAAACCACAGCCCTGCCGACATTCCACCCCTAATGTCAGATTAAGCAGTCCATATGAAAATGCAAAAAACAAACACTGCCTCCAGAAACAATTGACCCCGAAAAGGCTAAGCTAGCCATAACTTTGTGTAAAAATTTTGCAAAAAAAAAAACTGCCGACATACATTCATCAGCATCATTAACATACGAGATTCCGATTCATCGACGAATGTACACACTTTAAACGAAAACGACTATAGTTGGCAAGTCCGGAAAACGCTAATCGTTTAATTGACTGCTGTGCCGCACTGCACATAGCGTGCGCAAGCGATAGAATCATTCTAAAAATACCAATTATGATCACGTAGCGCATTGTGCTATTGTGGTCGTCCGTCGTTGTCGGCGGCGGGAAAGAAGAAAAACAAATTATTTATAAATATAAACCCATAAGTGAGTGGAAAAAAAATAAAATAAAAAGAAAGAAAACCCATACCGCATGCGATCGTTTAAATTGACTTTCACGAAGCGCATTCGTTCCAATTTAAATCGTTGCGACGACGACGACGACGACATCAACGATATGGCGACCAATAAAACAAAAAGAATATTTTTTTATTGAGAAGAAGTTCACATGTGAAATGTCATCATCAGCATCATCGTCGTCGGAAACAACCTCATCATCATTATCATCATCAATGAAAAGATACACTATACAGATGTACAGATACACTGTCGGATCGGAGATACATTGTTCCATCGGTAATACTTTTGATGAGCACATGACTCATGAGCAAGCACATCACCATTCACCAGTAAAATGAACTGGAACCGAGACTCGAGAGCGACCGGGTTAAACGATGATGCATTACCACTTAAATGGACGACAGTGCGAATGTCTAGATGATGTTTGCCTTTGAAGTTTATTGGTGTAAACATGAATGTGGGTCTGTTGTATGGATTTTGTAAATTGACGCATTGTTCGAAATGAGTCGTTGTACTGCTTGTCATAATTGGGTTTGTTGGGATTGGTATATGCAAAGTTGCACAGTGGGTTTGGATAGTGTGTTAACTGGATTAATTTCATATTTTGTTGATTGATTAGGAATTCCATTTTTGATAACATTCGGTAGGTAATCGGTAGTATGTCAAAATTGTATTAACTACTCTACGTTAAGGTTCATTTCCACCACGCTGAAACGCATCATTTTAGCCAAACGAGTGGTTTCACCACAAATGTAAACCATTTTCGCCTACAATTTCACATTTTAAAATGCAGACGTTAAAGTAATTTTACTACTTCACAGCGAATATTATAAAGTCATACAGATGACGTTTTGAGAACAAAAACAAAAACTTTTGCTCACCAGCTTCATTGCACGGGCGGTCGGTGGCAGTGTGCATACATGAAAAACGAGATCAAACCATACAGCGGGCTGTACTAACACGACAATCTATAGAACAATATTTCTTCTAAGCAGTGCGTCATCTGTATGAATTTATAATCTTTGTTGACAGTCAACCAAAGGGAGCTGTACGAAATCATCCAAAAAAATATCCATTGGACAAAATCCCCAATAAACAAAAATTTATTAAATCGGGGTGATTTAATTGCATGGTTTACTACTTGAACTCTATCTTTTGGTGATTTTGGATTGTTGATTTTAGTCCTGGGGAATATCTCTTTTGGGATTTTGTTTTGGGGATTATGTGTTGGGAAAACGTACCAAACCCTGAACTAAAACATAGAGCTAAGGCAATGTAATAACTTGAATCGGCTGCCATTTTGTAAAAAAGAAAAAAAAAGATATGAGAATTGTTGAATATCCTATCCCATTCCATCCTTAAATTAAACATCAGAAAAAGTTGGGGTACCTGTACACAGATGGATACAAAAAAAATGAAGGAGTTGGAGCTCGAGATTACGGTGTTAAAACAAAAACGTTCATCTGCACAAGCCTGGACAAATATAAATCCGTATTTCAAGCTGAAACCTTGCTATAGAAATATGTCTCAGAGAAAATCTAAATAATTCCATAACAAACAAGAATAAAAGGTTATCTAAATCTTTTATGAGTCGGCAAAATCTACGTTTTTCTATGGGATAGTTTTTACAAATCGTTTTTTTTAAACGCCCCCAAAAAGTGGGAGTAAAAATGATACAAATGAAACCCCTGAAATTTGGCGTGGGAAAAAACTTTGTATGGACGAAATATATATACTGAAATTGTCTAAATATGATATTCAGATACTTTTTAAAATTTCCGAACGGTTTGCCCAAAATCAACGTTGTATTGAAAAGGGGGCACGGCAGTGGACGGATTTTAATTATTTTTAACACTTCTTGGTCTGCTTTGTCGGGCAGAGAGTCTTTATACTAATTTTCATCACTCTGGCCCGAAAATCGGTGACAAACTGACGGAATTATCGTCTCACATTATCGGTGATGGTTGGGTGTTGTAGAACGACGGTGGACTCTGATTGGCTTTAGCTTGGCAATGCCAAGTGGTTGTAATTCTGACTACACATCAAGTGCTTATTTTTAACTTCCAAGTGGTAACCATCGGGTACTGGTCGAATCCAATCAGATTTGAATTGCTAAGCGATAAGCGCGAGTGTTGATAACACGACGAAAAACACCAACACTATAAACAGCCAGCTCAGAATGGAACGGAATGAATACTCGGCCTGCTGTCCCAGGCGAACCTAGACAAGGTGCTTCGACATATTCAGAAAACAGGTTGTCTAGGAATTTCAAGGGTAAGGCAGCCCCTTTGAACAGTGATGGTGGCGTATGAACCGAAAGGCAAACGGCAGCGCTCAATCCCGTAGTGGATACTGATGGCCCCGTGTCCTAGTATCTAATAAATTGGAACTGGACCACCAGGTTGGGGGTTGTGCTTTGTGTTAACTACCCAACCACGGAAAAATTTATTATTACGAAGCAACCAATAGCCTCGGAAAGGACTTATTTTATAGTTGACCTGGAATGTGAGAACATTAAACAGGAAAGGTAGAAACGAACAACTAGCGGAAGCCCTAAACTGATACAAAGCAGGTCTGACATCCAGGAAATATGATGGGATTAGCCGGGCAAAAAGACGATGAAAAACTGTGACATCTGCTACGGTACCGTGTTATAGTGCGCAAAAACAGCGAATATTTGGATGCGGATTTGTTATAAGTGCCAGACATAGTCAAGAAGTCTTATATTGCCGAGACATTACCCATTGCAACTATCCGCATCAAGGCCAAATTCGTCAGCATTAGCCTTATATGTGCTCACGCCCCAACTGAGGAAAAAGATGATATAGATAAGGACTGCTTCTATGAGCTCCTTGACAAAACCTATGAGCGAATACCGAAGTACGATGTTAAAATCGTGCTGGAAGATTTTAACGCAAAGGTAGGAAAAGAAGACATCTTTAGCAGTATTGTCGGAAAACATAGCCTTCACGACAACACGTATGGTAACGGACTTAGGCTGAGTGACTTCGCTACGGAACGGAATGCCACTATAGCTAGCACACGGTTTCCTCACCTCGATATCCATAAGGGGACATGACGATCTCCAGATACACGAACGGCTAACCAAATTGATCATATTGCGATACACAAGAAACACGCATCTAGTGTTTTGGATGTCCGAATATTCCGAAGAGCTAACATCGAATCGGACCACTACCTTGTTGTAGCCAGCATCAAACAATGGCAACGATGCCAAAAATCCTTTAGATCAGCCGCAACTGATGTGCTAGGTTTCTCGCGCCCACCAACAAGAAACCCCTGGTTTGATGAGGAATGAAGACAGATGCTCGCAGCCAAGAACGGGGCCTACAAGGATAAGCTGCATGTGAAGACGAGAGCTGCCATTGAGTTCTATAGGCAGAGAAGAAGGGAAGAACACCGGATTTTCAGAAAGAAGAAAAAAGAGCAAGAAAAGCGCGCGATCGAATATATAGAGAGGTGCCACTCCAGGAACAATGTTCGCAAGTTTTACCAAAGTGTAAAACGTCAAAGCCAAGGATACAAGGCTCGAACAGAATCCTGGTCGAAGAAAGTATGCCTGAAGAATGTTTGCTCGATCCACGAAAAGGGAGACCCTCTGAACTGCGCCAACTACAGAGGCATAAGTCTCCTCCACATAGCCTACAAGATCCTATCCTATCCGTTTACCAACAACCTGATCGGCCCTCATCAGTGTGGTTTTAGGTCAGGAAAGTCCAGGATTTAGGCACGGCGATGCGCTATCATGTGACTTCTTAAATTTGATTCATGAGAGGATTGTGCAAAACTCACGAGCCAACACCAGAGGCACAATTTTCCAAAAACCTACTACCATACGCCGACGATATTGACATCATTGGTATGACTCAACGTGAGTCATAGCCACGTTTAATAGTATAGAGAAGGAAGCGGCAAAAATGGGTTCAGCAGTAAATGAAAGCAAGACTAAGTATATGCTGGCAACAAGAAAGGACACACAATATTGACGAATTGGACAGAACGTCACCATGAAGCATGGTATAAGTTTGAGGTAGTACGGGACTTTGTCTATCTAGGCTTCGCTATTAACTCTGACAACAACATCTCGTCAGAAATTAAACGAAGAATTAATTTTGCCAAACGCTGTTTTTCCGGGCTAAGAAGGAAATTTATGAGTAAAGCCCTCACTCGAACTACTTAGGATATCCAATATAAGATCCTGATCATCTAAGTCCTGATATACGGCGCTGAAGCATGGACCGTCTCAAAAGCGGATGAAGAAATCCTATTTCGAATTGAAAGGAAAATTCTTTGAAAAATCTTCGGTCCCGTTTGCGTTTACGGGCTATGGAGATGAAGATTCAACCAAGAACTATACGAGACGTACAGCAACACGCCCCTGGTTAGAAACAACTCCGCATTGGACGTTTAAGATGGCTAGGACATGTAGAACGAATGGACGCTAATACTCCGGCTCGCAGAGTCTTCGATTCCCAGCCAGACGTCGGACGCAGTGAAGATGACTAAACACATATTTGAACGGAGTACCATGACCGTGTCGTGTATGGCCAGCGTAAGGCCAATGAAATGAGTTGCCATTTAAGAACGTCTTAGAGACAAACAGCCTCATCTGTAACTTTGGCTTTAACTTGAAAAGAAAGCCTTTGACATATATACAATATTTTCATGAAAAATGCAAAGTATTTTTTTTACAAAAAAGGTTGTATACCTCAAAAACGAAATTTCCAGTGAAGAGTTTCTATGGTAGCCATAACAGTAGCCTAAGACTAAACGTTAACTTATGAAGATCTTAAAAGTTTCCAATTAGAAAAAAACGACCAATTAAAGTTTTTATATTTTGAGCGAAATGCAACAACTTTGCCAATTCTATTTTTACCAAAAAATTGAGTTTTGTATTAAACATTCAAATAATTGAATAAAGTTGAGTTAAACGTTGCCATCGTTTTTTTTTTATATATTTGATGTTTCATATTTATTTTAAGGGGTGATACAATTAGTTAATACGATAATTATGTGCAACTGTGATAAAAAGAACTTTTAATACCGAATTTAAAGAAAACCAGTATCTTCTTTTGTGACATAGAAAACTCAAATCAAATCCAACTACATACAGTTATCGACAAGAAACAGTGTGGTCTGATCATTAAAATACTTCACAACACAAACTTAAGAAGCATTCACCCATTCAAAATAGCCCCTAGGGCTAAATTACAAAATAAAGTTTGTCATTAACGCAGACGGGGTAAGTTCGGTCGTAGGACTACAAAAATGTTCCTTCTTGCAATGAATCATCCGAGAAGTATGAATTTGTTGATTTCGTCGCAAGAAACTGTAAGTCCCGCCATCGTGAAAGAAATACACATGCAACATTATATGAAAACAGACCTTTATATGACTATGAAGTGCGAAATTCAATGTGATATGTTTCTAAATTACAGAAGCAACTTCAAATAATAAGTGCACGTCTTACAAGAAATTTATTAAAACGAAAACGTCGATAATAACATTTTGTTATTCGTTCATACATTTAACACTTCTTTTTGGTCAACAAAACCGAACCATTTGTCCCACTGTGTGATTACAGTTGCTGTGCAGTGATGCAGATTCATGTTAGTCGACAAAACATGGAAAATTATGATGAGATGATAAATCGAATTCATAAACTAATTGATGACAGAAAAAATAGGGTAAAAAAGTTGATGCAAATGTTTTTCGATAACTCAGGTCTCAGACTAAAGGCTTTAAATGTAGAACTTTGCAATAACCTTGATCCAATCCGGATTAATAATTGATATTCTTCTAATTTATTCATTAAGTGGATTTTGTGTCACAACAAATCAGCACAAGACTAACATAATATGCCGGTGGTTTTGATATATGACTTGGTGGACGTCCGACAACATTGTTTGACAGCGGCTTCCGGTTGGTGACCTTTATAAATGATTATTATAAATTCCTTTGAAGTTGTGAGCATTTCGTATCGCACATTATTCATGCTAGAATTTTTTTAATGAATGGAGATTTATTTTTGTGGGATGATGATGCTATTGCTTGTAGTAGGTGGAAATACAGTATGGTGGAGTTTTGAAAAGTTTTTGAAAAAATACCCACCACCTATTCATTGACTTTAAGGATGTCTAAGATATCATTTATAGAGACGAACTTTATAGAGAGATGCTTAGTTTTTGTGTACCGCCAATTTGTCCACAGAATAACGATGTAGAAATGTCTCAGCTTCCTAAAGGTTCCCAAAACATACCACGCGACACATGTCTTCGAGAAACCAACAGTCTGTCATGTGATTTTCTTTAACATTGGACTTCATATGGTTCCGAGCTAACAGCAGGGCCCAATAAAAGAAACCATATTGGTGAAACCAATTGAAAGTATAAAAAGGTATTAAAACCGAATCGACTACCACAATATATTTTGTATCGATATTACAAGGCACTAAGTACTCTATAGACGCTTGGGTACCTCAAGGATCAGTTCAATCAACCATTCTATTTTTGCTGCACATTAATGTTGCTTTGAAGGACAACTAGTGATGGCATTTTCAGTTTTGCAGATGATAGTACTAATAGCGAATAACTTTAACATGTTATCGCTATTGCTGCGCATCAGATCTACAAAAATATATGCAATAGGGAAAGAAAAATCTAGTTCAATTCAAATCAAAGAAAACTTAGTATTCACCATTTAAAAAAAAAAACAAGTCCACAGTCCCGAAAATCAAACTAGGGAGTAGAATCGTAAAATCAGAAAAATCCTTGCAGCAGCTAGGCATTAAAATTGGGTCAGAAGTTACATGGCAACATCATGTAAAGGTGCCGTGGCAAAAGGCCAAGTGACATTAGGTCATATTTCGGGGTATGGCCTTCTGTCGCTTTCGAAATGCGAAACACGACCACTATGGCTATATGTGACAATCAAATGGATGTTTAGGGGTGAAATAGGACCATATTCCAAATTTAGCTTTATTTCGGTTTTCAAAACGAAACAATAACAATTTGGCTTTATTGGTATTTGGATTTACATACATCCAACCTCGCACGCAACCCAAATCCTATAGTGAGCCCAAGCATGGGGTTGCAGGGGGCAGCATGGCCCCGCACTCACATTTAAACTTGGCGTACACTCAAACTTCTTGGGCCTACTGTGTGATTGGGAATGGGTTCGAAGATGTATGCAAAGTTTGAATACGCGTCATAAGGCCATCAGTTGAAAAATAGCCTTAGGTCACACGGTCTTATGTCACGACGCCGCATGTAACTTCTATTGCCAAGTGAGCGGCGTCCAAATTGAGTCCAGCTTCTTCTTCTGTATAAGGCATAAGCACGCCAAAGTGTTGTTCTGTTCTCATGTTTGGAGTTCAGCCCCGAAACATACACTGAACTTACTGGACTTACTAGACTTACTGGACTTACTGGACTCTATCCAAGTCATGAATTTCGCAACTTTTGACTCAGCGAAGACTTGTAGATCCCTCTCTTCATAACAGATACTTAAATAGCATAAATGCTCGGATGACTTTCGACAAATGATCCCCAGATCATACAAGACACACGGTTTCAGCTGACTGACATAATGTCCATCCAACAACGACATGAACTGTTACTGAACAAGGAGACATATTTCCATTAAAACACAATCTAAACGGGTCTAGAGAAGAGTCGATAAACTTTTGCAAGCATTATCTTAGGAGCTACTGGGGCGTTGTAGTTTTGCCTCTTGAGAATTGTTAATATAGGATCACATTCATAATCGATTTTGAAGTTCGTCTCTATAAAACTGCCAATGTGTAAAAATAAATCGACATGAAGACAAGAATATCAGATGGCATTCCCCTGTCTGGATTTGGGACATCCAATCCAATGGGTTTGTATAGAAAATCGTATTTTGTGTGTCTTTTCTCTGTGTTTCTTCTTTTTTTTACTCCTGCCATTAAGAAGAGAAGCTAGTGACACGCCGTGCGTGGAATGAGGAAGAGAATGTTATTATTTCTGCTTTAAAGCTTTATCTGTTCTGGTGTGTGAAGCTCAGGAATTAGCTTAAGTAGTATGTAGATGGTTTGTTAGGCATGACGTAGGTTACTGGAACTGGAAATATTTTACTATGGCATATAATAAAAGGGGAATATATTTACTCACATCTAGTGCTTATAACAACACTATGATGCAAACCCTAATATTTGAGAGTTTACGTAAAATTAGTATTCGTGCCATCAAGGTCAGTTAACTTCAATTGTTGGGTGTAATTGTCAGCACCAAAATCGAGATAAAGCAACAGAAGTATTAAATAAACCTTATGTGGTCAGCAGATTGTAAGTTAATCGGTGGATTGTGATTTTTTTTTTTTTAAACACAAACCAGGAAAGTAATGTCAGAAACAGATTGACATACCAACGTCCAAATCAACATCGATATTAACAGCACAATTTTCGAAGGCGATAAATTTTGTATTGGCAGCAGTAGCAAATTATTTTCGATGTGGATGTTACTAAAGTACGTTTCATAAAGTTTGATATTATCAAATAGTATAGAACTACATAGAGTACGCATCACAGCTAAAAATTTTGCAGCCGTTTCAGACGCGGGCGGTAAGTGCGAAGGGGAAATTTCGTAGATCGTATGCGTCGGCAAGGCTGTTGTTTAATGCTAGGGTAGCAATGCGAACACTGGGGTATCAATATCAGTACCCCACATAGAAAATATTCGTTGTATGAGATGCGCACTCTATGTATAGATCAACACTCTTTGATATTATATACAACAACAAATATCTATGACTCACCTTTCTTATGCATTTTGGCCACTGGTCGCACAGCGGTAACACCACAACTGTCATTCGAGTCGCTTTGCTTTGGTACGCACAAGTTCAACGGCTGATCAATGGCCGCCGTTGGGCTGTCATCCTCGCTGGTCTCACTCATCGATGTGCTTCGCGTGTGACTGCTGCACCTCTCTTCAAACCGGCTTATCTGCTGTGAATACTGTTGTTGGAAGGTTTTTAAGATCGTCTTTGGTGACTTCATACGATTAGTATCGACCTCAGGCAACATTTCTGTTGACCGTCCACCATAAACCGTTGTCATAGTTGGCGTTTTCGATCCCAATCGTGTCTCATCGACAAGTTTCATTGTCTTACGCCAGCCCAAGATGTCCGCAATTGCATATGGCGTCGGTCGATTAGGAGGTTTCCCATAAACATGTGGATGCCATGTCGAGCTCATGATTGTAGCACCGAAATCACTAGGTTCCGGTGAAGATTTCACTGGTGTTCGTGCTCGATTAGGTGGATATATACCTTTCGATTTGGACTTTGGTGGTGACTGTAACATTTCTTCGACCGTCAGCTGACCATTTCGCTTGAGCGGTTTAGTTCTATCCGCAAAGTCGAGATGTGCGTCTGGCTCGGAGGAGGCTGTCGTTCTTGCATTGTTCCGCATGTGAAACGTTAGCGGAGCCGTTTGTGGCCGTTCGGCGCTCAGTAAGCTGGCCAGTGTCTCCTTGTTCGATGGTGGCAAGTTCATGGACTGTGCTCCGAAATGCGAAATGGCACTATTTATGTATTTCGCTGGTGGTATTGTAAGAGGATTTTTATAAACGAATGAATGGACCATTGGCTCAGAATCGATGTTCTCTTCTTCGGTAGTGCAACCTGTTCTGCCACTGTGAAGATTTTCCGATGAAATTGTACGTTTTTCTCTTAGAAGAGCTTCCGTGTCGAAGATGGGAGCATGTGCATCACTAACCACATCAGCTACAGAATCTTTATCCACTTCGGGCATCATCTAAATAAATGATGTTGGCTGTAAGATAAAAGAAAAAAATTGTTTATTGATTTACTATTTGTACATGGACTAAATACAAATTCATTCAATGGGTGACCATAGGTAAACAAAATTGTTTCTGAAATGACACATGATTTTCTTTATTTTCACTACTAATCAGCCAAATTTTGTGAAATTCTGTTTCAAGGACATCATAACTGGTACACCCTGTATAAATTATGAAACTCTAGTAATTCGCTGAATCCATTAATCACATCTAATCACATAATTAGATACCAGATAAAAGTTTAAAATAAAACAAAATTCCAAGTCAATATCTTCAAGAGATTTTAATTTAAAAGTTCTGTAATTTACCGCCTGACTAATTTTCGCAAATAGACTTCGAGAAAATTGTATTCTTACCTCAATTGTCAAACACCTAATTTATTCCTATTCCGGGGATGATAACCAAACATTTAACATCAAATTATCCACTAACACATTCATACCACTTGAATAAAGTTCAAATCACAGAATTTGTCACCCCTAACGCTACGAAATAACTACTTCGTCCTTAATGTAAACCCCCATTGGGGTGACCCGACCAAATGTATAGGTACCTGTTTTCAAATCAAAACCGCCTTTATATCGGATGGTGCAGCATATACACATACATAAATTGTTCACCCACAAATCGCCTCAATTCCAAACAATTAACTAACACACATGTTCCATCCTTAAAGTGCACACAGTCGAACAAAAAATAAAACACGCGACTACCAGTTAAAGTTTAACATGACTGGCAATGCTGTCACGATTCAAGGATTTTGCCCTTCGCAACAATAATATTAATAACATTACATTCCAACTCAAACCCACCCGGCTGTGTCAGTTGGTAGACGTAGAGCCATCCACCATCAACCCCCCACCACCACCTAAACCCATCAGTAAACGTTTCGACATTTCAACTGACAACAATTTAACTCAATTTTCTATACAACTTGGCAATCGTTTCAGAATCCGACAACTACGACGAAGGGTATACTACTCCCGCTGTTTACAGTGGCCTGAGGCGAAGGCCCACACAAGAGCCACGCTCCACGTTCCTCGAAATGGGTTGGTGGGTTAGATGGCCATCATCCTGTATACGGCACCCTTCTCATCTGACAAACGTGCACGCTGGCACAGCAAGTGGCTGAAGCAGCACAGCCCGGATGGATGGAATATTCACGGAATCGTGCTTCATAAGCACAAAAGGCGACACGGTAATAGTATCCATCTACCCTGTACACACTGACTCGCTTCTCCACCACCCTTACCACTTGATCATCCAATAACCTTTATATCATCATTATTATCATCCCTTACGGTTTGGCTCACAGTGGGTGCCGTCGTTGTTGAAACATTGTTGCTTTGGCAATAAGTTGAGTTGTATGTTTGTGTATGTGTGTCGTGCATTTTTGCCGAAGAATTTCGTCATTCTCAACATCATGGGGTCGTTGATGAGGGTGGAATAAAAAAAAACCAACGATGGAAGTTGCTATAGATTTAGCTACCCCCTCATGACCATGTATAATCTGAGGAAAATATTTCCGGATTCCACCACTACAGTGGCAACAGTTCCATGTTGGCAATTCACAACGTAAGTTCATGTATAATTGAGAGAATAATCGTTTAGGTATTTGCACAGAAGCGTACCCAACCTGCACACACAGAAGTAGATGATACCCCCATCTCAAACAAGCTAGGCGCTCTCGATCTTGAATATGCGAATATACGTCTGCAACTAGGATAGAGTGTCCCTTCGTAAAATTTATTATGTGCTAAGGATGTCGTGTCGGAGCCGAAGTAGAGTAAAATGATGCTTCTTTGTGTATACTCTGTGCATAAGTGTGCCTTTGTATGGATGTATGTACATCCGGTATGGCAGCCAGAATGCTGGGTGGTGGATAAAACTTCTTGGGAATTCATCATTAAACGTTTCCTTTCGCATTCGACGTTGGGAAAGAACATTTCCTATCCCTTCGGCAGCGCTGTACACTTCTCCGTCATTTGTTCCTTCGTCTGGTAGTGGAAGGAGGGTTGTAGTCGCAAAGTGGAATTTAAGTAAGTAGGTACCTACTGTAGAAAAGTTATTTAGACGTTTTCGTTGTTTGAAAAAGCTCCTTTCGATGGCTGGTAAATGACGTTGTTTCTCTAGCAGCGGCACATGGCGCATAATGTGCGAGGAGGTCATATCGGATTTCGATTCAGGGTGAGTTAATTAGAGTTTTAGTGGTGTGTGTAGTATGTTTCGCAAGAATGAATCTGGATTTTGTTGTGCGGTTTCGAAGCGATTTTAAAGAAAAGAAGGAGTGTCCATTTAATGGAGATTTGATTTCGTAATGTTAAGTAAAATCTTTCACATAATGAACCAGCTATAGTCAATAAAATCGACTAATTTAGTTCATTTTCATTACATATTCATACAAACTTAGTCTCTATGGTTTGGCATATAAGTAGTCTACCAGAATGACATTATTTTCTTATGTATTCAATATCTATATATATATATGTTTTTTTCTTTTCTTTTTTTACCGGTTATAGGTACTTATAACCTTTCATCGTCAATTATTGTTTTCAGAAGGAGTTTCGCTAAGGGCCCAGTCTGGGATATGAGAGTTTAACGCATCCGAGCTCAAAAAACATTTTCCCATAGAGTGCTCTAATGATCCCAAATATGAAGACCAGCAAAATAGTTTGCGACGAATAGACAATTTTCTTTATATGACCTATATGCAAAAATCCGTTATTTCCGTCGTTTAGGCTGAAGAGGCTTGTACGGGCAGACGAACCGACGAACGGAACTCCAAAAACCACTTTACCACTTTCCGCTATCATCGTATTGTTAGAAACAATCAAAATCTCGAGGCCGAAAATTTTCACGAAAACAATATCTTTCTCGTTATATGAGAAAGTTAAAAACGCTGACATTCACTGGCAACCCAGATCTCTATATTTGACCCTTTCGTACTTTTTTTTGTAGGTTTAAATGAAAATGAAAGCATACACCAGGAGGCCCAGACCATCGACGAGTTAAAGGGTTACATTCTATCAATGATTATAAAGTCATACAGATGACGCACTGCATACAAGAAAAAATGTTCTACGGCGGGTCGTACTAGCACTGCCCGCAATATACAGGGTAGGCCAAAAGAAAGATATCCGATGTTGTTTGGCTCTCATTTTGTTCTAAATGAAAAACTTCGATTCTGTTTTTTGATTATGCTTACTTGAACCTTAAGAATTTTATTGGTCTCGGGTCTCGGGCGTACTCGAAAAAAAAATGGCCCGATTGATTCTCCAGCGTAAACAGCGCACCATGCAGAAACTTTGAGCGTGTGTAAAGGCTCCTCATGCATTACTCGTGGATTTTCGTTGCCCCAGAAGCGATAGTTTTGCTTGTTCACGTACCCGCTGAGGTGGAAATGAGCCTCATCACTCATTATGATTTTGGTCGAAAAATCTTTAACTTCGTCCTTGAGATTGAGGATGGCTTGGGCATAGGTTACACGCGTTTTGCGGTCGACAGGCAGCAGCTGGTGCACGGACTGGATTTTGTACGCAAACATGCGCAAGTCTTTGACCAAAATTCGTCTTAGGGACCACCGGCTGGTTGCTAATTGCGAAGCACGGTGTGTGGTCGATGACAGCTCGACATCCTCGGCAACAGCGGCGATGTTCTGGACACAACGGGTGCTCCGGGGCCGGCCACCTTTGGCAACGTCTCGTGTGGTACCATTATCTTCAAGGTTGATGGCCAAACGGCGCAGTGAGGAGAGGGATAATAATCTAAAGCCTGAATATATGACTTAAAACTCAACAACACAGGAGCAGAAAGTGCAGCACGACTTAAAGCGGCAAGTTACCTTTACGTAAAACCTTTTGTTTATACTATATAACTAATAACGTCAGAGTAGCAAGCAATGAGAAGCCATGTATTATTTATTTATCACTCAATGTTATTGCACAATGCACTAACTCCAGAGGTTTATTTTCGAATAGGTGCGCAATTGTAACTGCTGAGCGATATAGAAATATGATCAACGAGCTGGTATTACTGAAAATTGTTGAATTGGAACAAAATGACGATACAATCACACACAGCTGATGTAGCAAAAGACATTTTTAAGGATACATTTCCACGTCTCCTATTGTCTCGTTGTGATGGATTCGCTGGATTTTTATCGCTTCAGAATTCTTTCCTGGTGGCTATTGAAAGTCATCGTTCCATGAGAAAAGCTACGGAAGTAGGAAGCACTGCACCCACATTCAAAAATTAATGGTAACTACATTTGTTGTGTGTGTGATTGTGCATGCGACTTCGTGAATTTAAACATTTTTCATATTTTTTTGGTTGTGCATTGTATTCGAAACTGCGCAGTTAAAGGCCAAATTCGATCTGGAAGTACATAACAAAGACGACGTGTTTCAGTCAGCGATTAACATTCGAATGAGTACTGCGCAGAATGAGTGGTTGTAGGAAACACGATTGTGGATGCAATTTTGCTTAGTATATGGGCCACATTAGGTTTGATTAAAATCTACAATCGAAACCAATTTTTACGATACTTTAAGAGCTCTTCACATGTGCAAAGTCTAAAGATTGAGAGGAAAATCCACTGGAATTTATTACTATGCACCAGGAACATAGTAAAAACAAACATACGAATGAAAAGTGCGCAAATTTATTTTATATTATTTTCAAGCGACGATTCATACAACACAATATTAAAACAATTTTATTCCAAATCTAGCAAAACAGATAAGGTGTTTCCACCTTTATACGGACATACAACAATTCAAGAGTAAAGTCCCAAAAAATCTTCGAACATCATCTAAGGCCCTTCTTTGAGCATTGTAGTTTGTCTCATCTGAAGGCAGTTATGTATATTAAACAAAATAGAGAAACTAAGTCTATATAGTTTTTCTGATTAGTTCAATATTTTGGCATTGGTGGGATTATGATTGATTGTGCTAAAGGGAATCGATTTGCGGTGTTAATATTTAAAGATTGCACAAATTAAAGAGATAAAGATCAGCACTTCAGATGGACGCCTTTATTTTTTAAAGGGTTGATTTATTATTTTTAAGCTAAAATGTTTATAATTGGGGTTACATTTTATACACTAACAACGTCAAGATACCAATTGGATGGATTATATGCGATATTATTTCAACACTATTTTCAATAAAAACCAAACAGAAATAAAGGGTTTTTCAATAAGAGCGGTGCAAAAGGTTTTATAAATAAAACAAAAACGGTTTGAAATATCAATGAAATTCTTTATTCCTGTGAAAGTACGTTTGATGCCATTATGTATGAAACTCGATTTCTTTTGCATGGCCACCACGGGCACGCTTGCAGAATTCCAGACGCTGAACCCAATTTTCGACGGTTTTCAAGCATAAATCGGCCGATACTGCTGCAATTTCACGTTCGATATTCGTACGAAGTTCATCAATCGTCGCTGGCTTGTTGGCATAGACCATAGACTTGAAGTAGCCCCACAGGAAATTGTCTAACGGTGTCAAATCGCACGACCGAGGCGCACGAAGCGTGGACCATTTCGTGAGATAACACGTTCTCCAAACTTGGTTTCCAATAAATTGATTGTGGCATTCGCTGTGTGGCTTGTGGCGCCGTCCTGTTGGAACCACATGTCCTCCAAGTCCATATCATCCAATTCCCATTCACAGTAACGTGATCATCACGGAAGAAGTACGGCCCAATGACGCCGCCGGCCCATAAATCACACCAAACCGTAATTTTTGTTGTCAGAGTTAATAGTGGAGCCAAGATAGACAAAGCCCCGTACTACCTCAAAGTTATATCTGCCAATGGTGACGTTCTGTCCAGTTCGCTGATGTTGTGTGTCCTTTTGTGTTGACAGCATATACTTAGTCTTGCCTTTATTTACTGCTAAACCCATTTTTAACGCTTCCTTCTCTATACTATCAAAACTTGGCTATGACATCACGTTGAGTCCTACCAATGATGTCAATATCGTCGGCGCATGCTAGTAGTTGCACCGATTTTTAGAAAATTGTGCCTTTGGTGTTGGATCGGGTGTTTTGCACAATCCTCACAGGAATCAAATTGAATAAGTCACATGACAGCGAATTTCCTTGCCTAAATCCATTTTTGGTGTTGAATGTGTCGGTGAGGTCGTTTCCGATCCTGATGGAGTATTCTTCATCGTCATCCTATACAAATGGACGAGTTTGGGAGGTATACCGAAACTAGACATGGCTCTGTATAGCTCGTCTCTATAAATGCTGTCATATGCGGCTTTGAAATCGATGAATAGTGGTGGGTATCGATTTGGACTTCCTGGGTTTTTTCCAGGATCTGCCGAAGTGTGAAAATTTGATCGGTTGTGGAATTTCCTGGCCTAAAACCACAATGATAAGGGCCGATGAGGTTGTTGATAAACGGTGTCAGGCTTTCACTTATTATGGCAGATAGGATTTTGTAGGCGATGTTGAGAAGACTTAGTTAACGCAGTTTAGAGGGTCTCCTTTTTAGAGGGTCGGGCAAACGATGCTGTGTTTCCATTCCATTGATGTTGATGTGATGCCGTCATTTCCGGCAGCCTTATTAAGCTTGAGTTTAGATATTGCTATCCTCGCTTCATTCAGGTCGGGTGGTTGGTTTGTTCATTCGTCATCGCCGTTTAACAATATGCAGAAGTGGTTCTTTCATATCCTCAGCATCGACTGTGTCTCAAATACGATATTTACTACTTCATCTCGACAGGATTCTGTTTGAGCCTTGTTTCCTTGGCTTTGACGTTTTAGACTTTGGTTGACCTTGCGAACATCGTTCCTGGAGTGGCTCATCGCGCGCTTTTCTTGATCTTTTTTTCTTCTTTTTGTTCTTCCTTTCTTCTCTGCCTATAGCTAGCTCAATGGCAGCCTCTCGTCTTCCTCTTTAGCTTAGCCTTGTGGGCCTCGTTCTTGGCTGCGAGCATTTGTCGGCGTTCCGGCGGAAGAAACCTAGCACATCAGTTGCAGCTGATCTAACGGCTTGTTTGCGTCGTTGCCATATTTTTTCGACATTCGATGCTGGTGGTATGGTTAATCAATAGGTTAGGGGATAAGCGTTGCGTCAAGGTTTTGGCAGTCTGTTGCGATTGCAGTCTTTCGACATTAAATTTTTACACAGTATTTCTGGATTGTTGTGGCGTGTTGGATATCCGCATTCTTACCTTGGCTGCAACAAGGATATGGTCCAAGTCGATGTAAGCTCTTAGGAGCTCAAGGAGCTCGTAGATGCTTTGTTGGCGAATTTGGCCTAGATCCGGAAAAAAACCTTAATTATTCAGAACTAATAAAATGTTATTGTCTATGTGTGTTTATGATTGAATATATCCATCTTATATTGATCAAAATTAACAAATTTCGCTTACAATATGGAGAAACAAATGAATTCAATACATTTTCGTAATCATGCTTTCTCAAAAATTATATTTTAGTTAGTTTACCAATTTTCATTACATTTTCTGATATAAAGCACACTTTCCTTGATTTAAGCTTATTAATCTAACCGATGTGCTGTTTTCCCGCCACGTGTGAATACTGGTAATAAGTGGTAAATCCAAGAGTGATTTCCATCTCTTTCAATTCTCAGTAGATATACTATATGTCAGAAATTAGCCACTGGGTAAATGTTAGCGAGCTTCTGAGTCGGTTAAGAATTTGAAGTCTATATTCACCAAGCTAATGTCAAAAATTATCCACTGGCTAACATGGCACACGGCCTTAGAGGTTATTTTTCATTTTGTTTGAGAGATATTTCCATTTAGGAATTGGGCCATTTTTCATTATGAACATATTTCTCTAAGTATGGCCTTATGTCAAAAAAAAATATGGACTTATGTTACTTTAGAAAATCGATATAATGTCACATTTTCATCGGAACGGAAAAATAAAGGGTGCAATAATTCAAACAGAGTTTGATTTTTGGGCAATTTAAAAGTACTGTGTTGCCAACGAAAAAAAGATAACAATGTTACAGCTGACAGTTCGGGGTTTGTAAAAATGGAGCGCTATACGAAAGATAGCGCTCCATGGTGGTTTCGCAAAAGTATCTAAAGAGTGTCCCATTACTCCATAAGTCACTAAATTTGAATTTAGCGCCATTCTATAGTACTGTCTTGCCAACGGAAAAGAAATAACAATGTCACAGCTGACAGTTCGGGGTTAGTAAAAAGAAAGCGCTATACGAAGGAAAACCTCGTTTTCATTGTTCGCCTGAATTTTAAAACTATTGGATCACTCTTCTTCGAAATTCGACTGACGAGGCAGTAACAAGAAATGCTGTTCGTAATCGGGACATGATAACCCAGTTTTAAGTGCTTAAATTATAAGATATGCATGTGAAGAACATTGAGAGGAACAATTCAATTACTTCATGAGTCATTTACATTTTGATGAATTATGCGACACCCTATTGATACGTTTAGTTGTCTTCAAAGAGTTGGAAAATGCCCTATCCATTATACAATTTCTCACTTGCCAAACAGACTGTATGGCAATTTAAGAGTTTAAGTCTCGTTGGCAAAGTTTCGTATTTCAGAAATCTCGAAAAATGGAATCGAAATTAAAAAGACATTTCATTGTTGTTCTTTCCATTTAAGTGGTGCATTTACTCACCCTCATCCCTGTGTAGTGTGTGTACGTGTGTTTATATAGAGCTTGGCTGGCAGGCAGTTCGTTGTGTCGCGTCATCATTCTCGACAAAGGGATGTCATTAAAGAGCACAGGCAGTAAGCACTGTAATTGTATAGCGGCTGCACGTTTTACACACATAAACATATGCAGGTGCATGTTGAAACACATTTTCTTAGCATGGAATGCCAAACTGTCTATCTACCGAAGAGTTTAGAAAAGTATTCTAATTACGGATTGAGAACATTTTCCACTCTCTGCTGTCATTTTCCATTAATAATGTAATTTTCCTCCCGCAGCGACAGTGGGTGGATGAGTCTCTATCATAGGGAATGCATGTGTGTGTGTGTGTGATGGGCTCTTCGGCCAAAATATGTTGCAAATGCGGTACCGCGACGTACGTTAGACGTTTACGACGGACGGGATGAAACGGAGCGGTATAGTTCGGTCGGTTATTCCACGTATTCTCGCAAATGGAAATTGAAATTTCACACATTACTGCATAATTAAAATTTGAAATTATTCGCCATTAAGGGTTCTGGGGAATTTGTCGATGCAATGCCGATGATGATGATATTGCCCTCCCAGGCGGATGCCAACGGCAGTATTACAGGAGTATGCGATGGGGTGTATGTGTGCGCTCGGATTTTGTTGCCTAATTTGTATGAATTAGTGGAGTATTTGCGCGATAACAACGAAGAGATTACAAACTTATTTGCGCTAATTAATTGATAGTTGATTGGGGATTTGAATTTTGTTTTTATTTTATTTTTTTATTTATTTTTATTGCATGCTTTTTTATTGTTGTTGGTTAGTTAAAGGCACCATGGTATGTTTGTGGACTTCTTTGTTTGTTTTAATTATGAATTGATTATCTGTATGGCCGATGTTTTAGCCAATGAACAATTAATTAAATTAATTAGTTTACCTAATTAATGAAGCATTCGAACAAGGTGTGTTCGATATCAACATAATTTATGAGCATTATGTTGGAGGGTTGATATCCGGAAACATGCGGGTGTATATATGTATGTTGTTTATGATCCGTGTAATTTGTAACATGGCCTTGGTGTTTTGCAAGGGTTTGGATGGGGATTTGTAAATGTTATGTCAGTGCGTCATGGTTTTTGTTAAACGGCGCGTGCATTTAATTTAAATAAAACGCATTTTAACTTTCCAGAGGCAGTTAAAAAATAAAATTAAACCTCTTCGTACAAGGGGTATTTGTAGTCGTACATCATTAATATCAATTCAAGGAGCTCCGTCTGCAATTTATTATTAAACATTTATTACATCTTGATGAGAGATTATTAAGATAAATTGTTGTTCACTGAAATCCTTGTTTACACAAAGAACAAACCCGGAATGCTGTTTTGTTGAAACATTTTTAAGGATAATGACATAGGTACTAGCATGTGTGTGTTTTAAGTGTTACATGTGTGTATACATGTTATCGATTTATACATAAAAAAAACTTCATGGATGAGAGGCATAATCAGTTTTAAAATAATACAACGCGATTGGCTTAATTCTTATTTCCTCCCTCAAAGGAGAGAAGTTACGAACTCAAAGTGGGAAGATAGCTATACACCTCAAGACTGCGGGATACTCGTTTATATTTTTAAAACAGTTCCTGAGTGATTTTGGTGAAACATAGGCGCAGATTTTTCTACCTTCCGAAACCAACAAGTAAAGTACTAAATCCCGAGTTATCAGTACGAGATCATCCTATTTTCGGAAATAGTTTCGAATAATCTTGAAAAACTTAGCAAGGATTAAATACCAATGTAATTTTGACAGATAATAAAATAGCAAGCGAAAAAATATTTTAAATTTTATTTACCTATGTGAACATTTTATTTTATTTTTAAGAAAATAAAACTGTACAAATCAATTTTTCCTGAAGTAAAATTTATTCCTCTTTTATCGTTTTGATGATTTTGGGAAAATGATTGTTTAATGAAATGACTGAGTTGTTGCAGAATAGACACATTTCGATACCTTTTCGACAATAAAATCCATAAAGAATGTGTTACCACATTAGATCACCACTTATAGCTGCTCGTCTAGAAGAGATTGTAACAACAAGTGACAGAGGGGGTGATGCAAGGCCGTGTCTAGCATATCGCTACGCTGCCTGCAGATGTCCATAAACGTTCACGCTCTTTTAAACCTCGACAACGCAGTTGACGATTTTTATTTGACATTCATCATACAGGGGGTCCGCCGGGAAGGTAATTTTTGGGAGAAAGAACGTGACAACAAAACGCACTATTTATCGTGTAATGAATGATTTCGAAGAAAGAGGGTCTGTAGGTGATAGGCCCAAGCATGCAACACAATGTACTGCAAGATCGGCTGAAAACATTACTGCTGCTCAAGAATTGTCCAAAACAATCCATCAACCTGAATTCGACGCCGTGCTTCGGAGCTTGATCTTCAAAGAACAACTTTAGCCACAATTTTGCACAAGGATTTGAATTTGTTTCCATTTAAGAATCAATTGACACAAGAGCTTCTTCCACAAGACCATTTACGCCGCCGTACATATACCATTAGGATGTTAAAGCTAGCCCATGAAAAACACCGATTTTCATGAAAAAATCATAATGAACGACGAGGCACATTTTCATTTGAATGGATATGTGAATAAACAGAATAGTCGGTTCAGGGCAATGGAAAATTATTCATCAGTCACCTTTGCATCCATTTGTCGGAAGGAATCATCTGACCTTACTTCTTTGAAAATGAAAACGGCGTAACGGCAACTGAGAATGGGGAGGGATATCGTGATATTATTGAAAATCTTTTTAACGCCACAACTGCATGCTTTGGGCTTGATTAACATGTGGTATCAACATGACGGTGCCACATCGCATACATCCACAGTTACAATGGAATTACTGCGAGACCTCTTTCCACAACAAGTTATTTCAAGAAATGGTGATGCTGATTGGCCTCCACGGTCGCCTGATTTGACTGCTCCGGACTTTTTTTTGTTGGGATATTTGAAAAGCAAGGTTATTGCATACAAACTAGAAACGCTTGAGCAACTCAAACAAAATATTCGCGATGAAATTAATTAAAAACCGCGTGAAATGTGTGAGAATGTAATGAAAAATGTGTTCAAAAGGGCTCGCATTTGTGAGACTAACAGCGGCGGAAATTTGCCTGATATTGTATTCAATACATGATTGCCGACATTAAAGAAAACATTTATCAATATAAGATCCATTCTCTTTCATTTAATCAAAAATTATACACATATATAAACAGAGTAGTAGACCTTACCGGCGTGTTTTACCTGTGTCATAACTTTATTTTATTTAGTCGTAGTCCTGACGATAAGAACATTTAAGAAACATTTTGGCTATTCCTACAGATATACCCATTGTAAGCACAAAACGTTTTAAAAACAGCGCCATCGTTCAATTGGGTCGAGAGTTCAATGATTGCTGACGGGTAGTAAAATCCTGATCGCCTTGCAAGTAACATTATATTTTTATGTCCTAGTGTTACCATTTGTTTTTACATTCCCTCCATTAGAATTGCTCTTATAAAAAGCAAATCCAATTTTCTTCCTTTGTACTCGAAAAGTATATTCAATTGAATAAGACAGTCAAAGCCAGAACATGAGCAGCAACAACGATGACTAGGTCATACAAGGAATGGGGTATGCCTGGATACACATTATTTTTCTGTTTCTCTATATCCGAACATGGTAGACTGCATGGATTACGAATTGAAAACTTTTTCCATGAGAATACTGTTTCGTAACATCCTAGCATGTTTCCATTCATTTTCGTTTCCTAGTCTCTCTATCTTCTTGACTTTCTTTTCGAATAAGATTTCATTCTTAAGAGATTAATTTGAAAACAAATAAAAACAAAAAGGTCAAAGCGCGCCGGAATATCCTCCAAGGAAGTGTCTGTCTTCATTTTTGCGTTGAAAAGTGAGAAAAAAAGAGTTCAACCCAAGCCGCCCATTCTGCTCCGACCAGACACACACACACACACACACACAAACAGATAGAACGAGAAAACGTATATTCGAGGAAGTGAACTTCCACCGAATGGAGTTTGGTGTCAATCGAAAATGCCAGCAATGTCTACCGTCTGATGGAACATGCCATAGTATACGATCGACCGTGCGAGTTACTTGAAGAGTTACCAGGTATGCGTGACTTGAATTCGCAAAGTAGCGCGCGAAGTTAGTTTTCCCAACACCCCCAACCCCCTCCAGTTCAAGCTTTGAATGAATCCGCTGCTGTCTATGCCTCGATGGGAAGAGAGAAAAAATAAGGACAGACATTTCGCCCGAAGCAGCGCGAACGCAAGGCGAATGCAGCCAATACAGCAGAACATGTTGTAATTGTTTGTACGCGAGTGAAGGCGCGCGCGCCCGCGCGCCACAAGGCAATTATACGGCGAGAAACGATTGCGAATGAAAAACAAATTAACCTGTCCGTAAAAGTGGACACTTATTAATAAATATTGTTTTTATCTGGAATCAATGCAAATGCTAATGAATGCACCCGTACGGTCGATAGACACTTTTATTGCGAACTCATTACATTGGAGTTGTTCGTGCATATGGCGTTCGATATTAATTCAATCAATTCAGGCATTCCTGTGAAAGAGTAGCGTGTATGTGCATGGGATGGATTTTGGCATTCGATTTATTTAGCACAATTGTTGAACCATAATGATGTAAATAGAGCGGTGTTCGTCGAACTTTAAGTATCCAGATTATTGTTTGTTCGTTACCAAGTTTCGAGTTATATAGCTTTTAAAAAGCCTCTCATTCATTTGATGTGTAACGGTCGCAGAGTTTAAAGTCAAATCCATCATGCTCAAATATCTTAAATCATTTATCACGTGATTTATTTATGCTTAAAATAAAGTTGCACTTCTTTAGTTAAATTTTTTATACAAATTGGTGTAGTTTGACATTTTTTTGCTACTCTAGTGGTGTATGAAGCATTGCCATCTTAAAAAAAACATTACAACTAAAAAAATCCAAAATACTTTTCAGAAAAATCGCCTGCTTGGGCAAACTGTAGAATTTGGCTTGGGCGTGAAGTTGAGAGAATTAAAAATTTCTTCATATCCATTTTTCGCTGTTTTTTTTCAACATGGCAGTGCTGCGAACACCTACCATGGGTGGAAGCTATTCTTAACCGTTGTATCGAGCAGTCTTACATTCCCAAAGTTTTGGAGGGAAGTGAAAGTAACGTTCATAACTGTTGAAAGTTGTCACGTCAATCCGAAAGACCTGAGACCTATCAACTTATCGTCATCGTTCTAAAAACCTTGAAGGTTTATATTCATCTCCGCAGTATCATTGATGTAAATCAACTATCTGCATCCCAACATGCGTACTGCATGGCCAAATGCCAAATTTGTAGAAACAGCCCTACACACATTAGTATGTTTATCAAAAAGTCGTTACGCTGCAAGGTGTATACTAAGTTTACATTCCTTGACATTAAAAGTGATTTTAACAGCGTTTATTCGGGAGCCATTGCTAAGGCGCTAAGATGTCTGAAAGTCGATCACTCTCACGGCATGTTGATTTATTTGCTATTGAACAGGCGGATTATCAACACAAAATTTTGTGGTGATTCGGGCGAAAGATATCAGTTGAGGGACCCCACAAAGTATAGTCCTATGCCATCTTCTCTGGAACTTAGTGGTAACAATGCTTTAACTCATCTTTACAGCACGTTGCTATCGCAACCTCAGGGCACTTGATTACATGCAAAGAACTTCTCCAGAACGCACTACACAAACTTTTCAAATGGGCAGTCAGCTGTGGTCTGCGAGTCAACTCCCACAAGACTGATCTATTCCTGTTCACTAGGAATCACCTAACGGAATCGAACTAGCCTTCTCAGACAAGCAAAATACCGGGGACTTGTTTTGGACAGAAAGTTAAACATAACAGAAAGAGTAAAGCTAGCGACAGTCGCATCTTATTATTGTCAGAAATCCATAGGTATGAAAAAGGGAATGCAACCTAGTATCATGAATTGGCTCTACCTATATCTATAAGACCGACACTTCTCATGGAATAGTAGTATAGTGCAGCACTAGACATTCTCATTCACATACTACCCCTTTATATTTTCGGTAACAAAATGGCAACTAACTCAGCCATAGTCTTAAAGCCATCAAACAGTGCTCAAATATACTAACAGGCCACACAAAAAATAAAAACGAAAATACAAATGTACCTGAAAACATCGATGACAACCTTACCAGGTTAAACTTTGACAAGAGTTTCTAGGTAATAATCCCAGACAGATCGTCATGGGAAAGTAATGAATCTGTTCAAAATGACTCGATCCATTTCTGTACCGATTATTAAAAAAAATGATGAAGTGGGTGCTGATGTCTTCTCCGAAAGATTAAATCTAAGCTTATCTTTCCGTCTTATTGATCACTGCAGCGTTTTCCAGGCGGAACTCAAGGCACTGAGAGAAACCAAGTGGCCATCGAATTCCTGGAATCAGGATCAACAAACTAACTTGACACAGTCTAACTGGTAGGCACGGAGAAAGGCTGGGCCTTCATTCAAACGACATCAGCAGGATCTGTATAAATGAGGAGGAAGAAGAGAAGAAGACACAACACTTCTTTCAAAATCTCAGCGATTTGACAAATACGGAAGTCGGAATGATCTGATATAGATCAGCTATCTCATATGCTATAAAAATTATTTTTATAGGAAAATGAGCCAAAAAATTATAGAAAAATTTACATAAAAAGCGTTTTTTTATTATTCGAATTATCTTAAAACATTACCCAAACCAGTTTTTTTCACTAAAACGCCCCAAAAAATGCGTGTGACAAAACACTATATATCGACGAAATATAGGTATAAATTCGGTTTGAGTATCTTATTCAGACACTTTCTCACAATCACGGTTTGTGAAAAACTACGTTTTTCTGAACGGGTGCCGTGGCAGTGGGCGGATTTCAAAAAAGCTGTTTGTATGTATGTGGACAGCGATTCCGAGTCGATCAATATACGATCCATGCATTAACAGTAGAAAAAACAGTTGGTTGCAATCAAACATGTTTTCAGCACAAATTTGCTGCAATAACGGAGTTTGACATGTAAACACTTCGGTTTTGTTTGCATAAACTGTTTGCGTGTTTGCAGCTGGTGTTTGCCATTTTCTGCAATATTTCAGTGAGGACGCGCAGACAAGAAAGTGGAATGTAGAGCTAATACAGAAATCAGTCGGTATATATGAAACTTTTCCAGAATTATAGGATGTTTCGTCAGCACATTACTGTGTCATATTTTGTGATTTCGGTTCTTGCCAAGGCTAATATAGCTTCATGCTAATTTTTTGACAAACGTAATGAAATGAAACAGCCTCTCTTTATCTTCATTTTTCAGCTTATTAAAATGTTGCTGATGAAATCCAATTTCGGTTCTCTTTGCTAATCAATCTCTTACCCACGATTTATTTTTTGATGCTACGAAGCAACCAATAGCCTCTATAAATACTGAGTTTATTGTTGACGACCCTGATAAATGATAAAAGGACAACGACTTTCGTATCGTGTTATAGTGAGCACAAACAGCGACTATTCGGATGCGGATAAGTGCCAGACTAAGGCAAGAAGTGGTTTGTTTCCAAGACATTACCGAACGCATTGTAACGATTCGCATCAAGGCAAAATTCGCTAACATGCGCATACGCCCCGAGGCAGGAAAAAGATGATATAGCTAAAAATTGCTTCTATGAGCTCCTTGACAAAACATATGAGCTACTACCGAAGTACGATGTTAAAATCGTGTTGGGAAATTAACGGGCTCCGGACCCGTTGAGGAGCTCTACCTAAAAAAAGCTCCTACCAGCCAGAAACCACTGATTTGATGAAGAATGCCAAAAATTAAGGTGAAGGTGAAGACGAGAGCCGCCATTTGGCTAAATGGGAAAAGATGTCAGAGCAGCTTATATAACTTTATCCCACCAAATTGGAACTTAACATATCACCGTTCACTTTCTTTCAATCCCATCTGGAAAAAGATTCCTCACCTATCAAAAGTCGTTGTGATAATTCTTAGATATGAATGTTGTATCTGTTGAACTTCAAATAGCTCATTTCATCAACATTGCTTTTCAAATCGATAAATAGGTGGTGTCTATCAATCTGGTCCTCCTGCCCATCCATCTGTCATTCTTTCTGGGTGGGTGACAATTATATAAAACTCGACACATTGTCAGGCTACATAAATACGTCCTCTGTACTCACAGACATAAATAAATAGAAACACATTAACATTGGATAGTTCGTGTATCTACAACTGAATACGACTGTATAAGATTCAGTTGTAGATACACGAACATGACGATGCTTTTCTAAAACAATCTCAGTAACATTCGAGACAAGAAAATTACAATGACAACCAGAGCGTTCAAGACGTATCCCTGTAATTACAATTTCAACTACAAATATATTGTATCTCATCGTCTCAATGTTACCGATACTATTCCAAGCAATACCCGACGAGGAGACCCGAATGAAAAGGGTGAACGAAGCCATGCAATTAACACTTCAACTGACATTTATATCCATCCGTAATCTGTATACAGACAGATGAAACCTCCGTAACAACATTTTTGGAAAAATATTCCTCAAAGGTACTTCGTTGGAGTAAATCTATACCACCAGCTCTTTACTTTGGTGACTGCATTTGAGATTGGGGTTTTACTCACACCAGACTGCAGAGTGCAGACTGTCGACTACAAGGATTTGAAATTTTTGAAAATTATATCAAATTGAAAATGCGTTGGGTTTGGATGCCTAGCCCACAAGCCAACCGAAAGATGATAAATGTCAGAAAGAAAGAAACGATATATCTATACCTATAGATATACAAACATATATTTACTTAGATACAGACATACAGTAGATACAGAATACAACCATGTATTATGAGACCTAATTGGTTAAGCGTTCCTTTTTCATCAAAAGAGGTCGGTCGTCGATGAACAGCTATAGAGTCTCAAACCATCCATACAATTCAAACTCAATGCTGAGTCATCATAAAATTTAATTCAAAGGAAAAGTTCAAGGATGTCATGTACGTGTTTTGGAGAAGTTTTCATTCATTTTTTATTGTTGTTTTGCTTTCTGGCGTAAAGGAAGGAGAGGACCAACCGGAAAATATGAGGATAAATGGCAATGAGATATTTTCGGTTGACATTTTCTCCAAATGTCCTCAAATCGTCCTCCAATTGTATTTCAGGAGATTGGGTATTATTTTCGGCTTTATGTATACAATATGACTACTCGGTATTGTGAGATTGTTATTCCACTTGAATGAACATCGTTTTATTATTATCTCGAGTGAAGAAGGGATTTTATGTGTCATTATGTCATTGGAATTCGTTTCCATATTTATTGGATCTCATCCGGTGACATGATGTTAATTGAGACCGGAATTAATTTGCCAAATAAAATATTTCTCTGCGAAGTTATGTCGATTTGAATATTCTAGGGCACATATTTATAGTCAAGGCGTAAAGCGACACTTAAGGTAGGTAGAAAGGTATTTGATATGACTTCATAGCTTGGATTTGAGATTCTAAGCATTTTTTTACAGGATGATACATTTCTATGATATACTTCTCCTGATGTCAATCAGATATATCCTACTGACATGTGACAACTCAGAATATTTTGATGCTCACTTGATTACACTATACCTCCGAAGGCCGTAAGAGCTGGATTTACAGAGAATTACATTTAAGAGAGCCTTTTAAATGGGTGGAAGAATTCAGTGCTGTCATACCGACCTATAGTTTTAGTTCACATGTCTTTATTTACTAGCTCATAGAAATTAAAAAAAAAACATTTTGAACATATTTCAGACGTATGAATTTTAGCAACTAAAGAAAAAACGGAAGGCTTTCATAAATAATATTTATAACTATTGGTAATACCAGCTGCGTTACTTTTCGAAGATTTCTGTTAAATGGAAGTGCCCCAAAGTTATATATCTCGGAATATGAAAAATCAGCACGTCTAGAAGTTAAGTGTTTTGTATTTTATTTTTCCTTTAGTTAATCATTAGATCTACATTCTTTTAAGCTTAAAGAATATGAGGTTTGTATCTGTATATACAATATTAGAACTCTTACCAAAAATGAACAACATTTTGGCCTACATTGGTGCTACAAATCAGACATTACTACCAACCAAGAAATTCGTAGTGATATGAGGTGGCTTACTATTTCTACAACTCATTAATAAAATTTATTATGAACGACTACCTGCTTACAAAGTTAAAATCACGCTCAGTGATTTTAGTCAGGATAGAGTGGTAGAAAAATAGCATACCGGCGCGGCAGCATCTATTATCAAAGACTATTGCGTCATTGTCAACAAGCCATAACCTCGGTCACAGCTGATGTGCAGTTTCTCTCGCCTACCAGAAAGAAACGATGCAATTTAATGCGGGAATTAAGTCCCTTGGGGCAAAAAAGTAAATAGTCTCCGCCGGGCTTAGTTCCTTTTCGATTTCATTTTCCCGCTGCCGTTAATACCTTTTACTTGTGGGGTTTATTTCCTTTGCTTGCATCAAACCTCACACGCAACCAAAACAAACAGTTGGCCCAAGCTGGGTTTTTCTCATGAACAGAATGTAATTTTTTTGGGAATTATGCTTTAATTAGTTTCTGCACTGCATCGAAATATAACCCTGGTTTAACGAGCCAGGCTCACTACGCAAGCATTAGGTGAAGGCAAGATATGCTAAAAGAAGCTCTAATATTGCTTTATGTGGAAAAAATGACCCAAGTACAGCAGTTTTTCAGAAAGAAGAATAAAGTAAAAATGAAATGCGTACTCAGTCACTTAATTCCCGCAGCAGTCCGGAATGAGCCTTGGCCTCAACCAACATTCCTCTTCAATTAGTCCGGTCCTTAGCTACGCACTCCAAGTTGGTTGAGGTCGCTTTCTACCTGTGCGCACCACTTAAGACGAGGTCTACCTCTACTGTGTCCGACGTTTCGCTGGGAATCGAAGACTTTGCGAGCCGGAGTATTGGTGTCCATTCGTTCTACATGTCCTAGCCATACTAAATGTCCAATTTTTAACAGAATCTTGTCGCTGAGTAGTTCGTATAGTTCCTCGTTCAATCTTAGTCTCCATAGCTCGTCAACACAAGCGGGACTGAAGATTTTTCGAAGAATTTTTTTCTCGAGAAGACCAAGGACCATGCTCCTTGCTTTAGTGCCGTAGAGAAGGACTTGGATGATCTGGGTCTTATATAGGATCTTCTTAATAGTTCGAGTGAGGGCTTTACTACTAAACTGCCTTCTTGGTAATAATGTTGTCAAAGTTGATAGCGGAGCCGAGGTAGATAAAGTCCCGTTCTACCTCAAAGTTATACCTGTCAATGGTTGCGTTCTGTCCAATTGCTCGATGTCTAGTGTCCTTTCGTGTTGCCATCGTATATTTAGTCTTACCCTCATTTACTGCTAAATCCATTTTAACCGCTTCCTTCTCTATACTAGCAAACATGGCTATGACATCACGTTGAGTCCTACCAATGATGTCAATATCGTTGGCGTATGCTAATAGTTGCACCGATTTTTCGAAAATTATGCCCCTAATGTGCCTCCCAAAAAGTAGACGTGGCTAAAAACTTCTTGGGGATGAAATATAAAAATATGAAATTGACACAAGAAGCGCAGAAGGTCTGGGTTCGATCCCCAGCCGTAGTAACACCGAAATGATTTTTCAGGGGAATTTCTCTCGTGATGATCTGACAAATCAATCGAGTAGTTTCGGAGTCGGAAGAAAGCAGGAGGTACCGCCACAATTCAAGGGGCACAAGGAAGGGCCCGGATACTAAATTTGTATTTAATTTTTTATTTCAGTCAGAAGTTTTCTCGAGTTTCCTTTAAATTTCATTTCACCAAAAATCGCGTTTTTTTTTAGAAAACGACTAAAAAAATTTAGCGTGGCTAAAAACTGTATGGATGAAATATAAGCAACATTGTCTAAATATTGTGTTCAAATTCTTTTTTTTTACGGCGTGATTAAAAAGGATATTTATACCAAATTTCACTATCCTAGCTCAGAAATGAAGGTCAAAAAATCTTTGATATATAGGTGGACATACATAAATACATGGCTTAATCGATTCAGTTATCGATTAACGGTATGTGTATCTAATTATTCCTCTATGATACGAAAGTACTATCCCTTTATGGGATAAAAGGGGATTTTCGGCCACGAAAATCTCGTTTTTATTGCAACTTTCCTATGTAAGTTATGTGTCAGCAGTACTAGACATGCTCTTTCACCTTATACCCCTTAATATGTATGGCAAACAAATGACAAAAAACTCAGCCAAATGTCTTAAAGCCATCCAACAGTGGTCAAATATACAAACTGGCCACTCAAAAATTCTCAACGATCATACAAATATTCCTGACCGATTTCACATTAACTAGGTTGAAATTGAGTTGACATGTCACAATCCCAGACAGATCGTTATGGGAAAGTAACGCACCTGTGCAAAATAATTCGATCCAATTTGATACCAGTGGCTATAAAACTAAAGACGGATTGGGTGCGGGTATCTTCTCCGACAGGCTAAGTCGCAGCCAATCTTTGCGTTTCCTGATCACATCAGCGTTCTCCAGGCCTTAACTTGGCTGAAAGAGAATGTTATATCTGCCATGGATATAAGCATCTTGTCGGACAACCAAGCAGTCATCAAATCCCTGGAATCAGTTTCAACAAACTCAAAGACAACACTAGATTGCCGCTCATATTTGCAAAAGATGTCAGATCAGTTTAACATTCACCTATGCTGGTTGATGGGCTGATGAACTTGGCAGGGCGTGTCAAATAACCAAACAAATTTGGCGATAGCTGCATTTAAAAAGATCCAAGGGACTAATTTCTCTCAACAGAGTGCACATTTGCGTCACCATGGGTGTCGACACTGTACAGTATATAATGGGTAAGCACGCAAAAGGCTAGGACAGAACCAATAGCTTTATCCTGTGGCTTACTTCTTTAAAAATCTCACCGATTTGACAAAAACTTGTCATTAAAAGCTCAGATTGGTTTTTTCGCAGGTATAAGGAAGAACTGACGAAATCTATGTTTCACAATGGACAAGAAAATGGTGTGTGCTGGCGAATCACTGGCAGCCACTCTAACCTAACTATGAAAAAATGTAACACACTTTCAAACTTCAAGTCCCCACTGTTGCATTTGCAGTGCGTCGCAAGGAAATTAAAACCCCTAGGTTTGGATCAACGAGTACGCCAACGTGCTTAAATCAAGCTCAATTCATCGTAGCGCCGCGAGAAGTGTTATAACCATTTTATTAACGCTGCAGCCTAGCCGTTTCGGTATGTTTCGCTTTTTTGTGTTTATATTTGTATTCGTTTTTTTTTTGTAAATAATTTATTTGCTATTTGCCGACTGCCGTAGCTCTGCTGCTCATTTCCATTTTATCACAATTTTTGTTGCGTTGCCATTTTGATTTTTTTTATTGAATCTAGTTTGCTGGTTTAATTAATCCTTATTTAATATTGTTTACCCGATCTCTCCGCGCACTTGGATTATTAATTGCAATCAGCAATCCAGCACCACCACAGGTATAGGAGACTGCAGGAGTGCAATGACGATTGACGATGTGGATGCGTATACATCCGCAACGACTAATATGTCGATTAATTTTTGAGATAAACCGATAGATTGCACTTGCATATCGGTGCGCGGGCTGGATCATGATAGCATACAGCAGCCATCAGGACTGGCGTGCATAGCTGTGGGCTTGGCTTGTAGTTGTTGCGGCAATTAATGGGACGTGCTGACAGTATGATGCTCCTGTGATACATCAATTGATTGATGCTGGTAGTTTTGTTGGCCTCGCGATATCTGAATGGGTTTTAATGTGCGTGAGGAAGTGTATGTGAGGCGGCTTGTTTGTGTGGTTAATTAATTTCTTGCAGCTCGGTCATATCGATGAATAGTCTCATGAAATGCATCGATTCATTATCGAGCTACCCCATGATGAATAGATGTGTATTTGACGGATGGTATTTTCGAGAGAATTAAGTTTGGCTTTGTCTGGTTTTATGTTTATTATAAAATATTTAGATTTTCTAAATCACAGCCGTATCCCAGTGTTTCGATTTGTGCAGCTATAATATGCTAAGTTTTGTTAAGTATGGTTAAAGTGACCGGCATAATTATTTAGATAACAAGTTTAAGTTTGCTTAAGTTAAGTATAAAGTTGGGCAAAAGTAGTATCATGTCATAATGTGAATATGGCACTCATTTAGTTGAAATGAAACAAATAAAAGAGGAACTCTGGCGAAATACATCCACCGTTAAAATAGCATACCGGAAATTTGTCAAATAAACAGTAACCATTTGTTTTCATCTGTATATCGGTATGTTGACAACACAGGAACAGGACTGTGTTGTCAACATAGTTATTTTTTCGTCTTAAACATTAACGTCAAATCAAATAACATTAGAGGACACTTTCAAAAATTATGACATTACTCTACCAAAAATAATTGACATTGACATCACAGTACTTCGCACATGAATGCAACGAACAACAGACACGTAACAGAACTGGCGACTAAGGCCATCGGCTGGGACAGATCAAGACATTAATACAACCGAGAGAGACAGATAGATACAAAGAAGGAAAGACATATAACATAAACCTACGTGGCACAGAGGAGGAGACATAGATTTATATTGTCTCATATTATCGCACAGGTGGCCTCAGGTAAGCTGGCAATTTTCATGCTGCCGAAGCTGGGGCTTGAACCCGCAGCGTTTGGCTTAGCAGTCAACTACGCATTCCTCTGAGCAATGGCCATGGCCACCTGCAACCACCAAAAAAAAAAAAAAATGTTCGTGATGAAATTAATGAAATACCGCGTGAAATGTGTGAGAATGTAATGACAAATGTGCTCAAAAGGGCTCGCATTTGTGAGGCGGACATTTACCGGATATTGTATTCCATACATAATTGCCGACATTAAATAAAACATTTATCAATATAAGATCCATTTTATTTTATATAATCAAAAATTATAAACAAACAAAGTAGTATACCTTCCCGGCGGACGCCCTGTATGTACATACATTCCGCAGCAATTTCAGTTCTCATTTATGCAGGGTTACAGTGTGCCCCAAAATGTATGACCCTATCCGATTTGGAGATGATTTGGCTGGTATTTTCGGTTTTGTTGTTTTTGTGAAGGTATTTATATATACGTCGTCAAAACATATCTGCTGGAGTATTGCCCCCAGATAACGCAAAAGATGTGAATATTTTTCACCGAATATATCATTGTTAACTTTGGGTCAATGCGAATATTTGCGCAGATTTTTCGGTCTCCTTATCCGCCTTGAAGAGACTGAACCCATATGGAACAGCATGATCCGTAAATCTGGTAAGGCCGGAATATCAATCCCATAGTTGAAGAATCCAATAGCGGTATTATATGGGCAGATACACCTTAAAGTCTATGTATCGGCTCACGATCGCTAGCTAAGTCGTTTTAGCCATGCCTTTCTATCCAGCCGTACGCAAAACTCGTTTTATTTCCATTCCTCAATTCTTAAATGGTTTCTTAATTTTTTAACAAACAGAAAGCAAATGATTAAGATCGATGGTTAAACTTCTAGCGAAATCAATGTAACATCCGGTGTTCTGCAAGGTAGTCATTAAGGTCCAATGTTTTTATTTTACTTTTAAATGACAGTCATGATATTTTTAAATATTGTTACTTTTAAACTTTTGTGGACGATTTAAAATTATATACATATAAGTAATATAACAGGCTGTATTCGGTTTTAGTGTTATAAAGGGTGTCTCATAATTCACCAAAAATTTAATTTTGCGAAATTTAATAGCACTGTGTTGCCAACGATAACAATGTGACCGCCGACAGTTCGGGGTTAATAAAAATGACACTTTGTTGAGCTTGTTTTTAAAAAAATAGTGAATGTTTGTTAGCTACAGTCCGCAATCTTCGTACATAATATAGTCGATTTAAATTTTGATTTAAGACCATCAACTGATACGAGAACAAATAAAAATTCCGGGAGACTGGATCAATTAGTGATTTAAGACACTATGGGTCTCCTGTCACAAGTCGTTCAAAAGAAAACTTCGAAGCAGCTCGCGAAAGTATTTCTGACAGTCCAGGAACATCAGTTGGGCAACGTGGTCAAAAAGTGGGTATTTCGAGAAGCTCTCTACAGCGAATTCTTACGAAAGACTTGAAATTTCGTGCTTACTTAGTTCAATTGACTCAAGAACTGAACCATGCAGTGCGAAGAAAGTAAGTTGAATGGATTTCGGAACAGCAGCAAGCGGTAGTGGATGCTGATAAGTGACTAGTGATAAGCTCATTTTTATCTTGATGGCTGCGGTAGTCGTCAAAATGGTCGCATTTGGGTTTCAGAAAATCTGCGAGTATTTTTTGAGAAACAATTGCAACACGTGACTGTTTGGTGCGGATTTTGCTGGAGCCAATATCGGCTCCATTATCGGTAATGTAGTAACAATTAATGGTGTTCCTTATCGTGACATGAAAACCCAGTTTTGTTTGCCTGAATTTCAAGATGTATATGTGACCAACATGTTGCTTCAACTAGACGGTACCACATGACTGAGAAACAATTCAATTACTGCATGAGTCGTTTCCTAAACGTGTAATCGCCCGTTTTTGCGATTAGAATTGCCCATCCATATCTTGCCATTTAACGCCATTGGACATTTTTGCCTTTAGGGTTTTTCGAATTCATTGGTCTATGCGAAGAAGTCCTCGACCACCAACGCCCTGAATGAGAAAATGGGGCGGTGCATTCATGAAATTCAGCCACATTTATACGAAACAGTCATAGATAAATTTAGTTTCGAGAACGTACTTGCCATCAAAGCCGTGGCTGCCATTTACAATTTTCGTGAATAATGTTACAACCTTTAGTAGTTAGATAAGCACGATTTCATCACCTGTATTTATAAAGAACAGAAATTGTTGTTACTTATATAGATATAGCAACTAAGAAAAAAATTATCAAGCTTTTTTCCATCACGAAATAAACATTTTTGGTAGTTTAAAGATGTTTGGCAGAACCTGCATGTTCCGCAATTAAGTGCCTTTAATTCTTATCTCAAATCCTAAAGCTTTTTTGGTTTTGGACCGCGATTTAAATTGTTATCATCCAACGTTTGTAGAACCTAGTGTTGATACGTCCAAAAATTCGGTTTCTATGCTTTCGCGCGATACTTCTGGTTTCAGCTTTGATTGTAGGAATTTCAAGATCTCTACGGATTTTGTCATTTCAAGCATAACTGATTTTGAACAGTTTGTTTTGAACGGTTTGTAAAATATTTGCATTTGTCCACAACGGCTTTAGCACATGTTTTTATAAAACTTCCTTGTGGTACACCGTTCGAACTTTCTTTAAACTCTGAGTATTTGTTTCCATGTGTTACACAAAAGAGTCCATTCTTGAGATATGATGGGAATTAGTATAGGTGTGCTAAGAGAACTTGTCGCAACTTACATTTTTCCCAACGTGCCACACCCTCTCAAAGGCTTGCAATACGTCCAGGAATACGCAGGATAAAATTGTTTCTTCAAATGCTTTCTTGATTACATAAGTAATTATGGGAACCTGGTCAAACATCGAATTCTAACATTTGAACAAAAACTTTTGGTCAGGGATAAGATTATTAACTTCTATAACAGGCAGTAGACGTCTTAGTACTATCCTCTGGAAATGACTGAAAGAACTGGAGTTGGTCTATTTAACTTTACATCATTTCGCAGTTTTCCTGATTTTAAAACCATTATAAATTTTGCAACTTACCATTGGCGCGGCACGTGCTTTAATCTGAGCACAAAATGTATAATACTGAGATGCTTTAAATCATGCATTTCTAGGTAGACCTTTGACAACTTTTCCGGTGATGAAATCATAAACAGGAGCTTTCTTAAGGCTGAAAACTATAATAGAAGATGGTTGTGGACGACAACTGTGCGAACACATGCAATTTGTGTTGTACGACCACAATGGCTTTTCGCTTCGATTCGTTCAGTTTTCGTTCACTTTTGCTCACTTGCGAAAAAGCGAATTCATTTGATCTTTCTCTTTCTTCTGTTCGTTCATACACACATTTGACATTTTACTTCAACAGATGGGTACATTTAAATTTGTGAGTTCATAAACAACTTCCACTCTGACAATCGCTTCTATTCACAAAAGTCTATTATTTGCAACTGACAGTATCTACTCAAGAAAACTTAACGTAGATTTTGACATCTGCTTCCGATTGCTTCCGACTATTATAGTTCAGCCTTTCGGTTTAAGATACCCGAACTCATATTTAAGTTCTCTTAAAGTTGCTCTTTCGAGTGCTAAATCGAAGAAGTAGATTCATTTTATTTATATTGACGTGAATTCTTGAACATCGGTAGGATCAAAGGTTTCTTCCATATGGGCTGCAAAAATGTTCGCTTTTTTTTCATTGCCCATTCATTTAAATTTCTTCTAATTGGGTCACGGGGTCCTTTGGTAACTTTTACAGCTTTCAAAAGAAAATAACTCGACTCTTTCTTCGTTGTTAGACTTTCAAGGTAAAATCCTATCACAAGATTCTTAAAAACCTTAATAGCATTTTGCAAAAAAAAATAGCAGAGCAAAGACAAAAGTGCTTTATGTTGCGGACTATGTTGCCATTTCTTACGCACTTTCCTTTTTTCATAAACCGATTTTTTTATCTCCTGAGAATATCATAAACGATATTTGTCCGGTGTTATCTCTGTCTTGGGTGTATAATTTCAAGATGCGAACTGTAAAATCTTAACGAAGCGATCAACTTCAACTTCATGCTCAGTTGTCGTTAGTTGATCACTCAGTTCATCTTTCTTTTCTATTTCATTCCAAAAGCCTTTCCAGTTAGTCAATCTATTTGTAGATTGGTTTTAAGCTGAATGTCGAAATATCAGGAGAATGATCTGACGGCAGATTGATGTTGCCTTTGACTTTTATTTGATTGGTATATATACCATTCACAACGAAAAAATCTATCAGGGCAGGTATTTTCAAAGTATCGAGTAAAATCGAAATATTAGTAAAATCACTTTATGCAAGTGCGGAATTAAGTGGATAAATAGATGCGATCTTAAGAGTACGGTGACTTCAGTCGTTAATTTACAAGGATATTCACCGAAGGGTGAAAGGCGTGGAAATTATAACAGGATATTAATTTTGGAGGAGATCCCTTTTTTGACGTGTGTTTCAAAAAACAAACAAATTGTCGAGTCCAGTTTGTCGAGTTTTGCAAAAGTCCGTTTGCATATTAAGTACATATCCTCTAACGAAATAGCCAGATGCATTCCACCCCTTCAACAATTCAATTCAATACTCGCCATGTAATGAATCCTAATCAGTTCACCCTCAAGCCTATCTTCGGACGTACTATGAAATATAGAGATTCATTCCTAGACCGAACAACACGAATGTGGAATGTCCCACCAAACTCAGCTTTTCCTCCCATACAGACATTCAAAACCAACACACTTCTTCGGTATCTCCTCTTTTCTACTCCCCTATTTCCTTAATGTGCTGTGCTCAAACACTATGAGGGTATGAAAACGTCTCCAAAAAGGAAGCGTGGGTTTAAATGATTTGCAGTAGATATATTTGTTTTATCAAACCCAACGATTTTGCATCAAAAGTTTTTTCGAATATTTTAAAATTTTTCCAAAAACGTTTTTATACTTAAAACGCAATCAAAAAGTGGGCATGGCAAAAAACCTCATAACGGGTGTTTTTTTTAGAGGTATAGAAGGTTTTAATGTCCATCACTTTGGCTTAATTGTAAGGATAATTTTATGTCATTAATGTTTAAATATGATTTCGGGCATGTGGCCGCCACGGCTGGTTCGATAAGGCCAAATCTAGAGGTCCAGTCTTTAAACCACTTTTTCGAGCATTTGGGGCCGTATGTCGGCAATAACGCCACGAATATCGGCTTCCAAGTCCCCTAACGTTTCTGGTTTGTTGACGTAGACGAGCGACTTCACATATCCACAAAGAAAATAATTCAATAGTGTCAAATCACACTTGGTGGCCAATTAACAGGTCCATTCCGCGAAATTATGCCCTCATCGAATGTTTTCTTCAATTGTGACGTGTGCTGTGTCATGCCACAACGCCACATGCCACAACATGCGTCTCAACGCTCTCATGTGGATTTTTTTCACTCCAAATGCGGCAATTTTGCTTGTTGATGTAGTTATTCAACCAAAAATGAGCCTCATCACTGAACAACATTTTTGCGATGAAAATTCAATCTCATTTGCTTCGAGATCAATCGCATTTTCGGCGCATACACCAAAATCAGGACGCATTGCATAATCTCACGGCTTTAATTCTTGCACAAGCTGGATCTTGTAAGGTCGTAAGCCACGATCTTTGCGCAAAATCTTCCATAAAGTAAAGCTCCAATTGCTGTGTACGGTGGCGAATCAATTCATTCCAGTCCCTTTCAACACTTTGCTCTACAGCGGCAATTGTTTCTTCGGTGCGCACTGTTCGAAATCTCTGCGGATGCGTATTATCACATAAAGTAATCGTAGTGCGAAAACGTTCCATGGTAAATCGAATTAGTTGCTCTGATGGATGATTATGTCGACCATAAAATTTACGGAGCTTCGGTAAACTTCGCGAACTGAACCATTCTTTTCGAAATAAATTTGCACGATTTGCAAGCGTTGTTCGTCAACCTGTTCACGATGAAATGGCAAACCAAACTGAACATAAATGACATTAGAGTTGCCCGATTTGGCCACAAAATGTCAGTTTTATCTCTATTTGAAAAACCAACCTCTGAAAAAAATCCCGATATAAACAATATATAGACATTCCGATTGACTACATATTTTCTCAAGACACTTATCGAAATTCCTTACTGTTTGGACAAAAATAAGGTGGGCGTTACAGTGGGCGGATTTTGAATATTTTTTCACGCTTATTCGAACAGCATGTACATGGGTTACATGTTGCGGTGTCTCCGATCCTGCTTAGGATTATACCGAGCGTCGGACTCCGAGTACATAAAATATTATCGCAGCGAAGTTCTATACAATGGGGCTCAGTTGAATAGAATTGACAATTTCCCAATTAAAGTGATTCGAAGGCACGTTGCAAGGGCGATGGCTAGCGACAACAGCCTGATCTTCAGGGCTTATTACCCCAATCACAAATACATGGAGAGTACGCTCATGTCTGGCTTTTTTCCACCAGAGGCATTTATTTATATCGATTCGGTTTTATACCACCGCCACCGTGACGCGCGGGACAAACGGCTAATCCGCGACGGGTACGTCCACAATGCTGTGGAGCTCCTCCGCTTTAGCACTGCGGTATCAGATATGACAGATGCTGAAAAGCAGTACGCCGAATATTGGTGGCTACATGAGGAAAGTGATTCTGCACTTCCTCAGAACTTCGCGGACTGTTAGTCCAACTACTTAGTACTTAAGAAAATTAGATTTAAGTTCAAAGTCAAGTGGCCGGGCACCCAAGGACTCAATCTGGATGGCGACCCCTCGGAGAAGTAGTTTAGCAGTCTTAAGTAGCTTAAGTTAGTTTTAAGTAGTCAAGCAGTATAATTTAGTTCTAACCTAGATTAAGGTTTTTATATAAAACAAACAAAAATGTCCCTACTCAAAGTTTTTTCGTAATTTTTCTTTGAAAATCAAAAATATATGCAATGTGTTGGTGAAAGCAACGCTTGGTTGTTGGTTGTGCCTTTACCTAAGTCACACTACAGTGGGAACTTGATGTTTCGAAAAGGTTTCGAAGAAATTTTCCCTCATAACGCGCAGGTATTTCTTTATCCGCTTTAGATACGGTCCATGGTTCGGCGCCGAAATGCAAGATTTTTTTATTTGGTGTCGATATTTCATTTTCGCACTCAAAATAATTATGGCCAATACAGGGCCTCAAAGCTAGTTTATCCCTTCATTTGGATGTGTGAAGTTACTATTTTTTCCCACAAAGAAAAGAACCACCTGTTAAATTATGACTTCGAACGGTATATGGATGTTTGTCAGACTTTCGCATGAGGTGGAGCAGTGAAAAAAACACGTGTTGTCATTTTCAGGATTTGAACCAGGGATCCCGAGCTAAGCAGTTCTTCTCACTTTTTTTTTAAATTAATTTTTATTTTTATTTGTTATAACTTTGATGCTAGACAGAAATTAATGAAAAAATAGCCTACTTCTCAACCACTCTTTATTTTAATTCATCTTAAAAACTAACTTCATTGCTAGACAAAGATTTATGGAAAAAAGCCTATTTTTCAACTCCTTAACCAGTTTTTTTTTTTGGACCAAAACGCCGCTCTAAATTAAACATTATCTTAATACTAATGCCTTTCGGGCTATGAACTATTTTGGTAACTGAATTTGTCTTTATTTATAGACAAACCAACTTAAAAAAAAATGTATATTTATTAAGGGGTGTATTAGTTTAGATACATAGTTTGTAACATAGAAAAATACTTTTGGGGAGATTTACCTCAAAGTACATGGATTGACTCAGAATCGCTTGCTGAGTCGTTTGTTGTCTGTCCGTCCGTTCGTCCGTCTGTCTGTAGGTAACCGGTTTTTAGGTCTTAAATTTTTAGCTAGGGTAATGGAATTTGGTATATGTGATCCTTGTACAGTATGTCCGCCGGGAAGGTGTACTACTTTGTTTTGCAGCCATTTTGGTAAGCATTAGATTTGACAGTTCATATTTGAAATTCGTAAAGTAGACAAGCGACAAATTTATTATGAAAAAAATTCGATAAACCAGCGTGTTTTAATCGTTTAAACATTTAATCAAAATCAGTCATCGATTACTGTGACGATGAGAAACGTGCAATTTATGCGAGAAACAACATACCATTTTCCGCCCGAAGCTTTCCTATATTTGGATAGTCGAGGGCTAATACAGGATAGATCGGCGGTTCCGCTAGTCTACCAAGTCTTCCGACGAACTGTGGATAGGCGGCTCCTATATGACCCAGACGTCGTCGCTCAGGGCGGAGGAGAGCGCCTGCGGTTCAGCAGGAGTGTGTCCGATTGGGACCGTCGGAGTAGGTCACAACAGGAGAACCTGTTGTGGTGGTTGAATGAGTATTAAAGATAGTTGACTTAAAATTGTTATTTTATGGCCGACTTACATAGTTTTAGTCTTAGGTTTAGGTGCAAAGCAGTCATAGTGGCACAAAAAAAAAACGCTTGCTGTGGCTGTTCTAGTTTTTAAGTTATTTTAGGTAGTTTTAATGAATTTTTAAGTAGTTTAAGTTAGTCGATAAGTAGTTTTAATTAGCATGTAAGTTTAAATAAAATAAAAAAAAAAGACAAGGAACCAAGTTTTTCAAAGTTTTCTTGGTAAAAAAAAAAATGTTTACTTTTATATTTATATCTTAGATAATAGGCCGAAAGGCATTGGAATTAAGTTATCGAGTAATTTAGGGCGCCCGCATAGAGCAAGTAAGTTAGTTAAGTAGTTGATAAGTAGGCTAGTTTTTTCATGAATTTTTGTCTAGCATTTAAGTCAGTTTTAAGAAAAATAAAATAAAAATGAATTTAAAAAAAAAAAAAAAAACAACATACCAACAAATCGCACTATTTATCGTGTAGTGAATGATTTCGAAGAAAGAGGGTCTGTAGGTGATAGTCCCAAGTATGGACCACAACGTACTGCAAGATCGACAAGATCCTTGAGCCATCAACCTCAATTCGACGCCGTGCTCAGGAGCTTGGTATTCAAAGAAGAACGTTGGCTACAATTTTTCACAAGGATTTGCATTTGTTTCCATTTAAGATTCAATTGACACAAGAGCTTCTTCCACAAGACCATTTACAGCTAGCCAATGACAACACCGATATTCATGAAAAAATCATAATGAGTGACGAGGCACATTTTCATTTGAATGGATATGTGAATAAACAGAATCGTTGGTTGTGGGCAATGGAAAACCCTCGAATTATTCATCAGTCACCTTCGCATCAATTAAAAGTTACAGTCTGGCGTGCTATTTGGTCAGGAGGAGTCATTGGACCTTACTTCTTTGAAAATGAAAACCGCGTAACGGTAACTGAGAATGGGGAGGGATATCGTGATATGATTGAAAACATTTTAACGCCACAATTGCATGCTTTAGGCTGGATTAACATGTGATATCAACAAGACGGTGACACATCGCATACAGCCAGGATTGCAATGGAATTACTGCGAGACCTCTTTCCACAACAAGTTATTTCAAGAAATGGTGATGTTGATTGGCCTCCATGGTCGCATTATTTGACTGCTCCGGACTTCTTTTTGTTGGGATATCTGAAAAGCAAGGTATATGCAAACAAACCAGAAACGCTTGAGCAACTCAAACAAAATATTCGTGATGAAATTAATGAAATACCGCGTGAAATGTGTGAGAGCGTAATGAAAAATGTGCTCAAAAGATGCATTTGTGAGACTAACAGAGGCGGACATTTACCTGATATTGTAGTCCACACATAAATGCTGACATTAAATAAAACATTTATCAATATAAAATCAATTCTCTTCATTTAATCAAAAATTATAAACAAACTAATTAGTATACCTTCCTAGCGGACTTCACATATGTGTTTTTTTTTTACGCAGTTGCAGGGTGCAGTTGCCTCACCCACAGTTCAAGTGATGGCTTTACAACTAAATTGCCTTCTTGATCCGCAGAAATTGCATGTGGTAAAAATAGCTCTTTCAGATACCATTGCAAACAAAAAGGAATACAAAATATGTATCTGTGAAAATCAAGCATTGAGACTACGTTTATTGACATCCACTACCGTTGACCCCACTGTGCTTCATAACTAGAATTCCAATTCCAACGGATGGCGGCTCTCTTTCGAAAAATAAACAACAACGAAAATTACAAAACTCTCCGAAGAAAGGAAACAGCCTTGTTGCAGTCGGCAATTGGTTTTGTGCCTCCTCATACGTCTGCAACTCCCCATCCCACCTAATAACACCTAGATTAATTATGGTACCGGATTGAGTCGTACCTATACTCGGGTCGTAGTCGTCATGATACACATTCAAAAAAAAACCAAACGAGGCAACAAAAAATTAAAAAAAAAAAACGGTGCAAGTTCCCACAATAAAAGCGCTTTTGATTGATGGTGTGTAATATAATTTTTCTGTTCGATTTTATTTCCATTTTTCTTTTGCGCTTTGTTGGTCGCTTAATGGATTCCAACAGACCGACAATTTACCTAATGTTGATTGTTGATTTATTTGCTCCCCTTCTACCTCGGCGCCCAACCAGCATACCATCCGACCGCATGCGCCCATGTGTCCTGGGATTTGCATGATGCGAAGCGGGGTGCGGTGCGGTGTTGCGAACGCGGATTTCTATTTCTGCCGCAAAAGTTAATTGATACTGAATGAAGTCACTTAGCGCAAACTGTCTATGCCCGACTAGTAGAGCTAGCTAGTTATCTTGTTTGTGAGGTGGATGGATGGATATCTGAGGCGGTTTATTATTATTTGTTTGTTGTTGTTGTTGTATTTGCTATACGATTCAAATGGGATCGTCGTTGTCTGCGTCTGCGATCGTTTAAGCTTCAAGACGGTTTCGAGTCGTTTCGTTGATTGCTCATTGCATTTTGTCGGCGAAACGTCTTATACGAGTGACAGGGGCCTTATAGTGGCGGGACGACTTAGCGATTAACATTTTTTATTTCCCCTAACCCACCACCATACTATAACGTTCAATATAATATGCTGGATTGGATGGTTGTCGTATATGCTTTAGATACTTTTGGAACGAGCTTGATAAGTTTGGCGCGGCTGGTGTGGTGGTGGTGGTACTTTGTGTGATTGTGTATAGTTGTACCCTTTTCGTGGATGTGTGGTTAGGTTGACAAATAATGACATTTGTCAATTCGATTACTCTGGAGTAATTGAGGTTGTAAATTGTATCGTTGCGGTCGGTGAATGCTTCGCGGTAAGTTTGACTAGGGTAGGTTGCATGAAGATTATTGGCGTAATTCGATTTTGGATACGAGGATGGAGGGGTTTTAAAATATTTCATTGGAATTCCTTTTGTAAATTTGAATGCGCAATGCGGTTGGCTGAATTGTGGTTGTCCATTTTAACTTAAGTCTGAGACAGGACACTTTGATGCTTCGTCTACACAATGTGAATAGTATTTTTTTTTCGGAGATTTTAAGAGAATTTTAAGAATAAATTTTAGAAAAACATTTAGAAGTAACGGCTATATTTATGACTATATACTTCGGTTAATACTTTTCAGATGCACTGCATGTAATTTTGTTTAAATCAAAATGACTAGACTAGACAAGAGTTTACAGACAATTTCTAAAGGTTTCTGTGAACGTCGATCGTTTCGAGGATGCTTGTGCTTCGTGCAGCGACCTACACCTACACGATTGAACGATCTTTTTTTTTGCTTTACGAAACATTCAGAACTTTTTAGCAGTCGAATTTTACAACCGTTTCAAATATTTAAGCCCGAGAAGACACCAAGAATGTCGAAGTCAATTAAATGCAGAAAATACGTTTAATGCAAGGGTATTCAATTAAAACAGTTCTAAGCTTCTTTAAGATCTGGTGTCTTCTCTTCGTTACTGAGGATTGCGTGACGCACAACCACATGTCTGACGGAGTCCCACATGAATCGATTTTAGGTCCCATCTTACGGAATATTATGTATTTTCCAAAGTTGGAAAAAGTCAAGCTGTAGAGTTTGTCAGAAGTGATGAAACTTATTTCACACGTTAGATGAACCCATAGACTTATATTGGATATTGTAAAATAGATGGACCGGAAACACTGATAACAAGATTTCAATCTGAACTGGGCACGGCTGATTTCGAGGAAATTTACAAAAATATGGGCTTAAGTACTCCCAATTACAGAACGCCCCGAGAAGATGATTTTATAGTTTGACAAAACTCGACTTTTTGTTGTATATGCTATAAAAATTGTTTTTTTTTATTTAGAAAAACGCCCACCAAATTTGGAGGTGGGCTAAAAAAACTCAATAGGAATATTTTCAGATTCATATTGTCGAAATATTTCCATCCCAGTGTTTTTTTTTTTAATTTTAACCAAAAACCATTTTTATCCCAAAAAGTAAACTTTTCAAAAAAAACCTCATATAAACTAAACTGGAACAAAGCAGATATTACTTCCATCCAGGAAATACTATGGGATGGGTCAGCCAAAAAGAGGTTAAAAAACTTCGATATCTACTACGGAGCGTGCCGTAGTGAGCAAAACTACAGATGCGGATTTGTTAAAAGTGCTAGACTCAGGCAAGAAGTCTTACGTTTTCAAGAGATTAGCGAACGCATCAGGGACAAATTCGCCAACATAAGGATTTCATGCGCTCACGCCCCGACGCCGGTGGAAAAAGATGATTAAAAATTGCTTCTACGAGCTCCTTGACAAAATCTATGAGCGACTACCGAAGTACGATGCTAAAATCGTGCTGGAAGATTTTAACGCAAAGGTAGGAAGAAATGACTCTTTAGCAGTATTTTCGGATATCATAGCCTATTCGACAACACGTCTTGTATAGGACTTAGGCAGTAGGCTACGGAACGAAATGACCACCTACGACAGCATTTATAGATATGAACTACACAAAGCCATGTCTAGTTTTGGTATACCGTCCAAGCTCGTACGTTTGCGTAGAATGACGATGGAGAATTTTCGCTGCTACACTAGGGTTGGAAACGAACTCACCGACACATTCGATAGGATTTAGGCAAGGCGATGAACTGTCATGTGACTTCTTTAATTTGATTCTTGAGAGAATCGGTGCAACTACTAGCATACGCCGACGATATTGACATTATTGGTCAGACTCAACGTGATTTCATAGCCACGTTTGCAATTGAAGAGAAGGAAACGGCAAAATTGGGTTAAGCAGTAAATGAGGGTAAGACTAAGAATTGAACAGAACGTCACCATTGACTGATATAACTTTGAGGTAGTACTGGAATTTGTCTGCCACGGATCCGCTATTAACTCTGAAAACCAAATTTCGTCAGAAATTAAATGAAGAATTACTCTTGCCATCCGATGTTTCTATGGGCTAAGAAGGCAATTTAGTACCAAAGTCCTTACTCGAACTACTAAGGAGATCATCTATAAGACCCTGTTCAACTAAGTCCTGCTCTACTGCGCTGAAGCATGAAAAATGGATAAAGAAATCTTGGTCGATTCGAGATGAAAATTCTTTGAAAAATACTCGGTCCCGTTTGTGTTGACCGAAGATTCAACCAAGAACTGTTGGGCGAAATTCAAATGTCAATAAACTCCCCATTGGATGTTTAAGATGGATAGGACATGTAAAACGAATCGCACCAATACTCCGGCTCGCAGAGTCTTCGATTCCCAGCCAGACGTCGGACGCAGTAGGGGAAAACCGACCTCAACCAACTTGGAGTGGGCAACTGGGGCAGTTAGCTAAAGACCGAGCTAATTGGAGAGGCATGTTGGTTGATGCCTGGATTCATTCCGGACGTTAGCGCCACCTAAGGAAAAGGAAGGATATGGCATAGTCGCCTGAGCCTGGATACTGAGTCGATTTTCGCACTCCTACTGCTCCATCGTCCATTTTGGCCTAAAACTTCTTCCCAGTATTTCAGCACATATCGATCAAGTGAATCATCTTTTAATGGCAGCAGCATTTCCTTGTTATGTTTTTCAGAAACGTTCAAACCCAATGAATTTTAATTGACACTCGATGCAAAATTAAAACGGAATTCGCATGTAAAAAGAAATGCGAAGAACTTAAGAATAAATACGGAGAACTTTACTGGTTACTCGGAAAATATTCGAAGCTTAACCTTGATAACAAGCTGCTATTATACAAGCAAGGCCTTAAGCCAGTCTGGACATATGATATATGTACAACTATGGAGTTGTACCAGTGAAACGAATCTAAATATTTTACAAATTTTTGAAAACAAAATGTTAAGATCATTCGTCAATGCGCCGTGGTATATAAGGAATGAAGATCTACGCAGAGATCTGGGTATTCCCGCGGTTAAAGATGAAACGAAAAATTTTGCACTCAAACACGAAAAACGTTTATTGGGACACGTTAGCACAACGGTCCTCCAAATTCTTGACGAAACAAATTTATTGCAGCGTATTCAAAGAACTAGCCCTTAGGTTTGGCCCGATAATAACAAACCGCGCTATAAATTGCGGAAAAAGCAGGAACTCTCAGAGGAAAGTTACCTGCCAAACATTCATTACTCGTGATAAAAAAATAGCTAGATAAGTCGCATACTAAGTTGCAATACAAATACACAAGGGGTGGTGGTTTTAGTTAGGGTTTAAGTCGCACACTACTTTGGGCACGTGCTCATCGTGCCACGAGCCCACGGAAAAAAAAATCCTAGTAAAATTTGTTTTCCTCGGAGAAGATTAAGACAAGCTAAGGTGCAGAAGCTTGCAAAATCTATCCCTGATGGTGGAGGGTGTTATTCATCTTCAAGTTCGATGTTGCTGAAAACATCCCAGTCCTAGTCGCTGAGGGTCGATTACAACTGATATCCAGTAATGAATGGAGCAATAATCTATTCCAAAAGCCGCAAAATTATTCAATGTGGTGTGTGTTTGTAATAACTGAAGTCTACTGACCATGCATTGCGAAGAGAGTTCGTTGAATGGATTTTGAAAGAAAAGCAAGTAGATGCTGATTTTTCAAACAAAATCATCGAAATTCACCGTTATAATTGACGCATTGAGAGACAATTGCATCCACAACGCATTAGGTAGAGCTTGGTGCAAATCGCTACATGCGTTATCGGACCACTCTTCTTTGAAAATGCGGCTGGTCAGGCAGTAACAATTAAATGTGTTCCTTATCGTGATATGAAAACCCAGTTGTTAGTTTCGAAACGGTTATAGCAATTTTAAGCTGCCTGAAGAATCATTTACAAAAAAAAAACAGAGCTGTTGCCAGAATCACCTGAGGACTATTTGGAGGATTAGGAACATGAAACCTCTACACTGCCGATGTTTCCTTTCTTTCGGAACTGTTTTCCGACTGTTGACGTCTATGGAGAAGATTAATGCCGTTGGCTACTATATTTGCACCTATGAGTTGATGTACATTTCGATAAAACATCATCGCATAATAACATGCGGTCAATGTGTCACATGAACTCACATGCATAAGCGAAATTTTATGCTACCGTCACAAATATGGGAAGTACAAGCCGTATATAACGGGCTTTAGGATATGTCGCAATTCCATCGTTTGCCTTCAACAATTCCAGTATCTAGTTTAAAGGCACTTTCAGTGGCAACAATTCAACTTTCATAAACTCTTTCAACAAGTTATGCATTCTAACCCCATCTCTAACACACACAATGTCATCAATAGCTCTTAAAAACTTACAATCAATTAGCAAGTCAGTAAAACTGACTCAACAGTCTCGTATTTCAATTCGTTTTCACAGAACAATGCCGAAGAGAATAAATAAAAACTAAAAACAGAGGGCGGCACTGACGTGAATAAGGCCACCCGTTTGTTCTGCAATCGGAATTAATTCTACAAGATGTAAATTAAATTACAACTGCAGAGTTGCAGACCGTGTGCAATTGCATTACGGCTATTTGTAGGTATACATTCATTTCCTTATTTGTATGGAAATACATAAAGTTACGGGTCAACTGTTCTGTAAATAGGTCAACTATTTGTAAATGATAAATTTATATCTCTATAAATAAATTCTGGAGTCATATTAAAGCTTTTGTAGAATTGTCAGAAAATGTTTTAAATGTAAGTACATATGAAGAAACATAAATACAAAAAACAACATGAAGCTTAAAGGGAAAATAGAAAAGTAATGAGGGTTAAAATAAGGACAGACATTTAGAACTTTATACGGACAGATATGACATTTATAGGTTTATAGGGCAATCCGTTCATAAGAATTTATCAACCCATTTACTTTTTAATTTACACACAAAGTGTTATAACGAATTACCTGTTAAATTATATTGTTATAAAATTCAAATAAATTTTTAAAATATTAGCATTTATCATTGCAGAATTCGTAAACATAACCAACACAAAGATGCATAATGACATTATCATACTGGGCGATATAAATATAAACATGAAAGATACCACAAAAGCACATGTTTATAACTATAAAGAAATGCTGGCGATGAATGGAATATGTAATATCATTACGGGGACTACAAGAGTTGATATAAACGTAGGAAGTGAGACACTAATTGATCACATATTGGTAAACGTATCGGAGTGCAAAATATTTTCGGCTGTAATTGAAAGTGACATATCCGATCACTACAGCAACCTATTTGGAGTGTATGATGCGGGTAAAACTGAAAGCGAACAACCTGAGCCATCAGTTATTAAAAGTAGCAAAGTAAATCAGCTGATCAGAACAATGAATTGGGAACATATATTGCAACAAAATGACACCAATCAAGTTTTCAACTCGTTAGCTGAAAAAATGGCCGAAATCTATGAAAAATCGACAGTTATTCATAAACAGAAAGCTCGACGTAGAAATGCCGAATGGATTTCTAGTGACATAATTGAGATTTGTAAACATAGAGACAGACTTTATCGTAGATTGAAAAGCAATCGAAATAACTTAACATACGAAGTCGAGTACAAGAGACTACGTAACCAAGTTAACAAAAAAATATCGATGAATAAAGATCAGTACTACAGAGAAAAGTTCGAGCAAAGTAAATACGATCCTAGAAAAACTTGGGCGTTAATCAGCGAGCTACTGGGACGAAAAAAACCGTCATTAGATGCCACTATTGTAAAGAACTTTACAGCTGGCATTGATATTAGAGTGTTAGCAGAGGATTTTGGACACATCTTTTCGCATCAAGCAGTATCCATCATCCACAAGTGCAACAAAGTAGCATCAAATCATCAACCCGAAGCAGTGAGGAGCTCTATTTACTTGGGAGAAACTGACCCTATAGATGTATCGAACTTATTAATCCAGCTAAACGTCCAAAAATCGCCAGGAGCGGATGGTATTAGAGCAATTGATCTTAAAACAAATGCCGACATCTTTGCCCCTATAATCACCAAGCTCATTAATGTAAGTCTCGAAACCTCGACAATATCAAAAAAGCTCAAAGAGGCACTTGTTAGACCAATCTACAAGGGAGGAGCCAAAAAAGATATAGCGAATTATCGTCCGATAGCAATACTGCCAGTCATAGAGAAGGCATTGGAGCAAACAGTATCTGATCGTATATGGAAATTTGTTGAGAACAAGAATCTAATATGCAAAAACAAATACGGGTTCCAGAAGGGAAAATCCACAAATAAACTTCTTGGTGATTTTTCGAATATAGTCAACAGCAACCTTGCCAAAAGACACCATGTCCTTGTCTTATTTTTAGACTTCAGCAAAGCATTTGACACCCTCGATCACAACAATGTAATAAATAAATACCCTAGAAGGGATGGGATTACGAGGAAAGCTGATGGAGTGGTTAAGGGACTATCTGACAGGGAGGACCTATCGTGTCAAAATTAAGAACTGCTGCAGCACCGAATATGGGGTCCAGTTTCGGGTTCCGCAAGGTTCTAAGCTCGGTCCTCTACTCTTCATACTATACACAAATGGAATGCTGAAATGCCTGAAGAAAAGTGTTCCATTCGCATACGCAGACGACACCGCAATACATAGTTGTATATCACAAGGATATAAACGAGGCAACGAGGATGATGCAGAACGAGTTCAATGAAATAGGGAAGTGGTGCCATGACAATGGACTTGTGTTGAATGCATCAAAAACAAAAGTAATGCACATTCGCAGTCCTCAATACCCGGCAACAGAAATCAGGCTTAACACATTCAAATGCTCGAACCAGGTGAACACAGAACTTATAGAAGTAGTGTCTACGTATAAGTACTTAGGTATCACTGTTGACAACAATTTTCTCTGGGAGCCGCACATCAACGATCTGAGGAACAAGCTAAGAGGGTCACTATTTGCGTTAGCTTGTCTGCAACACAAATCAACAGCATGCGTGCAAAAGCAGGTATACCACGCGTTAATTGAATCCAGACTTAGATACGGCATACTAGCTTGGGGAGGGGCGGCGTAGACACATATTCAAAAATTGCAAAACATTCAAGATCGGGCAATTAAACTGATATCAACAAGAGATGCACAAACAACAGCAAGCAGTGTGGGGGTTCTAAATGTCAATCAGATCTTCAAAATGACTGCAGCGATTGAGTATTATGATGATCAACGATTCCGGATACCAATAAATCATGCCTTTACCACCAGAAGAAGAGCGGAAGGAATGTACCAGCTACCACAGCTCTACAATGCCTACGGCAGAAGACAACTAATGTACACTATTCCTTTTATATTAAATAGTCTTCCCCAGAGCATAAGAAATGTAATTGATGTCAAAAAGAGAAAAGGAAAATTAAAACAAAATTTTTTAGAAGATACTCTATAAATCTAAATTCTATTATGTAAATATAAATTCTACAAAAACGAATATAAATACCAATTGAAATCTAATGTAAAGTAAAAAAATTATATAGTTAAATAACTCGTATTGAATACAATTGCTCATTTTGATGACTAGATAAAAAATTTAATAACACAATCACCTGCAGATAAGCCATGTGGCTTCGCAGGTCTGTATTAAATTGTATTAAATTTAAAAACTGTATGAATAAAAACTAAACTAAACTAAAAAAAAAAAAAAATATATGGAATGGATTTACAGGGTGTTTTTTCTTATAGATGCATAGCATTTTTTATATAAAATACAACAAATTCAATGGAGTAAATAATATTTGGTCTTTCTTTGCTCAGCACTTTCATGGCAACTCATTTTTAAAAATAATTGCTGGCATATAGCCTCCGCGACAGCGCCTTATGAACGCCACCCTGTAATTCCAATTTTGCATCATTTTTTCGAGCATACTCGTTCTTATTTCGTCAATAGTGCATCGAATGTTGGATTATAAGTACTCAATCGTTCCTGGTTTATCAGCATAGACCAGAGATTTGACGTATCCCCACAAAAAATAGTCCAAAGGTGTGAAGGTTTGTCTCAACAAATTCATGTTGCTCCGTCTCGTTGGACCATTCGTCTTCCTAATGATTTCCAATGACATGAGAAAAAAAAGAAGAATCATAACCGGTAATGTTGGAGACAAATGGGCCGATGAAGCCTGCGCCTTGTAGACCCCACCAAACAGTGATTTTTTCTCATGAGGATTGTGCACTCTCCAAAAACTACGATTCTGCTTGTTCAAATAGCCGTCAAGCCAGAAGTGAGCACCACCGCTGAAGATGATCTCACGATAGAAATGTGGTTCAACTTCCAGTTGATTGTCATCTTAACACCCAACACACAAAAAAGCGTATGTGTTTTCACCTTCGGGATTTTAAACAGGAACCTCGCGATTATTAGTTTAACGCACTGACCACTATAGGCCACAAGGGCACTGGATGTTTGTCAGAATTTCGCAACAGGTGGAGTAGTGGAAAAAACGTATATGTTGCCCCCTTCGGGATATGAAACAGGAACCTCGCGCTTAGTAGTCTAATGCACTACAAAATAAATCCAAAAAATCTGTTCGCGATATTTCGTAAATCGAAATAACTTATGAAAATGAGTCAAACTATGCATTTAATTGACTTTTTAAAATTGTTTAACATTTCCACAGTTTCGATTGGGGCTTAATGGCTAGATGAATCGATGCTCAGAATGTCTGGATTTGACTCCAAAGAGCTGTCGAAATGTAGTTAGGGGCCATCTTTTGCGATGGCCGTCAAGAAAAGATTATGCGAACTGTTATGCAATTACGAATAGTTGTGAGAAAAAAAACTAAGCCCTGTGTCCTAAGAGCCTGTTTCGCCACCATTTTATTTTTTGTCGACTAGGTCGCGTTTTAACTGCTCCATCTCGAAAACAATAGCGATTCGAACACACATGTGTTGCTCTAAATTTTGGGTTAATGGAAGAATGATTAGTTTGAGTTGATTTTTTTTCAATTTCAGAAGCCTTATCACATTTAAAAGTTTTCACGTAACACTTAAATAAAAGCCGATACCAAGGCGATTATAAAAGACATTTTGGCATAACTAAGCCATAGGACTACAAACGGTTTATTTGGATTTTTAAGAAGTTGGATTAATACCATATTACTAGCATTAGTAATGTTTCCCTGCGCAAGTTCACCGACACACATTACAAACAGGAACATTGGATAAGTATTGTATTATGTTATGTTTCCACTCCGATCCGAAAAATGACGTATTCACAAGATGACAAGTGGAAAAAACGTAAAATTAACTGACATCTATTGTCAATAATTGGCAATGACCACTGGAAATAGCCGAACTGGTTAACAAAACGTCACTTCGTTTTTAACTGGCACTAAAAATTGATTGTAATAATGTTAAATATTTTATAATCGAGTAATTAGCAATAGAAGCGAAAATACCACAACCTCAGATAATGCATTTTCGTATATTTTTGATTTATCCATGGTTAACATATTTTTGAAACAATAGTATATGAATTCCACATCAAAATCAAAAGCTGAAGAAAAAAAGCGTTAAAAAAGCGTCTGTTTGTCACTTATTTACGTGGTTCAGTACGAAAAATATCTACAGGCTGCGCAGACAACATTTTTATCGATATAAGTATTTTTGAACTGCAAAATGCATTTTTTTTTCAACGAACTGTCAATTTGTTATATATTGACAGTTCATTGAAAAAAAAAACATGCATTTGGCAGTTCAAAACACTTATTTCGAGAAAAAATAAAATAAAAATAAACATTCGGAAACCCAGCTGGAGAAGTAACAGATTTCGTTTCTGAAAGAGAAAATCCCAAATCAAGAATTTATACGTAAAGAGCAATGGAATTGACAACTATCGGTTACATGGGAAGAATAACGATGGACTTAGATATGAGTAAAAAAAGTACGGCTTTACGTTCAATCGAAAACAAATTTTTCGCAAAAACAATCGAAACTTAAAGTTTTCTACAACTTAATCGTATCCAAATCGTTTCACAAACGTCATTTTTACAAGTGCAAACTCACTTTTTATTACATTCCACACCTCCTACAGAATAATTGACATGGGTTGGGTACGATTTGCTGATTTTAAAAATGTCGACAAAAAAAAATCGACCGTCATAATGTCGACTTTCGAAAAGTCGACTGATAAAAATACTGATCAAAATGTCGATTCTTATAAAGTCAATTTCTAAAATATCGAATCGTAAATGGTCGGAAGTGGAAAAGTGAATGATGTTCACATGAATGCGGCGCCACATGAATGTGAACATCATTCACTTTTCCACTGTCGATCAATAAGCCGCTCTCGAAAAATTGTTAACGTTTACATTACCAGTATTACGTTTACATTACCAGTATTAATCATATCAACCTGCAAATCCTATTTTATTTTAGGTAAAAGTCAAAATTTTTACCGACAATTTTTCAATCGACATTTTTATAATCTGGATTTTAAACTGTCAACGTTTTTGTACCCTATCCCATAGGGGTATATTAGTTTTGACATTAAGTTTGTAACATAGTGAAATAATTTCGCTAGATACCTCAAAGTATATGGATCGACTCAGAATCGCTAGTTTTTCTATCGATCAAACTTTAGGCGTTCTTTTAACAGTCGATGAAATATATAATTTTTTGTCGATCATTCGTACGCTTACATATAAAATCATATATCAGACAAGTCATAATGTGACAGATCACAATTAAGTTGATTCAAGAACAATTTAGGAAGGGGTGCCAATAAGTATACGTGACAATTATAAAAATACACAATAAACTTTTAAAAAATACACAAGTCGGTAATAGTTTAAGGTGGATTGGTTGTAAAACAAAAACAATTTGGCTTTTGAATTATATTTGAAGGCATTAAGCTGATGACATTTAAGGTGTGTTTATAAACGTCATACTAACAAGAATATGAATAGAGTATTTCATACTTCACGCAAAATATGAATTTTGCGCCATTTAATAGTAAGTGATGTGTTGCCAAAGATAAAAAAGATAACAATGTGACAGCTGACAGTTCGGGAGTAAAAAGCGAGTGCTTTACAAAAGAACAAAATATTCAAACAGTACGTTTTAATTGAGTTGGAATTCGTGATTTCAGCAAAAACTCGATGCAGCCATATAATTTGACATTCTAAAGTTTGGTATTCCGCTGAAATGATATTTAAAACGAAGCCCAAAAGAGTAATGTCAAATCAAACATTACTTTTATCCTCATAAAAACCTTTTTTTTCTTCTATAAACGCTCTTTAAATGTTTGTTTAAAAAAAGACGTTCAGAAACTTTTCTTTTCCAAATAACTTCTGCAAATGTCATTGGTAGCACGGCGTAATCTGAAGGTGGGCTTATTGAAATGACGTTGGGCCAGTTTGTGTGATACGCCTGGCATTTACTTTCTTGATCCCACTCAACCAAAAACACAATTTTTGGGGGTAACAAGATGACAAATGAAAGTACTATGATCATTTGTCAGATTATAACAAGAGAAGGTGCAGTGAAAAAAATGTTTGACTGTTGGAATGCTCTTTTGTTGGTGGCGACACTATTTTCAAATATTGAATTTCGTTAATGAAATGACGAGTTTCGGTTCGGTGGAAACGTCCTATAAAACAAACGCAAGATCCAGGTGCCGTACACGACGCGGAAACGTCATTACAGCCCAAAATATTTTGTTGTTGTACACATGTGTGCGCAGACCATCTGTCGTGTGTATCCTTTTCGACTGTTTGCAGCGACGGTCTGCGTGAACTCAATGACTTGTTGGTCTGCAACGACATGCAAGAAAATTCGCGCCGTAAACATGAATAAAAATAGTGAAAGATTGTTCTGGGTACAATTTTTAGAACTTTATAGAAGCTTGCAGGTTTTGTGGGAAGTGCTGATTATTGCAATCGCGTTTCAAAATTATCAATCCATGCTACAAATTTTTTTTGTAGCATGGATTTGTCCGTATATAAAGCGGACAAATGGTTTATAAGGTTTTGCTGTCTCTTTTGTCGAAATTGAAAATATAAAATGTAGGTACCTAGTTTTATTGGAATAGACCTTAGACTTCAAAGAAGCCCATAGAAAGAAATACAAAAAGAGAGAGAACACGAAAGGATAAGCCTCATTGAATATATTTATTGTTTCTGATGTTGTTTAGCACGTGCGACCGACCCCCTTGTTAACACAACATGTCGTCCACATCAAAACTATCCATTTTAGGAAGAAAGAACTCAATTATCATATCGCGATATCGACCGCCAGCAACAGTAACTCCTTGATTAACATCATTTTCAAAGAAGCCCAAGTATGCCTCCACCCCAAAATCCACACCAAACAGTTACAATTTCATTATTTCTTCGTCAATGTTGGCTACCAAAACTTGCAAAGCTTGAAGTTGTGGTTTACTCAAGATTTTAAAAACTAAAAGAGGAACAAGTCTGGCAATCTGTAGGAACATTTGAAATCGAGAGCAAGAACACTTCCCGAAAACTAGTGATTCAAGATCTCCAAGATTACTAGCGCTATGTGATGACACTTGACGATATTTGCAAAATTTATAGAAAAATTGCATTACCCATTACATTATGACATGAGACGCGTTCAAAAAATTCAAATTAAGTAAGATAACTAAGATTAGAATTGGTCAATTGGGGAATAACAACAGGGATTTATCTGAAGTATGTACATTACTAAATCTGAGTTTTGGAAGTGTTAAGGTGTGCACTAATGAATCCCTCAGGATTTTTCTCCGCTGCCTCAGCAGAGTTTTTTGTTTTAACTCTGTGGAACAATAAAATAACTGGTTTATTATTTTATTATCTAATAAAAATATTTAATTTTCCGGACTTAGCGTTGGTTTGTTTTTTTCGACAATCACTCTTGGATTATCATTCGCCCAAATGCGGCAATTCTGCTTATTGACGAATCCATTGAGGTGAAAATGTGCCTCATCATTGAAGATGATTTTCTTCGAAAATTGATCATCCACTGTTGCCATTTCTCGTCACCATTCTGACCATTGACGACGCTTGAAATGGTCAAGAGGCTTTAGTTCTTGAGTCAATTGCACCTTTATGCATAATATTCATCAACGACGAGCGTGAGATGTGCAATTGTTGGGCACGACGTTGAGGTGGACGGCTCTTCAGCCACACTATCGCGAACAACAGCAATATTTTCTGCAGTACAGCTGTACCAGCATGCACTAGTGTTTTCACATCTACTGCAGACCCGATTTGCTCAAATTTTTGCACGAATTCGTACGATTGTACGCACATTTGGACGATTAAATTGACCGACAAAATCAAGAAGTGCACGATATTCATTTTGATTTGAATGCACATTTTCATAATAACCCTGAATAACTTTAACGCGTTGCTCGCTTGTGTATCTTTCCATGGTTCAAATTGAGTTAGTCTGAAATTAAGAAATGTCAAATGAAATGCAGAAAAAACTTGACGTTTAGGTGTGGTTCACATTCAACATCGGCACTTAAAATTTAACCACCCTTTATATATCAGACAGTTTATCAAAATCTTGTAAAGTTCGACAGAAAACAACGTTTTTCCCTGCGTAGAGTATACAAATGGTTTTGTAGGAAAACACCTCCAAAAAGTTGGTGGGTGGCCGCGGTGTAGTGGTAATGTGTTCGTCTGTTGAGTGGAAGGTTGCGCGTTCAATCCTAACCAAAATCCATTTCACTTTTATTTACCTAAAAGAAATAAAAGGTCGGTGTAATACCTAAAAGTATGCACACCATCTTGAATTTCTTCAAATTTAACGAACACAAGAAAAAGTGACTCCCCAAAGCTAGTTCGGACACCACCCATGGAGTTAAGTCTCCACTACATCCAACATCTTTCATATCCTCTCTTTCTTCCCCTTCTCTAATGCTCGTACTATGGTAACATATAAAGGGTATTCATAACCCCTTGAGTACGTGTAAATTATAAAAAAAAAAAGTGGGCGTGGGTTAAAGTGATATATGGACGAAATGTTTATATTATCATAACCAATGATAATATAAATAATTGCATCAAAAGTATATTTTTAAATTTTACTGAAAACGCCCCCAAAAAGTGGGTGTGGCAAAATGTTGTGTTGATGAAATATAGATAATAAAATTTTCTAAATATTTTAAATTTCCTAACAGTTTTGCCAAAAAGCACGTTTTTCTTAAAAGTGGGCGTGGCAGTGGGTGGATTTCAAAATTGTTTACACTTGTTCTGCTTCGTCGCGAGCCCAACAAATTGTAATCTAAGCATATTGCGAAAAATAACCGCTTTGTCAAGTGAGGAACGGTGTTCGATTGAAAAGGGTCTCAGTAATTTCGGAAGTATTCGTAACTGTAACATTCTTATTAGGTAGATATATCCAAGTGATTGCTTACAAAACCTTAAATAAACCAACAACAGTTTGATTTGACTCAACAATAGACCTACTAAGTACATAAAAGTACTTATTGTAAAGACTCCTTTCGCGAAATTGTCCACGTCCACTAACCACCGATTAAAAAAAATTCTCACTCCAACCACAAATCAGCCATATGGCAGAAATAATTCTACCACCCTTTGAGTTTACACAAATGACGTTCACAAATTACCGCAATTAGTTCAAATGTATCACTTACCAAAACAGTTTTCACAAAAGGAAAAACAAAAACTCGTTCGAAAATCCCAGCGTTGAAAATTTATTGTAATACAATCAGCCTTTAATCTCTGCGCACTTTTATCCTTTCCTCTTTCCTAACAAGACATTAATCCGTTTTTATTCCAATTAGATACGACTGTCTGAACATCCACTCTAGGTTAATTGTGTATCCAAAAATATACCCAATGCATCAGTGAAAAACCACTCAATCATTTTAGATCTTTATATTTTATAACCGCACCATTATCGGTGGTACCCAATACGTTTTTATATTTCTTAATAATCCCGCTTTTTATTGATTCAATCAATTATCCGTGAAGAAGAGCAAACAACAGTACCTATTACACATTGATTCCGGGCGCCGCTATTATAGAACGCAACACAACAGCCGCGACGCACACACACAAAACCCCATCGACTGATGAACTGAACACGACGCACATAAAAACGAAAATTGTATCTCAACTCGGTTGACGGTTGATTAACACGAGATAAAACTGACAAAAAATTAAGTGTGAACCGCAAAAGGAAAGCATACAAAACTAATCCAACAGGCAAAATAATTTTGATTGAGCCACACACAGTATCACATTGACAAAAGCACTTAACTTAGGTTTGAACATATTTTTTGTTTTGTTTTTGCTTGCTCCCAAATTGATGATGAATATAGCACAACAAAAATCCACTTCACAAATATCTAACGGAATATGTAACATATGAAGAAAAAATTTACGACGACAACAACACAGAAAAAATTAATAAAAAACAAAACACATCTGAACGACAACGACCACTAAATGAGATCAAAAACAATCTCTCACATGCAATTAGCACACTATTGACACCCGCTGGTCGTCTCACGAAACCGTAATAATAATAAAACGGAAAATAATCACACAATCATCAACATGGCATCATCATCATTATTGTGTAGCCATTTGCAACATTATAAATATCCCGGCAACATTTTTATTCGTCCGACAAACGATACGGATACACTACCCAGTATTGCCAACACACAGTGAATAGATACACATACAAAGTGGAGATACCGATACCGTCCTCCTGGTACACCACCGACCGACGTCTACTTATTACAGCAATTACTCGGAGCGACAGACTATTAGCGATTATGTTGGCGCACGACTATTAAATTCGAATATCATAAAGTATCTCTTTACGAGTGAGAGGCAAGATACACACTGTCACTGACACCGCGAGTCCTGAGTGTCGAGTGGGACTGACTGACTCTCACTTGCTTGCTCGCTTTGTGTGTCGTTACGTTATCGCGCAACAAAAATCCTATTTACTAAATGAGAAATTCATCTAATAAATGTATCTAGATACACAAAACAGAGAATAAAAGCAGTCAATCATACACCATCTCACACCACCACCACACCACTAGGTCCAGACCAACGTCATCATTAGCATCATCATTATCGTTGTCGTGGTCGTTATCATATCGCGCTCTCAACAGCTGATGTTGTTGTAGTTGTATCGCATGCATGAACCGCACCACCAAACCAACAGCAGCAGCAGCAGATACAAGATACTCAAATGGGGGTTTGTTGCCTGTTAATATAGTTTCTCCACTCCCCAATCTGCTTTTGCTTTGATTCCGTCGTGTCGTCGTTATGTTACTCTCTGTCTCTGCTGCTCTACCTTTATCCACTACTTATCCAGTCAACAAACGGTCTGTGTTGTGTGGTGTCTCTCTCGCTTCAACCCTCGCGTCGCGTTGCACCAATTTCATAAGCTGCCTGACTGACTGACTGACTATGAATATGAACCGAACTGGCAGCTAACTCAAACGTCAATTTACAACTGAAACGATTTGCCTGCTCATTCGGAAAGCAAACATAATATACGGCCTATTATTATTGCTGTTAATATTACGGATTCATTTAAGTGTGTATATGTGTGTATCTATATATCTTCTTCGCCTGTATAAATATCCATTACTCATACAGAGTTGAACTGTGCGAGAGCACCACCACCAGCAGTTGAGTTGACGGAGCAATTTCACTGTTGCTTGCTGGTTGCTGCTTTGGGGATCGTTCGTAATCGTATTCGTAATTCGTATCGTAGAATAGTGCCCCATCCTCATGGCATAATTGAAACCAACAGCGGAAAGAGCGTCAGAAAGGGAAAGAGAGATAGAGAGAGAGGAAAAGATACTTAGTGAATGTTGCTGATATAATAACATACAGTAGTAGGGTATATTCCTGCGTATATCTAGATACAATTATATTCGCTTAATGGGGGAGTCGGAGCATTGCCATGTCAAGGCACTTAATAATTTGATATTGGTCACATGTAGCTGCACGAATGACGAATGCAAATGTTTACAGCTAGACAGAGATAGAGCATGATAGCAAAGTAGCATGGGGCAGAGAGAGATCAAATTTTAATACGCCCGGGGGTGGATGAACAAAACGGACATACGATAGTATTTTGTTTTCCAATATAAATTTTATTATGTGTATATGACTTCTATTGGCATTTAAGGGCAAAAAGGAGTAGTCTGTCGGTGCTTGTTATGAGCAAAGACATCAGGAGACACACAGTGCGACCAAAGTATTCTCTCCGAGGACTTTTCTAGCAATTATTATTGGAGTATATTATAGGGGTGTATCTTTTCTCAGTCACTTCGATACCATACCCACTTTCCTTAAATAACAACTCGAAGCAGAAACAACAAAAATGGAAATAGCTTTAAATGAATGACATGTAGATAAACAAAAATGTAGACACTAAAGTGGCGCCCAACGATGGACTTCGATGGCTTTGCTATTAAGAGTTCTGGCTTTGCTATTGAGAGTTGAGAGTTGCTAGTCTCAGCAAACGTAAGAGTTAGGTATTACCAAAGATTATATAGCCATATAGGTAGATGATGCATTGAGATAAAAAAAAACTGAAACTTTTGCTCACCAGCTTCAAGGTACGGGCAGGCAGTACGACCCGCCATCGAATTTTTTTTGTTGTATGCAGTGCGCCATCTGTATGACTTCATTACCTTTGGGGTTACGTAGTCCCAAAAATAAAATTATGTGTGTGTTTAATCTTAATTTATGAAATGAAATGTCTTATATAAACGCCCCATATTGGTGCTCAAACCTAGTTTTTCCAATTATTTGTGTGTGCATAGTTATATTATTGCCAGCATTACCTTCAGTTAAACGCCGATATGGATCTGCATATGAGAGAAGCTTCTCGTGACTGTGTTATGGAGAGCCACAGCCACTTTTACGATACCTAGTAGTATATAGATGTCCAACGCACTAACTCCTAGGCCAATGCATCCACATACATAGCTTAAAGCTCTTTAAAGCGATGGCGGAATTCTGAATTTGAATTAATAGCTTGGAACCAGTTCATTGAACGGATAACGCAATGCTGCCTTGTCTCAAGCAGAGACCCTGAATTTTTCTAGATGTCGCTGTCAGAAAGTTGTCGAAATGTATCGATTCTACAACTTCTGTCAGCTGTTAGGCTTACATAACAACAAAATGAATAAAAGGGTACCAAATTTACTTCCCAGAAATTGAGTTATTATTCGCAAATTTGAAAAATTTAAAGCAAGTGTTACTGATATTAAGAAAACAGACCGGATCCACTCCGGATGCTAACTGCGCCAAACATATTAACAGTTTGTGCCTCTTTCTAGACGGCAATAAGTTTTGAAAAATATTTGAGTCGTGTGATGATCCAGGCCAAGGAGCAACAATATTACTTATTTAAAGGCTACCATCATATGTTGTCTGCATATAAATTGAGAACAACCATTTTCTATAACGCCACATATCTGCTTTAGCTCCACCTATTTTTAGTGTTTGAAAACTACACATCCAAGGACATTTGAAACTTCAAAACATATTAATATTGTGTCTTTAGAAAAGAAGATGCTCAAGATTTGAGGCGATAGTGCTATAGCGTAGCAATTTGTTTTCCTTGTTTATATGTGTCTGGATAAGCTGCAAAATGCTCAAAGTTCATGTCTTCGAAAGGCAAAATCGGTCGCGGATCGCGATATTACAAGCCTTTTTCTTTTTAAATTAGTTTAACTAAATATTTGAAACAATTCCGAGTCGCTGAGATCTAAACCTGAATAGATAGCACACGTATTCATTTTCTTAAAAATAAAATGTTCGCAGAAATATATTTGAAAATAATAGTTTGCTTATTGTTTTATCACCTGTTGAAACATCTGATGATTTAATCCAGAGTTAACCAAACATGCTGGGCTAATTCAAAGTTGACTTGCTCTTAGTTTCGAGAGTAATCTAGAAACTATATATCATGATTTCGCACTGAAAAAACGCTACTATCGAAACGAACGAATGTTCTGAGGTTATATACTACTGAATATACTGAATATGAGGTTATATACTACTTTGGATTCGGATATCGCCCTTCGCAACCACCACTAGCTTCGAGCTAGGCCATACCTCACCGATTTTGGCTACGGCAATGTGATATAGATCAAACGATCTCTAATCCGCACAAGCGATCAGCTTAATGTGACCCTGATGCCAGCCGGCATCACCATCTTGGGAGGTATAATCTTCCACTGTTCCGGTGAAATTGTGCTGTCAATGTCGTTGCGGTCGATCACCGCTAGCATGAAATCGCCTTTAAGCACGTCATTGAAGGGCTGGATATATCTTTTATTTATCCCTTTGGCCCTTTTGGAAACCGATGGGATTTCATCCTTGGATGCTCTCTTCAATGGGCATTGCAATGGCAACTTTGTTGGCGCAGGCTAGTTTGAACTATTGATCGATCGTTTTGCACTCCTCCGAAATCTTTTGGATGGATTCACTTGCCACTGTGTTGTCTTTAAAAAAGAAGAAGCATTCCCTCTCTGCTCAGCAGGTTCTGCGATTCTGCTGTCGGCCGGTTTAAAAGGAGCAACGGTATCCTTAATTTTTTTTTTTTTGTAATTTTAATTATGGTCTCACGAGTGGCGGAAAAAGGAGGTCCACCTAGGCAGAGACCCGCAGTGCGCAGGTAAAGTGAGATAATCCAAAGGTCACCTGGTATTCGGATACTCCGTTTGCGACTGAGCCTTTTTTGGTTTGATTCCTCAGCCAGGCTGATTTTCGGTACGGGTCATATGACACCTTATGTCATGCCCAGTTGAGGCTGATGAGTGTGGGAGGGAGAGGATGATACGTAAGGAGGAAGGAGGGGATGACTTACTCTTGGCGTCTGATCTCAACTGGTGTATTGTTAAACTTCTAATGTGAAGTTTTTTGTTTGTTTGATCAATTCGGGGGCATTGTACAATGTTTCGCCCAGAACGAGCAGTGTCATCGTTTTTCGCATATGACCTGGTTCAGCAGCGAAATATAGTAAAAGTGGGATGCTGGTATATATATGATCTCCAAAATAGTTCGAATGAGTGCTTTTTTACTAAATTACCTTTTTATCTTTATAAAGCAGCCGTTAGCAGAACAGATAATTCAAGAATAATATTAAAGAGGTAACATGACAGTGCGTCACTTTGCCAAGATCCTCAAACTATTCTACAAACCATTTCCCCTCCTTCCTCGGTTTAATAATGCGATGTGAAGATCCGCATAGAAAGTATCTAAAGAACAAACTAAACATTTCTGAACGACCCCTTTTGCAAACGCCCACCCCACTGTGCACAAACAAGACTGAATCAAAACAGGAGAACATCATTTCATATTCCTGAGTACACCATTTAGAGAGCAATTTATCCAAGTTAATCGGTTTCCGCAACAATTTCCATTCGAGTTCATCGTTTTGTGCCCTCCGTAGACGTATGTGTTCTACTTGTGTGAGTGCTCGTGTGCGAGCGTAATCGGAATGAGGGCGCTCCCTATGTGAAATCCTTTGGGCAACACGAGACTTTCCTATTCTGCTTTGTGTGCCAATGTAATTCAAAGTGAACCGTAAATCGAAGCATTTAAGAAGCCATGAATTTACTTTTATTACCTTGAAACGATTGCAATAATGATGAGAATTGAGAATGGGTGCTTTTTCCCCTACAAGGATATTTGTGTTAGTGTATGTGTTTTAGGTGGATTTTATTTCTTTACGGTTATATAACTCAAAGTTTCATTCGATTTCAATTTTATTATTTGTTTTGGATTTCCACAATATTGTGGCAAATTTTGTCCTTGTATCCTTGTGGGGTTTCGTTGGGATGTAACGCTCTTGCCTGCGGATTATTATCGACCTAGTAAGGGGGTGGGTTGTTGGTGTAGTTTTGTAGTAGTAGTATTTGTATGTTTTTGGGGGGTGGGGGATGTACGAGTACGATAATAATACAGAATTAAGAGGTGAATACGGGTTAATAGCACATTTAAGTTATAATAATGGAGAATGATATTTTCGGTGTTTATTTGTACTCAAATAATAATATCAGGTTAAATCGGTTTATTCAATCAAAAGCATTGTTCCTTCGATTTAATTTTTTTTTTTTGGATTTAGAAACGTTTTGTACCTACATTGCTTTAATGTTTAAGAATCTTAAATTTTTTTTAATATTGGATTTAAGATGCGAAGCTTGTTTTAAACCTTTTTAAGAAAATCTATCCCCTATTTATCTTTAAAAATATTTTATAAAATACGGTTCATAAGTCGGATTTTATATCGGGTGTTTTTTTTAGAGGTATAGAACTTCGAATGGAAATATAACACAAGAAAATCGTTTAAATGTCCATAAATTTGGCTTTAATGAAACGATAATTTTATGCCAATAATGTATAAATATGACTTCGGGTATGTGGCTTCCGCTGCTGGCTCGAATAAAGAAAAGTCTAGAGGTACAATTTTCAACCACTTTTTCGAGCATTTGGGGCCGTATGTCGGTAATAACGCCACGAATGTTGGCTTCCAAGCCCCCTAACGTTTCTAGTTTGTTGGAGTAGACGAGCGACTTCACATATCCCCAAAGATAGAGTAATCATAGATAGATCCATGGTTAACCGAATTAATTGCTCTAATAGCCGATTATGTCGACCATAAAATGGACGGTACTTGAACTGAACCATTATTTTCGAAATAAATTTGCACGGTTTGCAAGCATTGTTCACTTTTCAACCTGTTCATGATAAAATGGTAAATCAAACTAAACATAAACGACATTAGAGTTGCCGGATATGACCACAAAATGTCAGTTTTATTTCTTTTCAAAAAACCAACCTCTAAAAAAACACACCTTAGAACAAGGTCCAGCTCTGGTTGGCGTATTTTATTTTTGTATTTTTATTTTACCTTCAAGTGGAAACCTTCAGGCACTGGTCTCATGTTGCTAGGCATATGTATGCCAGTCGTGATAACAAGATGAAAAACAGTTACAGTAAAAAGCCTGGTCAGAATGACAACCACAGAATATCCGACTTGCTGTTCTCAGATGAACACATTGGCCTAGCTTTTCAGGTTGGGAGTTGCACAATTAAGTAAGCATATCACTTTCTTAAAAAAAATTATCGTAACTAAGCAGCAAAGAAAGGACGCTGAAAATATGACAACGTTCATATACCTGGAATGTGAAAGCATGAAACAGGAGAAGTGCTAAGTGGTCTTGGTTCGATTCACAGCTACAGCAACACCGAAATTATTTTTCACTAGCCCTCCTCTCGTGATGATCTGACACATCATCCGTGTAGTATCAATTGTCAAGAAAGAATATCTCAAATTCGCCGTTCGGAGTCGACATAAAACTGGAGGTCCCATCATCGTGCAAGAAGTGCACACGCACACATGAATGGTTGTGAGAAAGGTCTGCCCTGGGTGTATTTATTTGCTTTGGCCGGGCAAAAAGGGTATGAAAAGGGTATAGCTAGCAGAAACAGTGCCAGAATTAGGCAAGAATTCAGTGATTATAGACACAAACCGCATCAAGGACGAATTCGCCAAAATAAGCCTAATGCGCTCATGCTCCAGCGGAGGAAAAATATGATATTAGGAAAGATTGCTTCTACGAGCTTCATGAAGGGAGATTTTTAGGTAAAGAGGATATCTTTAGCAGTATTGTTGGAAAACACAAACTACATGACAATTCATCTGGTAGTGGACTTATGCTAATTGGCTTCGTTGTGGAACTATATGCTTCTATAGCGAGCTATGGTTTTCTCACATCGATATTTATAAAGGCAGATAGCGGTCTCCAAATCAACTAAGGTTAATCAAATTGATCACTTTGCAATGGAAAAGAAGCATGCATCCAGTACTTTGGATGTTTAAATACTCAGAGGGGCTAAAATCTACTCGGACCACTACGTTTTTGCAGTCAAGGTAAGATTCCAAATACTACCAACAGCCTGACCTATGCGATCTTACCTAAACTTAAAACAATGCCACTGGAAATGAAAACCTTCCCGCCGAGCTTGAGATGATTTGGTATAAGCAATATTCTCCAACTCATAAGCAAAATTTGGTCGGATAAAAGAATGCCTGAAATGTGGATCATATTGAGATCCTCTCAAATGCCTCAAGTACAGAGGTATAAGTCATTTCAACATCTATCTGCCGCAACATGTGAACCTGATCGCCTATTATCAGTGTGGTTTTAGGCAGATCCTGAATAAAAAAAAACAGGATGTAATTTAAATCTGAATACGACGCACTCTTCAGAGCCATCAGTGCAGAATGTTCATGAAGAATTCTTGCTGGTCCGTCAAGTTCGCAATTGACTTCAACGAAACACTCGATACCAAAAAAGTATTCAATTTTTTCTGTTTTGAATCGGACAACAACATCTCGTCAGAAATTGAACGTAGAATTACTCTTGGCAGTCGCTGTTTCTTCGGGCTAAGATGTCAATTCAGTAGTAAAGCCCTCACTCGAAATACTAAAGAGACCTTATAAAAGACCTTGATCATGCTCTATGGCGTATCAAACGAAGAAGGATCGAGAGGAAAATTCTTCGAAAAATCTTCGGTCCCGTTTGCGTTGACATGCTATGGAGTGCGCAGCTGGAGGCAGTTAGCTAAGGACCCGAATAGAAGAGGCCTGTTGGTTGAGGCCCAGAAACGAAAAAAAACCTTATTTAATTTAAATGTAACACCTGAAATGTCAAATTAGAATTCATGTGACAAAAAAAAAGGAAATGTAAATGTTTGAAAAAATCGTCCAAAGAAAGTATGTTTACCAGTCTGATATTTATACAACAGATAGTACATTTATTGCTCTGTATTTGCGGCTTTTACTTCGTCCAGAGCCTGCTCGCGGCATTCCATCTTAATGTCAGGGTTGACAACATAATGAATCTTTGCATTTTCCGCTTCCGTTGCTTTGTCGATGAATCTTACACACAGTTGATATAATTTGCAATATAATAAACTCTTTTATAATAGTAATTTACTTATGAATTTTTTTTTGTTTTTCTTACAATTTATATGTCAACTATAAACTGTCACAGAAAATTTGGATATATAACCAGCCGTTATTGTCAAATATAATTCGCAAACTTAGTGAGAACACCTTTTTAGTGATTTGGATTTGGAAATGTGCTCATTTGAACTATAGTGAGAACGTAGTATGTTTTAACTTCATGAGGGATTACGTTCAAATTTAATAAACGCCGTTCTTGGGGTAACACCTAAAGGTGTTTTTGGAGTTGGCGCATTATAGACCACAACTAATGGTAACAGCCATATAATGGTTTTGGAATTATAAAAAAATATCAGACCAAATTTCTAATTATAATTGATTTTTGTATCAAAGTATTATGATTAGTTTAAGCCTAAACATCTCTTAACGGGATTTAGACTATTAACCAAGAACGGAAAATTACTATTTTCTGCCGCGTAAGCACATTTACTAATTTCTGTAAATTTAGTGTTTAGAGTTTAATTTAAAGTTGAACACACAGTGAGTAGTTTTCATAGTTGTCACTTGATGTTCTTTGACTGTTAAATTAAATTTAATTTCTCCGCAAAAATATCGAAACAATTTTTATAGGTTGTGCACAGACATGAATCACAGAATATTTTTTTTTAATTAAAAAAAAACTACAGCCAAAAGAAATTAAATTAAAACTTTTGTGCTCTTGTAAAAAAGAGCTTCATGGTGTCGAATTTGAATAGCATGTCTTATTTGTTAACTGAAATATGAATCAAAAGGTGTGTGGATCAAGACGTATTTCATCTGGTGGCAGTGAATACGCTTTGGAAGATCTCAACAGTGTTGCCAAAGAACTTGTTTACTCTCTTATTAGACCTTCTTCTACATTTTGGATCATATGCATATCTATCAAAGAAACAATTTTATTTTTATAAAAGCCAAAGGTTAAGTGGGCAATTTAGCAAAGATATTTATTTCCTAAGACCTTTCTTTAGAAGATATTTGAAATCAATTTTGATGAAATCCCGAGTTCCGTCAATGCTCTATAGAGCTCTATGCTATAATTGATGTAAGGCGCGGCTTTAAAGTCGAGGGATATAATATGTTGTCTCGATTTGAAATTCTTTTGTCTTTTCAACGATTTAGCCTTAAAATTTGGTCGATGGTCGATCTGCCTTTAATATTATATTATAGCCTATGGTGGACTAGGCAGCCTCATTAATGCTGGTGAGGGTACAGCGGATAGACTCTCACTCTGTTGTTCCTTGTAGACTGTGGCTTTATCCGGTTGATTAAGCCTACCAACATGAATTCTCTTTTTCTGCAACAGTCATAGCTTCTTCACGATTTACAGTCGAGCTCATCTATTTAGCTGCGACTAGAAAATGATCTGAGGTAACGTTTGTACCTCTAAATTTATGTGAACCCAGGATGTTGGTTCGACAATCTGGAGATCGCCCTATTACTATGAATTCGAAGTCAAGGAAACCTAGTGCAACTGCTCTAAAGTCAGTGAGTAGTTTCGAAGAGACTGTGTTTTACAATTGCAAAATATGTATGTCTGGGATTAATGGCCCATCCAGGACTTAATTTGTGTGTCCCAAGTTTTATTTTTGCCACATAGAACGGAACCTAATGTTAAATGCTGATTCTAAAATTTAAATTTTAGAAGCTTCTAATGATAGTTTATACTCTTATACTCTTTATCGTTTTCGCAAGAGGAGGGTGAAATAAAGTAAGCAAGGACCTAACATTTTGAAAAGCTTCTCATGTCAGCGTTTTTCTTGGATGTTTGTCAGACTTTCGCAAAAAATAGAACAGTGAAAAAATCATAAATGTTGTCACACTTGGACCCCGCTCTTAGTTCTAGTGCAACACGCTTACCACTAGGCCACTGCACCCACATGCATCGGTAAAGACATGCGCATATGTAAGACTGATGTTACAAAACGTTACTCTTATGAGGTTCTAAGACAGACGATCAATAACCGGCCTAAGGTTATGACTTTTGACCTGAGTCGGTTCCGAATTCTAATACGAGCGGCCTTTGGTGACAAATGTATTAAATGTTGCACGTTGCTTTTCAACAATCAACAATTTCGGTGTTTATTGTTTTGTCTAATATTAAGCTAGTCATATGAGTATTCACAGCCAACCAATATATTTTGTTGAAATGTGCTTACCGCTAAAACCTTGACTTTAATTCAATTGTGTAGCAGTAACCTTTCCACATCCCAACGGTGAATGAATTGAAAGTTTCTTCTTCAAGACCGTTATACTTTGTGCGCGACATTCATTGGAGGCAGTTGTCACGAGAAACTTATTCCAACAGAGTTTGCTAGATCTCTGTAGCACTTGTACTCAATAATTGTGTAGCTTGGGTTCTTTTTTCCTCATCGAGATGCAGAAAACAGATACTGAAGCACCATAGTGTCCAGAACTCCAGACGGATACTGCGCCCTAAAAATGTAACTCTCTCGCAATTTCTGCCTCTCTCTCACACACAAACACACACACACTTATCAACAACACCCACTTCACTTCGTATTCGTATTCCACTTTATTTTATAAAGGGGCGAACTACAAGTATCAAATGGATTCAGCTTCAGCATCATCATGCAGGCTCTGCAAACTCGTAGCTATATACTACAGTACAGGTCTTCGACGAACGCTTGACTTGTGGATTCATCGTCATCTCGTGCATATTCCCGTTATTGTTGTAAGTATCGTTTAATGCCTTTTCACTGTTTTTGCGAAATTGCTGTGTGTATCCGACTTCGTCTCTCTGTGTGTAATTAGTGTCGTTTAAGTGCTTACCACCCGCTCTCGGTTCGGTTCCTATGATGTCAGACACCCCTCTTCCTCACCATAGAACAACTTGTCCTTTCGAATAATGTTGATGAAACTGTAGCTTCTCTTTGGCACAATATACGAGAAAGGAGAGTACCTACGTATGGGTAGGTAGGTAGATAGGTAGGTTGGTAATCAGATATTCAGATGGCATGGCATAGCAAGCCGTGTGCATCTGTTAAACGACTCTACACGATGGCAATGCCATCCAAAGGGAATGCGCCATGCGGAGATGGAGACTGTAGACTCATGAAGCATCGGGAACGGGAATGAGATTGGGACTGGCAGTGGCACCAGAGTGGTTAGGTCAGAATACACTCTCTTGGCCGTTAAACAATTTATCCTCGTTTTCGGCATGCAGCCATTTAATTTCCGATTATAGTGAGATTTTCATTTAATTTTTTTTATCTGTTCAGAAGGGAGGGGAGGGAGGGCTTAACGTATCTGTATCTGTGGATTCGAATTCTGGTTTTGTGTGTCGTGCGAGAGCGAGACGCGAAGGAAGAAGGAGGTCAGGCTGAAAAGAGGATTGTGTAGTGCGGTCGGTGAATGGATAATTGCTACGTCCTGTCGTTGATGAGGCGGCACATTAAGTTTTATTTGCATTTTCGATTTTCCAAATTGAAATTATTATTTATACGGCTTTTGGAGGTTTATTTATTGGCTGGGAATGGGACGCCTGTGGCAGCCGGTGTGGCGCTGAAAAGGGAAGGATGCTGGTATAGATGATGTGGTAATTAATTTGCTTGACGTTTTCATTTTGGATAGCGGGCGGACGGCAGGCATGGCACGGTACGGATTCGAGTTATTCATGAAGTTTGGCTGCGAAGTTGAATAGGTAGGTATGTTGTGCCTTGGGTATGATTGGATGAGTTTGACAAGTGGAAGTGAATGTGCGGATGCAGAATATGCTTGCTGTACCTATTGTGAGCGTTTTGAGAACTGTGCACCTACATAGATATTTCTGTCGGTTGGTAAGGACGGGTTTGGTAATTAGGCACATGTCAAATGGATGATGATTCATTCGGAGACCGGAACATACACAGATTCATAAATCGCTTAATTATTCAATGCTGATGGAGATGTACCAATTTTAAGGGACTCGATAGGACTGAGCACTTTTTTTTTTTTTACAAAATTATTCATGTGAGTGTATATATTTCTTTACCTGTATGCATTAAGTGGGTAAATTCACTTTCCATATCTACTTTTGATAAATCGGCAATGAAAGTTTTGCTTCTTTTTTAAAGAATTTAAAAATCTATTTCCGATGTAGGTAGCTACAAGATATTTTTTTACTTTGACATTGGTTGAACTTAAAAATGCCTCAAATATTGATTGGTTCCTATATAAATATTTTTTTGATAAAAAAGGAACGAAATTTGAAAAGGAACAGCCCAATAGGTACAGGGTGTCCGCCGGGAAGGTATTCTTCTTTGTTTTGCCGCCATTTTGGTAAACAATAGTCCTAACAGTTCATATTTATCAGTCGTGAAGTAGACACTTGGCAAATTTATTATGGTAAAATATTCGATAAACCAACGTGTTTTAATCGTTAAAACATTTTATCAAAATCAATCATCGATTACTGTGACGATGAGAATGTTACGTGAAATTTTTGGGGGAAAAAACGTGCCAACAAAATGCACTATTTATCGTGTAGTGAATGATTTCGAAGAAAGAGGGTCTGTAGGTGAAAGGCCCAAGATCGGCTGAAAACATTACTGCTGTTCAACGAAGTGTTCAATACAATCCTTCGATGCCGTGCTCAGGAGCTTGGTCATCAAAGAACAACTTTGGCCACAGTTTTGCACAAGGATTTGCAATTGTTTCCATTTAAGATTCAGTTGACACAAGAGCTTCTTCCTCAAGACCATTTAAGCCGCCGTACATATGCCCGATTTTCATGAAAAAATCATAATGAGTGACAAGGCACATTTTCATTTGAATGGGTATGTGAAGGAACAGAATAATCGGTTCTGGGCAATGAAAACCCTCAAATTATTCATCAGTCACCTTTGCATCCATTAAAAGTTACAGTCCGGTGTGTATCTGAAAACCAAGGTTTATGCAAACAAACCAGAAACGCTTGAGCAACTCAAACAAAATATTCGTGAAATCAATTAGAATAGAATGAAAAATGTGCTCAAAAGGGCTCGCATTTATGAGACTAACAGAAACGAACATATTTTTTTTTTTTTTTTTTTTTGATATTCATTTTTATTTTACTTTATCTTAAAACTAACTTACATGCTAGACAAAAATTCATGAAAAACTAGCTTACTTATCAACTACTTAAATAACTTACTGGCCCTATGCGGGCGCCCTAAATTAAATGATAACAACTTAATTCTAATGCCTTTCGGCCTATTATCTAATAAGTAAATTTAATAGTAATAAAATGATGTTTACCAAGAAACATTTGAGAAAAACTTGGTTTCTTGTCTTTTTTTTTTTTTAATTTAAACTTACATACTAATTAAAAACGACTAACTTAAACTACTTAAAACTACTTACATCTAACTTAATAAAAAAATTTAACTTAAAAACTAGAACAGCCACAGCAAGCATTTTGATTTTTTTGATTTTTTTTTTTTTTTTTTTTTTTTTTTTTTTTTTTTTTTTTTTGTGCCACCACGACTGTTTCCCTTAACATAACCTAAACAACTATGCAAGTCGGCCATATCTTTTCAAAAGTCAAAACTAACTATAACTACGTTAACCACCACAACAGGTTCTCCTGTTGCAACCTACTCCGGCGGTCCCAATCGGACACACTCCTGCTGAACCGCAGGCGCTCTCCTCCGCTCTGAGTGACGACGTCTCGGTCGTACAGGAGCCGCCTATCCACAGTTCGTCGGAAGACGTGGTAGATTAGCGGAAGCGCCGATCTATCCTGTATCAGCCCTCGACTATCCAAATATAGGAAAGCTTCGGGCGGAATAAAGCCGCTTAAACGCGCACTCTCAAAATATTCATCATTGGGATAGAAGGCCCCAAAGATGAGACTATTGTTCGAAGCCATCGATCTTGCAGCGTGAAACCGAATGAGTTTCACCAGAAAATTGTCTATCCGGTTTATGTTGGCCCCGTTGTATAGGACCTGGTTGGAATAGTATTTTGTGTAGTCAGATACTGGTGTTCTGTGAAGTCCAAGGCAGCTCCTCAGACACTGCCTCTCAAACACCCGTATCTTTTCCATTTGAGATGGGGCAACGTTGAACCACACCGGGCACCCATAGGCAATCATCGGCCTAATGAGGGCCATGTAGCAAATCACCTTCACCCTGCTGTCAAGACGACTGCTATAAAACAATCGTCTTGTCAGGGCAAATGCTCCCCTAGCTCTAGCTAGAGCAGCATCTACATGTCTTCCGAAATATAGATACTGATCTAACCAGATGCCAAGGTACTTTACTACACTTTTACTCGCCAGTGGCTGTCCGTTTGGTCCAACGATCACCAGCTTTCGCCAGTTCTTTCTCGTATCCCTAGAGGCCCTAGACAACGGTGTCCTAAACAGGATAGTTTCTGATTTCTGAAAGTTGATTTTCAACTTCCAGTCATCACAATATCTCTGGATCTTGTCGAAGTCCCGCTGCAAAAGTGTTCGAATGACTTCGACAGTAGAGGCTGTTCTGTACGCGATAAGATCGTCCGCATACGCAATTGCCTGAGTAAGACTACCTATCATATCACTGGTGTAAATGCTGAAGAGAATCGGCGAGTTTACCGCTCCCTGTTGCAGACCGTTCTTAATGAAAAATTCTGTGGTAGAAGTTACATTGCCACTTTTGACAACAAACGTTCTACCAGTCAGCATGTCAGAAACGAACATATACCTGATATTGTATTCCATACATAATAGCCGACATAAAGTAAAACATTTATCATCAGAATATCCATTCTCTTTAGTTCGTTGGTTATTGCACTTATCAAGGAAGCAGAAAACGAAGATATCTCAAAAATGAAAAAAAAAATCAAGTTATCTACTTCTTGCGTTCAGGTGACGATATACATATATATATATATATATATATATAAAATATATGCATAAATGGGTCAATATTTCAAAACATTAATATTTTGCGGTCAGGCATGTATAGGCTGAAATATATATTTAATTTCTGAAAAACTCTTTCAACATGTGCTCATAAAAAATTAAAAAAAAAATCTATAGTCATCCCGAAATGTTAGCTTAAACCTTACAAGTGTCATTAAAATGGCATGTCCAAAGTTGAACCTTCCTACCTTTATGTTGAATACAAGTGAACAAGCCATGGAGCGATATACTCCCAAAGAACCCGGAATAATCGGGTCTATTTTTTTGCGTAACAATTTGTCTTTGGTGTTGGCGCAGCGTGAATACCGTCCTCGATTCCCCGGCCTTCCGACGCCGACTGCGCAAACACTGTGCCGTTTGGCCACCAACCTTGAAGAGTAAAAAGTCCAGTCCTTGCGTCAGCTGCTGCCTGTCGACCGTCAAACGCGTGTAACCATAATGTCCACCTCAGCGGGTACGTAAGCAAACAAAACCATCGCTTCTGGGGCACCGAAAATCTAAGAGTGATGCACGAGGAGCCATTGCAGCCGCTCAAAGTTCATGCATGGTGTGCTGTTCACGATGGAGGAGTCATCGTGCCATTTTTTTCCGAGAACTCCGCTGGTAAAACGACAATAGTGGACGGTGCGCGCCAAAGGGCCATGTTTGCCGAGTTTTTTGCCTCAATTAGACTATAACTATATCAGTAGTGAATTTATTTTCATGTAGTTAAGGTGTTTCATGTTTTCGTTACCCAAAGTTGTCGTTACCGTGATAAGTGTTTTTGATTATTATAATTTAATAGTAATTAAATCCAATACTTTTTCTAATGGATATATCTTTTATGAAATAAATTATAAGATGAGTTAAAAAAAAAACATTCTGCAGAATTCGGTTTTATGTTTGAAAAATACCTTTCGGTGTCATTTCCATGTCGTCATTTCCGTGACATAGATGGTAATGACAGTTTATACACAGAAATGAAATTTCAATCATATTAAAAAAACGTATTCAAAAATGTTCATTTTTTATTGTAAAATTGATATAAAAGGTAATCTTTATGTATCATAGCAAATATGGAAAGTGTCATTGTCAGAACATATTGTTCAGACAGTTTATCAAAATCATTTATGGTTCGACGAAAAACTTCGTTTTTCGCCTGCTTATGCTATAAGGTACGTAGTATATATAAATGGTTTTTGTATGAAAACGTCTCGCAAAAAGTGCGCGTGGGCTAAAATGATGTATTGAAGAAATGTTTATATTAACCGAACCAATGACTTTGCATCAACAGTTTTTTCGAAATGTTTAAAATTTAACCGAAAAACGTTTTTTACTAAAAACGCCAAAAAAAAGTGGGCGTTGCAAAAACCTTTGAATGACCAAAATTTAGACATTATGATTGTCTAGATATGTTGTTCTGACATGTGACTCAAATGGTTTGGCCTAAACCTACGTTTTCCGAAAAGAGGGTGTGGCTGTGGATGGATTTAAAAAAAAATTGCACTTTTTTTGCTGGGAGCAACAACAAACACGTGTACCAAATTGCATCATCCTTGCTCAAAATGTAAGGCCCAAAAACCAGTGACTTACATACGGACGGAAGGACGGACAGACATGGCTTAATCGAATCAGCTATCGATTCTGAGTCGATCCATATACTTTGGGGTATACCTAGTTCAATTAATTCACTATGTTACAAACTATGTATAAAAACTAATATACCCCAATGGGATAGGGTGTAATAAAACATATGAGAAGGCTTTCATCCGCTGTTTGGATCGTTTAATACACTATCCCATCCCCTCCCTAAAAAAAATATCCACAAAATGTTGGCTTGTCAGAATGTATTGTTCAGAAAGTTTATCAAAATCTTTTATGGTTCGACAAAAAACAACGTTTTTCACCAGATTATGCTATGAGGTAGTGTATGCATATGGTTTTTGTATAAAAACGCCTCCAATAAATAGGCGTGGGTTGAAATAAAATATGGAAGAAATGTTTATATTACCATAACCAATGGCTTAACAGCAAATTTGTTTTCGAAATGTTTAAAAACGTTTTTTTACTTAAAGCGCCCCAAAAAGTGGGGGTGGCAAAAAAAACCTTTGTATAGAGGAAATGAGACATGAAAATTGTCTAGATATATTGTTCAGACAAATTTTCAAAATCTCTTATGGCTTGGCCTAAAACTAGGTTTTTCTAAAAAGGGGGCGTAGCAGTAAGCGGATTTCAAAAATGTTTACACTTGCTCTGCTACGAGCAACAAAAAAAACCCGTGTACCAAATTTCATCATTCTATTTAAGGCCCAAAAACTGGTGACAGACAGTTAAATCTACTAAAGGTATAACTCTACGAGAAAAATTCACACAAAAAGAGAAATGTAATAAAAGAGTGGTAGGTGCACGACTGGGTCGTATGCAACTTTCCCTTTCACAGCAGGTTGGGCGTTTGAACCAATGTCAATCATGAGAGAATTTGGCGAAAATACATCAGTAATATTCATTTTGATTATTGATGCTTAACATCATATAAATAATGTCGAAATGTGAACGATTATCCCGGTGCCTATGTGAATAATAATGGTTTTCCGTTATTGCCAAAACCAAATTCCGTTAAGGGATAGTTGACCAAATTTATGTGGAATGCAAATTAGTAGTAGTATAGAAATTAAATTTCATTAAATTTTACCAAATAGTTTGCGAAAAATTGACAATTTTCTTTATATGCCCTAAATGAAAATATCCTGGACACGATGTTTGAAGCCAAAATTAAAAAAAATTAAAAAAAATTAAAAAATTAAAAAAAAAATAAAAAAAAAATTTTAATTTGTTATTTCATGTTGTTTCGTCTTTGTCATGATAGAATTTTAATATTTCCATGTTAAATCTGTCATGCCCATGGAAAAAAATCAGTTAAAAATAATTTTATTGGGTTGCCTATTGGCCTAAAATGTTTGATAACCTTTTTTGGAATGCAAAGTAACCATCAAATTATTAATTTTGTTTATAGTTATAAGTAAATGTCCATTTCTAAGTGCAGAATATTAATGTTTTGAAATATTGACCCAAATATGCGATTATATGCATACCTTTACATGGCGACGGGGTCTACAGTTTCATGTCATAGGTTATGATGTGCAATTTTCTTAAGTGTCAAAAATTAAAATTTTATATTTTAAAATAAAATAACTATCGCTAATTTTTCATTTTTTTAGCTTTTTCTGCATTTCAAAAAAAAAATTGTTGACTTCAGACACTTATATTCTTATCTCAAAATTAAAAAAAAAACAATAAACCAAATTTATTGGGGCCGTTTGTTGGCTTCCAAGTCCCCTAACGTTTCTCGCTTGTTGGTGTAAACGAGCGACTTCACATATTCCCAAAGAAAATAATCCAATGGTGGCAAATCACACGATCTTCGTGGCCAATTGACAGGTCCATTCCGCGAAATTATGCCCTCATCGAATGTTTCCTTCAATAAATCGATTGTGACGTGCGCTGTGTGGCATGTAGCGCCGTCTTGTTGGAACCACATCTCATCCAGACTCATACCATCATATTCAGGAATAAAATAGTCGGTTATCATGGCTCTATACCGGTTTACATGAACGGTTACTGACTCTCCAGCATCATTGGACATTGGACATTGGACATCACAGTACTTCGCACATGAATGCAACGAACTACAGACACGTAACAGCACTGGCGACTGAGGCCATCGGCTGGGACAGATCAAGACATTAATACAACAGAGAGAGACAGATAGATACAAAGAAGGAAAGACGTATAATATACACCTACGTGGCACAGAGGAGGAGACATAGATTAATATTGTCTCATATTATGGTGGTGGTGGCCTCAGATAAGCTGCCGATTTTCGTAGAAAACAAATGCTGCCGAAGCTGGGGCTTGAACCCGCAACGTTTGGCTTAGCAGTCAACTACGCATTCCTCTGAGCCATGGCCACCTGCTCTCCAGCATCATTTCGGAAGAAGTATGGCCCACTGTCTCCACCAGCCCATAGAGCACACCAAACAGTCAGTTTTTGTGGATGTAATGGCGTCTCAAGGGTCTCATGTGGATTCTCTTCGCTCTAAATGTGGCAATTTTGAATGTTGACGTAGCCTTTCAATCAAAAATGGGCCTAATCACAAAAATTTTGCGATGAAATTCAGCATCGAGTTCAATCTCATTTTCGGCCTATACACCAAAATCACGACGCATTGCATGGACTCTCGGCTTTAATTATTGCACAAGCGGGATCTTGTAAGGTCGTTAGCCAATATCTTTGCGCAAAATCTTCGAAGTTGATGGACAAAGATCCAATTGCTGTGCACGGTGGCGAATCAAATTATTCGGTTCCTTTTCAACACTTTGCTCTACAGCGGCAATTGTTTCTTCGGTGCGCACTGTTCGACATTTCTGCGGATGCGTATTATCATATGAAGTAAACGTAGTGCGAAAACGATCCACGGTTAACTGAATTAATTGCTCTGAAGGACGATTATGTCGACCATAAAATTAACGGAGCTTGCGGTAAACTTCGAGAACTGAACCATTTTTTTCGAAATAATTTTGCACAATTTGCAAGCGTTGTTCATTTGTAAACCTGTTCATAATGAAATGGCAAACCAAATTGAAAAAAAAATTACATTAGAGTTGCCCGATTTGAACACAAAATGTCAGTTTTATCTTTATTTGAAAAACCAACCTCTAAAAATTACCAGTTTTTGGAACCAAGAAAAAGCATTATAAAAATATTAATAATAGAAACAAAATTTATCCAGCAATTTGTTTTGATTCGCTATCATGGAAATTCAATTGGGGACAAGTGTCAGATGACGCATATGTCCTTTTTCAATTTGTAGATACTTGTGAATCCCAAATACACATTTGTATTCATGTTTTTTGTTTAACGAATCACAAATATGTAATACACAAATTTGTGAAACGAATGAAAAAAAAATTGTGAGAAAAAAACTTGTTGAACGTAAGGCTTGTAATAAAAATTTTGTCTCACAAGTTTGTTGAACGTCGTCGTGGCGAAAACAACCATCCAGAAATACTGTAAAAATATTTAATGTCGAAAGGCTGAAATCGCAAGACACCGCCAAGACCTTCGCGCAACGCGTATCCCTTAACCTCTTGATTAACACTATACCACCACCATGGAATATAGAAGAACAATGGCAACGATGACAACAAGCCATTAGATCAGCCGCAACTGATGTGCTAGGTTTCTCGCGCCCAACAGCAAGAAACCCCTGGTTTGATGAGGAATGCCGGCAGATGCTCGCAGACAAGAACGAGGCCTACAAGGCTAAGAAGCGGGTGAAGATGAGAACTGCCATTGAACTCTGAAGATTACCGGCTTTTCAGAAAGAAGAAAAAAGGGAAAGAAAAGCGGGCGATCGAGAATATAGAGAGGTGCCACTCCAGGAACGGTGTTCGCAAGTATGACCAAAGTGTAAAACGTCAAAGCCAAAAGTACAAGACTCGAACAGAATCATGTCGAGGTGAACAAGGAAATATCGTAGTAGAGACACAGTCGATGCCTAGGATATTAAAGAACCACTTCTGCAGACTTTTAAACGGCTATGATGAACAATATTCCGCTGTCAGGCAGAACGAAGGAACCATATTGGCAAGGACAGTGAAAAATGTCAACCACCCGACCTGAGTGAAGTGAGGATAGCAATATCTAAACTCAAGCTTAATAAGGCTGCCGGAAATGACGGCTTTCCCGCTGAGCTTTATAAAGCCGGCGGAGATGACTTGGTAAGCAACATCCACCAACTCTTAAGCCGAATCTGGTTGGAAGAAAGTATGCCTGAAGAATGGAACTTCAGCATCGTTTGCCCGATCAAACATAAAACCGATCACATTTTCACACTTAGATCCTGGAAAAATCCCAAAACGTCCTATTCATCGATTTCAAAGCCGCATACGACCGCATTTGTAGAGACGAACTATAGAGCGCCATGTCTAGTTTTGGTATACCGCCCAAACTCGTCCATTTGTGTGGGATGACGATGGAGAATTCTCGCTGCTCCATCTGGGTCGGAAATGACCCCACCGAAACATTTGATGCCAAAAAGGAGGTTTATCTAAGGTGATGCGCTATGAGCTGACTTTGTCAGAGGCACAAATTTCCAAAAATCAGTGCAACTAGTTAATATCATACGCCGAAGATATCGACATCATTGGTAGGACTCAACGTGATGTCACAGTCACGTTTGATAGTATAGAGAAAGATGAATGGGTTTAGCAGTAAATGAGGGCAAGTCTAAGTACCTCAACCAACTTGGAATGCGCAACTGGAGGCACTTATCTAAGGACCGGGCTAAATGGAGGGACATGTTTGTTGCTCACCAGGTTCATTCCGGACTGTAGCGCCACTTAAACATACACAGTTTGTCCCCTGCATTCGTCATAGTTGGAATAGTCCCAGTCTACATTATCGCATCTATCCCAGAAGACAACACGATGTTACCGCGGAGAGAGTAATAATATTCGGGTACCTATCGTTTTATTTGTATACACGTGCACGCTACGTACCTAGCTAGTCTTCTACACTATCGTCACGATAATCGTTTGAAAAATTTCGGAATGAGTACCCAGAATAAGAAGAAAGCTCGCACCCTACGGGTTGAGTTTTACTACGCATCTGCGAATTTTTATTTTTGCTACAAAGTACAAAGGATGGAAGCTCCTATTAAAAGCCAATTTCGAACAGAAAATCTACAAAGATTCTCATGACAGTTTCTTACTCTTTGATATTAGACATTGCCCCACCAATGAAAAAAACTTATATGTTGTCATTTTCGGGTTTTTAACCATAGGGAACCCGCGTTTGTATTCGAATGTACCACTAGGCCACAGCTCAAATAAAGGCTGATAAACATGATAACATCAGCATCAAATCCATTGGAGCGACCTAATTACCGATTACCCATCTCCCTGACAAAGTCCGACATTCGTTGAATCTGGTTTTCGTAAAAGTGCAATATGATGCTGCCTGCTAACCTTCAACATACATACTCCCAGGCTATGTAAATAGTCTGGTGAAGGATTAGGATGCTTTCTACATGCAACGCCGTAAAACCCATAGCATTCCCTGAAAGTGATACATTGGTAAGGCATTTGCATTGAAGTAATTATAAGCAAAACAAATCTTTTTATAACCCTGCAAAAGGGTTCAAAAGGGTGCAATGAATATTAAATATTTTCCAAATACCTAACTTATTAAATGTATATGTATTGTATTTCTGGAAACGATATAAATAGGACACGTGCCTCTGAATGACCTTCAATTTCTTAATAAATGCTCCAAGAAATAATTTCCAGTAGGACCGGCTAGTTTAAATAAATTATTACCAGAAACCATCCCTCAGATAATTATATATATTTTCAAATAATTAGATTCAAGTAGTACCAATAGGAATCCTATCAACATCCTTAGGATCAACAAACAAAATAAATCTATGCACAGACCACTTGAAAGTCCTCGGCTTTACTAGGAAAATCTAAAAAATTAATTGGCATAGCAATCATATCCCCCTCCTTATCCTTCCGCTCACGTTATCCACGCATACACACACACAATGTTAATAAATCCGATTTTCATCGCACACACGCTACATTATTATTGCAGCAATTAGCAGACACTCTGCAATTTGCTGTCGGCATCGCCAGATGGCGCACACATTCACCAGCAGATTTGTAATGAAGATAAATGTGCATAATGATCCGTGTTCTTTGATACTGGTGATATGCTGCAACTGCTGCTATTGCACCGAGACCAAGCCAAGACCAAGACCAAGCCCAAGACTCATACTTGTACACATTCCGATTCCAACATCAATTACGATGCGATGGAGAGAAGAGACAGCATTTTATTGCGTTACTTACGCAAGTAGTGCGAGATACATTGTGACGACCGAGGAACGACCAACTGTGCAACATGCCAGCTAGCATCCAAATAGCTGAGCATGTGCTCCTCATGACAATGCCTCGAAAAGAGAGAAAGAGCTCTGAGTTTATAAATATGCTTCCACTTGTTTTGTTATTCGACTTCGACGGTCGGAGTGCGAGTACAGTCGGTCCATAGAGCAATCATTCGTTTGCCGAAGTAAATGGTGGATCCAGTGTATGTGCATTTGATGAACGGAATGGCAAACGCTACGGGTCTAGCTGCATGAAGTACTCCCCCACCACGATGACTATGACGGTGGTGGCAACGACTGGCAGCAGGAGCAGCATGTTTTCAATTACCCATTGTCAGTGCGAATTGTGTGTCGTTATCGTTGCGGCGATGGTGGTGGGTACGTCTTCCATTCTTTTGGGACAAAAACTCCATTCATGCAACTGAAACGTTTTCAATGTTCCTATGCAAGGATATGCATATGGTGCGGGTGCGGGTATAAATGGAATGACGCCGACGACTGTTATTACCACGACGATAAAGCGACCCCTTTGACATTACATTGCTGCACTGCATGCAGTTATACTCGAATGTAAGAGGGTAAGCGCTGCACGCTCCATATACGACATGTATAGACGCTGATACCCATGTCTATAGGATGGGGGACTTTCTTTTCCATTGGGGGTTTATTACAGAGTTTTCAATTTAACACTTTCGTAGATCTACTACCATTTTTACACCCCTACCCGAAAACGGGTGTTCGATTTGTTAGTCGATCGTATGACTTTATTATAGCTAGCTGCCTGGGTGCTGACTGGAAATACGGAGCACAGCTCCATAATATCTACCTCTGGAGTTTCATAGACAATGGATCTCGTCGCCATTATGCTCAAACACCGGAACATATCCTGGAACAACCGTTAATTTTAAAAATGTACCGAATTTCGGCAAGGAGATGCGATACCTAGTGATGTGGGAGCCTTTAATAATTTTAAAACCCTTGCGATCAGGAATGCTGTAGAAGTGATATTTGTCAGCGACTCAATCCCTGATCTTATAGACAAAATTCTTATTAGAAAATAGTTAAGACCATATCTGGCCCCACTTAAGGTGGTATGATATGCTAACTTACTACGAAACTCGTCATAACTTACTTACCTGCCTTGAGGGGATAGAAGAGAATAGAAGTCGGCTTTGTCTCTGCAGAAACCATGAACGAGTGGGGAAGCTCATAAAAAAAGTAAGGCCTTTTATACGTAGGGGATGCCAGATGTAGTATCCGTATGCCGATGACGTTTCTTACTATGTGTCAGATGTACACGCTAAACAAGTTGGTCTCTTGAGGACTGTGATCTTAGCTTGTTCCTTATTCAGGCAAAACGTGTTCCTTTTACAAACAAAATATCAATCCAATATTTGCATAATTGAACGCTATAAAAACAATAAATTCATATGTATGTTGTAATGCCCTATAAAAGAAATTGAAATATCAACACTCTCAAAGAAAGTCTACGAGTTGTATGTATATAAAGGATGCGCTCTAAGCTATTCATCAAATGCAGCTGATTGACATCACCAACTTGGCAAAATGGTATCATCACAAGGTAACCTACCAAACAAAACCGATCTTCTAGACCGCTCTAAGTGATCTGAAAAGAGTCGGTATGGACGAATTAAACAGATTTTGTAAGAAATCGAATTGGTTTAAGGAGTAACTAATGTAATGTTGCATCCTGACCCGTGGTGGTGTCACTTTCTTACTTTATTTAATGGGGTCGCGACTTTGTGAGATAAGGCAGTCTTCCATCCGCATTGGTCCTTGAGAAAAAGCTTTCCGCTATTCAGCATGAATGCTGTATAATCCATGCATGTCATAATTAATCGGTTGATTCTTAAACCAGTGATTCGGTTTTCCCTGTCTGGAGGCTGGGATTTGAAGATTCTCCTGGTTGGGTATTTGCTGTTAATTTTGCGTGCTTTTAACTGTTATTAGGATAGAAGAGAATGAAAGTCGGCTTTGTCTCAAGCAGAAATCATGAACGGGTGGTTAAGCCCATATTAAAAGTAAGAACTTTTATAGATAGAGGATGTAAGATGAAGTATACGTATGCGGATGATGTCTCTAGATATGTGTCAGATGTACACCCGAAACAAGTTGGTCTCTTGAGGACTGTGATCTTAGCTTGATCCATATTAAAGCAAAACCTGTAGATCTTCCACATCTTGGTATAGTTAATAAATCATTCGATTGTATATTCTTCTTTATTAGATTTTCAAATGCAGGTAGATATACTTCTTAACCCTCGAAATTGTTGTTAGAAGAAGTGACGTTTTTTCAAGGGTTGTGGGTAGTCAATGCTTTGTTTGTTTCCAGCATTTTTGTAGTTCGCTTTGTCCAAGACCATGACCAACACGTTCAATTTTTTTATCAACTTTGATTAGGTTGCATTGGTAGAAATACTTGTTCTAGAAATCCTTTCTATTGTTAGTTTATTCTGAAATGTCGTCGATGATGCGTTGCTTGTTGTTAGATGGACAGTTTGCCTTTGTACCGCTAATGCGTTTCTTGTAGCTCATTGTAATGCAACAAGTCTACGGATGGTTTCTTTAAACTCCTCCGAACATCTCCGTTGTAATACCTCACTAAAGGTTCCAGATTTGAAGTACGGTGTGAATCAGCTTTGGATAGAGTTTATTACGACACCAAATTCCAAATATGAGAACAGTATTCAAACCTAGCCGTACTTTGACTTTATAGAGAAGGAGAACCTGGGCATTTGTAAATCATCTCTTAGATTTGAAGGTAACTTAGCTTAGACCCTGCTGGTGTGGAAATAAAGGTTACATGTTGTTGCCATGACACTTCTTACCCAATTCTGATGCCTAGATGCATGGATTCATTTGATTCAATGATTCCCAAAAATGTTAAGATCTAAACTTAAAAGAGAGTCGATCGCACGTCTTACTTCAACTACCAAAGCAGATCTCTGCTAAAAGTCTGAAGCCTCTATACTTTCAGTTTCGCAGAATCGACACTGAATGAATTTGTTGTCGAAGTCATCATTTTTTAATCCACTTTAAGAGTGCATATGATACTTACGTGCGCTATCTGGACCTAATAATATTTGTATTATGTCCTAAAGTCTACGGGGCCACAGCTTTACCAATTTTGATAGAGTCCCAAATTTGGTCATCCCACTATAGAGGTACTCAAATTTACGGGGACACAGCTATACCAATTTTGATAAAATCCCAAGCTTATTCATCCCACTTTAGAGGTCCATATGGCGCACGTAAGTATCATACGCACTCTTAAAGTCGATTAAAAAATTATGACTTTCGACTCAAGATTTATTGGGCTAAGCGAGAAAATTCGGTCAATTCTGCGAAACTGAAAGTATAGAGGGATATGCTTTGGTAGTTGAAGTAAGACGTGCGATCGCCTCTTTTGTTAGTGGGAAAAATGAAGATTATATTCCCAGGCCAACTTTCGTCTATACAGACTTGATTGATGTTTTGATGCATGCATATTCCGAAAGCGTAACATCTTTATTTAAAGGTTCTCATCGACAACAACGACTGTTGGTTCCGGCACGCGCAGAGCTCCGCGTGAATGCGAAGCTGTCATAGACATTCTGTACTTTTCCTGCCGAAGAGCGTCTACCTAAATCTCACATCCATAGAGGAGGATGACATTTATCTCGACCAAAGAAGCCTTAGCTTGCTGGCCGTTGGGCTACCTATGTTCGCTATCAATCTACTCAGTGATGTGTTCATTTTCGACGCCAATTCCGCCACACTATTTATCTGGTTTTAGAAAGTAGGTTTATTGTTTAAGGTAACACCCAAAGGACTATTTCGGTTTTTTTCTGTAGCAAGGCGTTATGATCTACATACCCCACCAAGGGGGTACCTTGCGGGATAGACCAGCTTATGCGTTAGAAGCTAACTCTCTGTAGTAAACATTTTTTATTGTTTAACGTAATGATCTGGAATACATTTTGTATTGCGTAACGTACCTAGAAGTACCAATTAATAGATAATATAAAATCTACGAGGGTTTTTTTTTGTGAAAATCTACCACCTTTTAGGAAAATCTACGAAGCTTACATAATTTGGACTGACAGCGCTGGTGTATTACCCCGTTCCAAAAATCATTCATCCCTCGCCCGCACAGTGATGCCCTGCAGGTAACTTACAACGTGTACACTACTTCAATGCTGCAAGCCTCCTGAAGCGTTGGATTTCGAAATTGAATTTGGTTAGAGATAAAATGGTATCACGGAAAGAGATTTAAGAAAGACTCGTGGAATTGTGATAACTAAGAAAATATGTAACTCATGTGTGGATTAATCCGGCCTCGCGCATCTGCTAGGGCTTACCTTTTTGTTTCTTGTGTTGGTAAATGTATGAATGCATAAATTTTTGCAAATCGAGGAAAGTTATAATTTTTTTGTAATACTATTATTCGGTCGCTTACACCCTATTTTTGATCAGAAACGCCTTTTACCTAACCATCAATTTGGGTTCAGAAGTAAACATTCGACTGCGGACCAAGTTCATCGAATTACTGATCAGCCGTATTTCTTTTGACAAAGTTTGGTATAGATGCCTTCAATGCAAACTAAGACAAGAATAGAGCAAACAAATATCACAAAACGCTCTTGACTAGGTAAATGAATGGACAAAATCCTGGCGGATTGCACGTAACGAGAGCAAATCGATTCATGTAGATTTTTCGTATAAACGGACAAACAATTTGCAAGTATTTCTCAATATGGTTCGAGTCCCTTTTGCAAATGAAGAGAAATATATTGGAATGACACTCGATGCAAAATTAAAATGGAAGTCCCATGTTAAAAGAATTGCGAAGAACTTAAAAATAAATACAGAGATTTGTACTAGTTACTCGGAAAATATTCGAAGCTTTACCTTGATAAAAAGCTGCTATTATACAAGGAAGTGCTTAAGCCGGTCCGGACATATGGCATACAACTATTGGGTTGTACCAGTGAAACAAATCTAAATATATTGCAAACTTTTGAAAACAATGGTATGATCATTCGTCAATGCGCCAAGGTGTATAATGAATGAAGATCTACGCAGAGATCTGGGTATTCCCGAAGTTAATGATGAAACGAAAAATTTTGCGCACAAACATAAAAAAAGTTTTTTGGGACACGTTAACACAACGGTCCTCCCAATTCTTGACGAAACAAATTTATTGCGGCTTCTTAAAAGAACTAAGAACTTCAATTTGTCCCGATAATAACAAATTGCGGAAAATGCAGGAAATCTCAAAGGAAAGTTACCTGCCAAAAAATTATTACTCGTGAAAAAAAAATTTGCTAGTTAAGCCGCATACTTAGTTGCAATACAAATACAAAAAGGATGGTGGTTTTAGTAGGTTAAAGTTAAAGTCTACTTTGGGCACGTGCTCATCGTGTCTTTTGAGATTTCCATCATCCCACAGAAAAAACAAAAAAATGTGAGGTTGACATCGAACAAACAAAGGAGGTAACATATATGAGGCATTGAAAGCAGAAGTGGCGTAACCCTTAATTTCTCAATTTTGAATTTTTTTCACCATCATGACGAATGAAAATATTTTATTCGATGCAAAAGTGTCACTTGGTGTGTTACAACTTTCAACTTTCAATTTTCAGTTTTTATTTTAAAAAAATCAATTAATGCAGATTTAATTTTTTTGTACAATTTTTAACCAGGAATTGTTTTAGTTTGTGATTACGCCACTACTGCTCTCAGTGCCTCATTTATAGACTGTCATATGAGATATCTATTAAAATCCAAATACTCATATCTATATGGCAGCTAATACGTATGCCACACCATTTATTTCATTTTACACTAAAATGTAATATTCCCGTAAATAACTAGCTCACTCTAAGTTTCAAAAATGTGGCTTTCTCAACACTTCAGACATTTGGTTCTTGTATGGCATGTGCCACGCCCACTTATGCTCTCCTTGCCATTTTTGGTATAATGACTCAAAACGGCAACCAACACGCCTGAACAAAATTTGAAGATTCTCACTATAAAGTGTTCCGAATACATGATATTCAATTACTTAATATTAGAGGTTCTTCGACCTTCTTTGCCGAATCCACCACGCCCTCTTGATATATTAAAAAAAAGCCTTTAGTTTCTTCTTAATATGCAGCTAGGTCCTGTAATTCAAGAAAATCCGTTCATTGGCTTAGCCAGCTGTAGTCCTTTAACAAACAAACACACAAACAAACATACACTCCATATTTAATATTTATATAAGTAGAGATAGAACTTAAATTGTCCAACATTTAGATTTGAAGAATGCTAACTGGCATACATATGTGTAAGTCCAGGATTAATTAACGTCTACAAAATTTGTCAAATAATGTAGAAAACTACTACATTTGTAAGTGTGCTTGAATGTTTAAACGATCGATAAAATTGATAGATTGTAATAGATTAAATCGATAGATCGTTAATCGATCTCAAAGAAATCGAACGAAAGTGAAATATTAAATTTGAAACTGAAAGTGTGCAGTTGTTGTGTGTCGCAGTTATATTCTAGAAATTTCCTGGATGAAGCTGTACCTTGGTGGTTGTCTTAAGTACGTCGTTAGTAGTTACAGCTTATTCTCCGTTGAGGATAGATTCCACGTAGATATCGGACTAAACGCGAAGGTTGACCGTATTTTTTGTTGCGCTCGATGCCGTGACATCTACTACGGAACGTGTATAGTAGAAGCAGCAACGGATTTGTTATAAGTACCAGACTCAGCCAAGAAGCCTTATGCTTCCAAGACATTAGCGGAGGCATTGTGGCAATTCCCATCAAGGTCATATTCGCCAACACAATCCACATATGCGCTCACGTCCCGATGGAGGAAAAACTAAAGATTTTTTTTTCCTTGGGCTGGTTTAAGTCTTCATAGTTATGTGAGATTTTTATTCACTAAAACCACCACCCTTTTTGTATTTCTACTGCAACTAAGTATGCGACTTAACTAGGAATTCTTCACGAATATTGAATGTTTGGCAGGTAACTTTTCTTTAAGTGTTTCCGCTTTTTCCACAATTTATAGTGCGGTTTGTTATTATCAGTCCAAATCCAGGGGTTAGCTAAATATTGCTTCTATGACCTCCTTGACAAAACATATGACCTTCCACCAAAGTACGATGTTAGGAAGAAAAGACATCTTTAGCAGTTTTGTTTAAAACACATTCAACACGAGAACACGTCTGGCAACGGACTAATGATAATTGATTTCATTACGGAACGAAATACCACTATAGCCAGTACGTGGTTTCCTCACATCGATGTCCAAAAGTTAAACCTAAGGAGGAAAAGAGATGATATAGCTAAAGATTGCTTCTATGAGCTCCTTGATAAAACCTATGACTGACTACTGAAGTACGATGTTAAAATGTGCTGGGGGATTTTAACGCTAAGCTAGGTAGAGAAGACATCTGTAGCATTATTGTCTACTGCTCGACAACACGTCTGGTAATGGACTTAGGCTAATTGACTTCGCTACGGAACGAAATGCCAATATAGCCAGTATACGGTTTCCTCTAGATTAAAGAGCGGTCAACCAAATTGATCACACTGCATCCAGTTTTTTGGATGTCCGAACATTCCGAAGGGCAAATATCGACACGGAACACTAATTTGCCTTAACAAACCAGAAATCCTGTAAAAACTTTTATGTCGAAAGATTGCAATCGCAAGAGACCGCCAAGGCCATTGTGCAACGCGTATCACTTTACCTCTCAACTAACACCATACCACCAGCATCGAATGTCGAAGAACAACTGATGTCCTAGGTTTCTCGTGAAGTGAAGATAGCAATATCTAAACTCAAGCTTAACAAAGCTGCCGGAAATGATGGCCTTTCCGCCGAGTTTTATAATGCTGGCGGAGATGACATGGTAAGCAACATTCATCAACTCATAAGCCAAATCTGGTCGCATGAAAGTATGTCTGGAGAGTAAAACCTCAGCACCGTTTGCCCGATCCACAAGAATAAGACCCTCTGAACTGCGCCAACTACAGAAGCATAAGCCTATAAGATCCTATCTGCCCTAATATATGAACGCCTGATACCGTTTACCAACAAGCTGATCGGCCCTTAACAGTGTTTTAGGCCAGGAAAGTGTACAAATGATCAAATCTTTATACCTCGACCGATTCCAAGAAACCCAAAAAGTCCAAACCGACACCAACCACCTGTTCATTGATTTTAAGGCAGACAGCATTTATAGAGACGAACTATACAGAACCATGCCTGGTTTTGGTATACCGCTCAAGCTCGTCCGTCTGTGCAGGATGACGATGCAGAATTCTCGTTGCCCAATTAGGGTGACAAACGACCTCACCGACACATTTGATACCAAAAAAGGATTTATGGAGGGGATGAAGTGTCATGTGACTTCTTCAAGTTAATTCTTGAGTGGATTGTGTAAAACTCCAGCGGTAGTAAGTGACTACCTACTTCGGCTCCACTATTACCTCTGTTAACAACATCTCTTTAGTAATTAAACGAAGAATTACTCTTGCCAACCGCCGATTATTCGGACTAAGAACGCAATTCAATAGTAAAATCCTCACTCGAACTACTAAGGAGATCCTATTTAAGACTCTGATCAACCCAGTCCTGCTCTACGGCGCTGAAGCATTGACCAAGAGTGGGTGAAGAAATCCTTGGTCGATTCGGGAGGCAAATTCTTCGAAAAATCTTCAATCCCGTTTGCGTTGACGCGCTATGGAGACGAAGATTCAACCAAGAATTAAACGAGCTGTAAAACGACATGACCAAGTCAAAAAAAAAGTCCACATTAGACGTTTAAGATGGCTAGGACTTGTAGAATGAATGGGCACCATTAGTCCAGCTCGCTGAGTCTTCGATTCCCAGCCAGACGTCGGACGCAGTAGATGAACTGGAGGTATTTAGCTAAGAACCTAACTAATTGGCAAGGTTGTTGAGCCCCATGTTTATTCCGGATTGTAGCTCCAAGTCGTGGGCAAAAATGCATCTTCATCTAATAATTTTATTATTATAAAAAACAATGGTCCAACAAGCTCATCTGAGGTAGCTATGGTTAACGCAAAGGTCTTCGATGCAATTCTCTGGAATCGGTATGAGCACATGTTCTGTTTCTTGACGCTTCTACTCATGTGAAAATGGGCTTTATTACTGAACAAAAACAATTGCACCCTCTGGAACGAACTCTTTAAACCCAATTCAACATGAAGGCGCACATTTCAAAAAGAAAGTAAAGTATCCGCACCCATATAATTACAAGAACATAAAGTATCTGTTTGCAGTATAACGGAAACTTTCAACAGCATTAAAAAAAAATAGTCACACTCAAGTTATCCCGTTTATTCCGATGTCTTAACGTATTGCACGAATTTATCAAAAACACTATCCCCGATCGGACACTTGCTGTATGTCTTCAGGCAATCCACACCCTTTATCCCTTCTACATAAGCATCTCTATAGTACTGCTCACTGGATTCTTCTGGGCTGAAAATGACAAAATATGAACACTTGGAAATGCATTGGAAGTGCTTTCCACCTAAACTTACGTTAACAATCTCTGATAGAGCCTTTCGAATAAACCCTCCACTTTGTACACCTGAGCATTTTCACAAATTGACCGCTGTAAGCACTGTCTGCCATTGATTCCCATGTTGCTCATATAATTTTCGACAAATGCATAGATGAACATTTCACTCAGGTCACCTGATTCAGGTTCAACTAGGTTTCTTGCACCCCCTGATCTCGTCCACTCAAAAGCGGTTTTGTTCCACCAGTAAAGCGGTGCATGGGGCATATTATACTGGAACTGAATGTTAAAAGTCAAGTTGAACGATCGCCATTTCTTTTTGTCATAAAAATTCACAGGAATTGACATGCTTATGGAGACCTAGCGGAGATACACTTTAGAAATTAATTTTCGGATATAAGACGCGAAGATATACCTTTGTTGACCCTCCATCGGTCCAAATAAGGAATCTTTTCTGTCGACTGCGAGTCCAGTGTGCGAGATTGGGTTCAGATCGTACTAACATGGCCTGCAACAATGAAAACACCAAACAGAGTTTCCTGTAAATGTTGACAAAAGTTGTAAAAGTATCTGGTTAAGATTAATACACCTACCGTATGTCCATGGTGTAGCCTCGGTTGGCATTCTTATCACACTGGCGACATAGTGTGGTGTAGTAGACACGATTGAAGTGTACTCATGATGACTTATTTTTGAACGATCTAATTTAATTAGTAGCCTTTTGACGCGACAGTTTTTTTTTTTTGTAAAATTGAGACACTTTATGGATGTGATGTTAGCTAACCAGAAATGTGATTGACAGGCCTAAATTTTGGAATAATTTAAGAGTATTTACCTAAAGAAACACGAGATCATGTTTTTACGCCGCGCAGGTTGTGTTTTGAACATTTGACGCAGAATGACTTTGCATTCGAGAGTATCTACAGAAATATGTGTCAACTCGTTTTTGAAAATGTAGTGGATGAGATGTGAATACATTTGTTTAAACAATTAACAAAAGTAGAACAATTTTGCTTTCCTCACTTGGAAGTGTGAATCGCAATGAGGTGAATTTAAGAGCTTTTTGTCGGCTTATAAGAAATTAGTTCCAGCTGCCGACTTCGTAAGTGTGTTTTTAAAGTGCGAAATATAGATATTGTTTTAGATTTTATGAAACTAAAATACGATATTCAGGCGAATTTACATATAATTATTTATAGATTGTCTTGTCAGCAGTAACATAAACATAACGACTCTCTCCGACCAATTTGAACCTTGCATTTTTTGGTTGCACATTACCAAGTATGGTATTATTTTAAATATACTATTGATAGGGGCTATCAGCATGCCCCATTTCCAAATGTATCGACGCTATAAAATACAACCATTACCCCCATCGAGACCGCACTTACTATATCATAGTTAGCGTAAACGCCTTATTTTTTTTAGCTGATATAAGGTCAATATTTACGTAATTACATCACTCATAATGTGGTCTATACGCTCAGTATTCTTCAGACCACATCATTTGCTCTATTCGGCTTTCCGCACTTGGACTATTGGAGAAGTCTCCATTTTACATGTAAGGATTCTCTGTTTCATACATGGGAAATATGATCAAAAAGACGAATATTCGCATTTAAACAGGTGTACATACACTCCCATGCACTTGAATAGGACAAGATTCTTCAAGCATTTAATTCTATTTTTCTGTCTCTCATTAGTATTTATCGGCGTTTGTTTTCTGCTTTTATTTAGTACATGGTAATACGTAGACAACTTTTGTACATAAAAGAAATTCAACAATTTTACCGTTGTGTATTATCTTACTTTTATTTTGGCCATGCAAAAAACTATTTTTTTTCCAGAACTTTTATAGAGACAAAGCAAATTGCATAGTCTGGATCATAGCATATAAATAAAAAAAAATTATGGCGCAACAGGCTCGTTATCAGTACCCAGGGCGTAGCTTTTTTCTCACAACCTTTCATGTGTGCGTGTGTACTTCTTAGCACGATGGCGCGATGTCCTTATTTATGCCGAATCCGAACTTCTAAGTTGAGATAAGCTATTCATGACAATTGATACTACTCGGATGATTTGTGAGATCATCACGAGAGGAGGGCCAGTGAAAAATCATTTAGGTGTTGCTACGGCTGGGAATCGAACCCAGACCTTCTGCACGGCAGTTCATTGCACTAACCATCGCGCCACTGAGCCAAAGCTAAAAGTCATTTTATCGTTATCTCCAGTAAATTTTAAACGTTTGTGAGGCAAATAGGTCGAAGTAAAGTTTTCACAACAGAAGAGGGGGCAAAATACTAGCCTATAAAAGTGTAATCTTACTTATAGGGCTAATGCCGAAAAGATTTGAAAAAGCGAGTCGGTCATTTGTAACTTTCTTAAAAATAAATCAAACAACACGAAAGGGCGGACCGAAAAAGCGACTACATCTACTGAAGACAAATGATTTGTCAGGGAAGCCTCTCATTTTCACTGCATTGCATCACAAATCCGATCAAATTTGGGAATCACTGCGGGTGTTGATACGATTAGACGAGTATTACGGAGAGCTGAACACCTAAAATGATTGAAATTGAAGCAAAAGCTCCCACTTCCCCGGCTCGTAAGGATGCTTGCCAGTTTTTTGCTCGGCATTGTATGGCATGGAATAGCGAGTAGCAGCGAATCGTTTTTTCGGACGAAAGAGATTTGTTTTAGATGACCCTGATGGTTGCAATTATTATTTACATGACATACACAAAGAAAAAAACTATTTGTCTCATCACCATAGTCGCGAAGGGGGTGTAATGGTGTGGGGTGCGATCTCTTACTATGGCCAATGTTAATTGCAGTTCTTATCATCAAGAATGTATGCGAATCATTATAAGAGCGTACTGGATAAGGCTTTTCCTTACTACAAAAACCTGTTTGGACACGTCTCATGGACTTTCCAATATGATAACGCCCCAATTCATACTTCACGCGTGGCCAAAAATTGATTTATAACTAAAATGTGTCTGTACCCGAGTGGCCACCATATTCGCCTGATCTTAATATAATTTAGAATGTGTGGGGGTTATTGTTACGGAAAGTTTAGAGTCTGGTAGACATTTTCAGACACTAACTCATTAAAAGAATTCTTTAATGCTGCCTGGTGCGACATTTCATTGAGCTTCCTTAAATCTCTTTACCCTTCCCAACAGCGTTTACGAAATCATTTCCAACAAGGAGGGTCATACACATTATTAATTTAGGTTTAAAAATGAAGACAAATGAAAATAACCTAAGTTCTTGCAATATTTTGTTACTTGTCCTTATTTTCAGTTGATGTCCCTATTTAAGTGCAGCAAGAAAAATGAACATATTTTTTTGAACACATAGAAAAACATTTTTATAAAATTAACGCAAAGAGTTAGAAGTCTAAAAAGAAGTCTAGAAGTCTTTTTTTTTTTAATAAAGAATTGAATTCTTAATATTCAATCAATATATTGCTGTACATGCGTTTTACTCTTTTATTGGGATACCTCAAAAAATTAACAGAACATTTTGTCCCTATTCGAGTGCATGGGAGTGTATTTTGCGATATCCATTGAGGTCGAAACTAGAACTGTGGACAGTGGCAGCAAAAAAAAATCAAAGTGCCAACTTTTATTTTGATGGGTGTCACATAGTGCCAAACACCACCCATAAAAGACAAGTGAAAAATATAAATATATATCTATTGGTTTTATATATACAGTGGATATGTACGAATTGTTACTGAAAGATCTAATAAATGCATTAGAAATAATTGTTCTTAGTGGTAAAAAAATGATGGTAAAAAAGAAAAACGAGTGGTGGGCGTACGACTGGATCGTACGCAACTTTCACTTTTACAGCGAGTATAAAAAGAAAATTTTATTCAATTTGACAAAATAGATCGAAAATGTTCGTTATATGCTTAAAAATGCGAAAATCCTTTGTATTGATTTTCCCGAAAAATACTGAGTATATGGTTTTATATAACGGGTGGTAAAATTATAAGGGCCGATGTTGAATGTGAACCACACCTAAACATCAAGTCTTTTTCTGCATTTCATTTGACATTTCTCAATTTCAGACTAAATTGGACCATGGAAACATACAAAATCGAACAAAGCGTTAAAGTTATTCAGGCTTATTATGAAAATGGGCATACAAATCAAAATGCATATCGTACTCTTCGTGATTTTATTCGGTCAATTTAATTGTCCAAATGTGCGTGCAATAGAAAAAATAGTTCAAAAATTTGAGCAAATCGAGTCTGTAGGAGTTGTGAAAACATCAGGGCATGCTCGTACAGCGCGTACTGCAGAAAAAATTGCTGCTGTTCGCGATAGTGTGGCTGAAGAGCCGTCTACCTCAACTCTTCGTCGTGCCCAACAATTGCACCTCTCACGCTCGTCCTTGATGAACATTATGCATAAAGACTTGTATTCACAAGCTATCAAGGTGCAATTGACTCAAGAACTTAAGCCTCTTGACCATTTTAAGCGTCGCCAATGGTCAGAATGCTGGCAACAAATGACACCAGTGGAAGCTCAATTTTCGAAGAAAATCATCTTCAGTGATGAGGCACATTTTCACCTCAGTGGATTCGTCAATAAGCAGAATTGCTAAGAGTGATTGTCGAAAAATCAATGCAGCCACAAAAAGTGGCTGTTTGGTGCGTCATCATCGGGTCGTATTTTTTTCCCAAAATGGCCGGTCAGGCAGTGTTCGCTATCGTGAGATGATATGGAACTTTTTATAGCCCGAATTATAAGATATGGATGTGGGCGATATGTTGTTTCAACAGGACGGTGCCACTTGTCACACAGCTAACGAAACAATGGTTCTTCTGCGTGACAAATTCAATGGCCGTTATATCTGAGGTGGTAGCGATGTCAATTGGCCGCCAAGATCATGTCATTTGATACCGTTGGACATCTTTTTTTGGGGTTATTTGAAAGAAAGGGTGTAGGTCGGTAAGAACGATTCAAGAGCTAAGGAATGAGATAATTCGTTACAATAACGGCATAGAACCTCAATTATGCCTCAGCGTCATCGAAAATGTGGACCATCTGATGGCCGATATTTTGTTCCATTCATAATTGAACCATACCAATATTATCATAATAAAAAGAAATATTAATAAGTTCCTGAATAATCTGTGTTTTATTCAAAATCAACATCGGCCCTTAAAATTTAACCACACTTTATAATTTAAATTAATTAAAATTAAATTTAATTAATAGGTTTCAAGTCCACCCTCTTTGTTACCCAATGTGGAGTACCCGCACGAAGTCAATTAAATCCTATCGTATTTATACTTGCTATTAACGATGGATTAGCTTGTATTCGAGAAGGCAAATTATTGATATTTGCTGATGACACGAAAATGTTTAAATGCGTAGGAGATCTAAATGATTGACATTCAATACAACCCAACTTTAATAGTTTTACCATATGGTGTCTAAAAAAACGGTTTTAATCTGAACCCTACAAAGTTCCAGCATATGACATTTTCACAAAAAACGTGCTCCCTCCAACTTTAATTACATTCCGTATTGGCACAGATGTACACACACACACATGAATGGTTGTGAGAATGCTCGGCCCTGGGTACTAACTCCATAATACTCTCTGAAACTCTCTGTCGTGTGGATAGTTTTGAAGATCCTGGTGTTTGTTTCGACCTCAAAATGGAGTTTCATAAACACAATAAAGTTATCGTCAATACACCTAATTCTAGGTTAGCTTTTATAAAAAGGTGGTATAAAGAGTTAAATGGCCCTTAAGTCGATATTTTTCGTTATAATTTTCTCGTTCTAACTCATTTGAAGTTTGCCTCACAAGTTTGGAAGCCACAACTTAATTTCGTGGCGCTAAATAAAATATTTAGTTACATATGACAAGCCTTGCGTCCTACAACACTTATCAATCAAAAACATTCTATTAAGCCGCAAAAAATTTGGGGCAATCGTGCCACCAGTTAATTGCCCAACAAAGCTTTGCCCAATCGATTGGATCTTAATTTAAACTCAATTTTCACAAGAAACTAGTTCAAGTGGTCTTAAGCCATTTCTTAAAGCCTTTGAATTTTCCACTCAAGTAGTCGGCTTAATGCACAGTTAAATGTTAATATATTCTGTGAAAGCACATCCATCAGCTCGTTCTGAATAAATCAGCTCAAAGCATTTATGCGCCCATTTATCATATTTGCCATACTTCATTTGCATTTGATTTAATTAAAACGTCTTAATACACGCTAATTACACCTGAATGCCAGGGGAATGATATTTTGACTAATAACGCACCAGCGACACATTCATGTAAGCTAATTGATATTAATGGAGTCGTTTGCTGGCTGTGTGCCCTTTGCACTTTTTATAATCGTAAGAATAGGTAAGAGTGACGATTTTGTATCTACATAATGCACACATGTATAACCAAACCGATTCGTATCCAATTAGAGACACTTATTTTCACTATTTCACCGTAAAGTATATATAAATCAAATGTCGACTCGCATAGCTGCCGAGTATTTATACAGATATCCATTCGCACCCCCACCAACGTGCAATCACCGAAAATAATCTACAATAATCGTAATTTCCTCCGGGAGGATATCTTCCCCCGAAATAAATCATGCGTCCGCTCGTTAGGGGCACACAGCAAACGTAAGTATAACGTAAAGTATAATCAATAAATACGTTTGTCCGCAATTGAATACAAAGGGAGAATGCCAACGCCACGCATAAAAGGGGATTAGGGGATCCAGCCAGAGTTGTATGAGTAACATGTGACGTTGAAAGTGCGGATAACACACACAGCACACACGACAGACAAGGGGTTGTTTGATAAAAAGAAAAAAAAGAAACAAAAAAATAACTGAAAAACAAATTTCGATTGATTTTGCTTAATAGAAACGTTTAACAGACGAATACCGTAATATAGCCATTAAATTTAAGCGGATGTTCGTTAAGGTTAAAATGGGAATACAAACGAGTCTTTTTATTGGGAAGGGGGAGATCTCTCGTACTTGATACTTTTTCATATATAATTGAGAGTGACTTCGTTAGAGAGATGAATTGCTCTTGCAACAATGTATCTATGCATAAAATGTTGCAATGAGATTATGATATACTGCCATACTGGCAGTAGTGGCACTGGCACCATCGGGAGGTACTTGAACCCCCCTCGCTAATTTGTTTTATTTGAGTTGTGTTCTGTGGGTCGTGCGCTTCCATTTAACGCACACATAGTCAATACGTGCGTTTGTGTATAGAATAGTCGCCCGCATATGTCACGCATATATTGACGGCGATGTAGGAAGAAGCTTTCTCTTTGTGCGCGTTGTTCTGCCGTTTAATGATGCAATTAATGTTTATGGAATTCGTTTTATGCAGGGTTGTTGGTGATTGAGCGGCGCAGTGGGGGTTGAAGACACAGATACACTCTCGCTAAGATTTGAATGAAGGGTTCATTTCATTTGGTTTGGCAGGCATGCAGCGCAGCTATGATTGTTTGTCAGCGATAATTGATATTACAACAAAAATGTTTTGCGGTATTGCCAGATCGCAAACATTTTAACAAAGGAAAGGGTAATTCAAGTGGAATAATGGGAGTATTTGGATTTAATTGCCACTTAAATTGAAGCTAAATTTACAACATTGTCGACAAGTATGAAGTGTTTAAGAACAACGTCTGAAGGACTTCGATGTTTTTATAATGGATATCTATATGGGTTTTGTAATAAATGAACTGATTTATGATATTAATGATAATAAACATATGATGTTAAATAAGGCAAAGGCGTAATAAATAAACACCATGGCTTGGACAAACTTGGCAATGTATATAGTAGAAAATTGTGTTTTATACACAATTTTAGCAAAATCAATTTCGAAAAATAGTTAATTGGTATAATATATAAAGGGTGATCCATTTTAAGGTTCCCTACTTTTTTAAAGAAAAAAACACAGAAAATTCAAATTTAATGGAGAATGTTTATTATCATTTGAAAGAACATTCTTTGGCATTTATTTTTTGAAGATTATGTCTATCAAATGTTGGCCGTTGCTACGTCGCAGATGGTCCATCCGTTGAGTCCAATTTTCTATCACTCGTTCGAGCATTTCGACTGGTAACTGGCGAAAGACACGCGTGATGTTTTCCTCCAAGGCCTGAATCTAAGCGGGTTTGTCGGCATAAGCTTTTGACTTTACATATCCCCACAGGAAAAAGTCTAACGGTGTGATATCACACGATCTTGGTGGCCAATCGACCGGCCCAAAACGTGAAATTATGTGCTCACCGAAATGTTCTCTCAATAAGTCCATTGATTGATGCGATGTGTGGGAAGTGGCGCCGTCTTGCTGAAACCAAATGTCGCCGAGATCACGAGCTTCAATTTCAGTCATCAAATAGTCGGTTATCATGGCACGATAACGGTCGCCATTGACGGTTACGTTCGCACCGGCATAATTTTTAAAGAAATATGGACCGATGATTCCACCGGCCCACAAACCACACCAAACCGTTGTTTTTTCTGGATGAAGTGGTAGTTCTTCAATCTCTTCAGGTTGCTCTTCGTCCCAAATGCGGCAATTTTGTTTGTTTACATACCCATTGAGCCTGAAATGGGCCTCATCGCTAAACAAAATTTGCCTCGAAAACGTCGGATCTTCTTGGAACTTTTCAAGAGCCCATAGAGCGAAGCGATGTCGCTTGGGAAGGTCGAGCGGCTTCAGTTGTTGCACAAGCTGTATTTTGTACGCTTTAAATTTAAGATCTTGACGTAAAATGCGCCAAGTCGTTCCATACGTCAGTCCGAGTTGCTGCGAACGGCGCCGAATCGACTCTCTACGGTCTTCGTGTACACTCTCAGCTACGGCCGCTTATTTTCCTCACAGCGTGCTGGACGTGGTCTATTCGGTCGAATATTATCCAATAATGAATGCTGGGTCTCAAAATGGGTGATGGTGTTGCGAATAGTACGCTCAGTAGGCCGATTATGTTGACCATAAGTTGAGCGAAGTGCACGAAACACATTCCTCACAGAACGTGAATTTTCATAACAAAGTTGAACAATTTGTAAACGTTGTTCACACGTAAGTCTTTCCATTATGAAATGCCAAACAATACTAAACAAAAATATCATGACAGCATGACACGACTCACACGTGATCTGTCAAAAAAGGCTATTGAAAAAAGTATCTCTACTTGGATCACCCGTTATAAATATATTTTTAATTTATAATTATAAAATGGGAATATAATTTTCTTACGAGTGTCAATGCAAAATTGTTTTATTAAAATGTATTAACTTTACATCGAATAGGCTCATTTCATCAAAAGTCTTTAATACAAAATACAAATTGCTTAAATAAAATTTAATACATAATTAAGAATTTGTGGTGCCATTTTAAACGTCAAATGCGGAGTTTTTTTTTGACCAGGGGCATGTCGCTGTGCTGTACAACTCGTATAGATCTTGATTGAATCTTCGTCTCAATAGCCCGTCAACTCAAACGGGACCGAAGACTTGTCAAAGAATTTTCCTCTCGAAACGACAAAGGATTTCTAAATCCGCTTTTGATACGGTTAATGCTTCAGCGCAGTAGAGCAGGAATAGAATGACCAGGGTCTAATATAGGATCTCCTTAGTAGCTCGAGTGAGGGCTTTACTTGTGAATTGCCTTCTTAGCCCGAAGAAACAGCAGAATCTTCGTCTCTACATCCGCTTTTGATACGGTTAATGCTTCAGCGCCGTAGAGCAGGACTAGGGATGACCAGGGTTTGGTATAGGATCTCCTTAGTAGTTCGAGTGAGGGCTTTACTACTGAATTGCCTTCTTAACCTGAAGAAACAGTGGTTGGCAAAAGTAACTCTTCGTTTAATTTCCGACTAGATGTTGTTGTCAGAGTTATTAGAGGAGCCGAGGGAGACAAAGTCTACCTCTAAGTTATAAGTGTCAATTGTGACTTTCTGTCCGATTTGTCGATGTTATGTGTCCTTTCGCGTTGACAACATAAACTAAGTCTTGCCCTCATTTACTGCCAATCCAATTTTTGCCGCTTCCTTCTCTATACTAGCAATCGCAGCTATGACATCATGTTGAGTCCTAGTAGTTGCACCGATTTTTGGAAAACTGTACCAATCGTGTTGACTTGGGAGTTTTGCACAATCCTCTCTCAAGAATCAAATTGAAGAAGCCACATGTTACCTTACCTAAACTCTTTTGTGGTATCGAATGTGTCGGTGAGGCTCTGATGGAGCAGCGAGAATTCCCCATCGTCATTCTATACAAATGTACGAGATTGGGCGGTATACCAAAACTAGACATGGCTCTGTATAGTTATGCTGTATGCGGCTTTGAAATCGATGAATAGGTGGTGAGTATCGATTCGGACTTCTTGGTTTCTTTCCAGGATGTGCCGAAGTGTAAACATTTTATCGGTTGTAGACTTTCTTGGCCTAAAACCACACAGATAATGGCGTATCAGGTTGTTGGTAAATGGTTTTAAGCGTTCACATATTACGGCAGATAGGATATTGTAGACGAGGGGCAGTTTCGTGGGTCTCCTTTTTTGTGGATCGGACAAACGATGTTGAGGTTCCATTCTTTATTCATACTTTCTTCCTACCAGATTTAGCTTATGAATTGACGGACGTTAGTTACCAAGTCATCTCCTAGGGCTTTATAAAGCTCGGCGGAGAGGCCGTCATTTCTGGCAGCCTTAATAAGCATGAGTTTAGATATTGATATCCTCACTTTATTTAGGTCGGGTGTTTGGCAGTTTTCGCTGTTGTTGCCAATATTAAATGGTTCGTTCTGCTTGCTATCAGGATGTTATTCGTCATCGCCGTTTAACAGTCTGCAGAAGTGGTTCTTCCATATCCTTAGCATTGACTGTGTCTCAACTATGATATTTCCTTGTTCATCTCGACAGGATTCTGTCCGAGTCTTGTATCCCTGGATTTGATGTTTTACACTTTGGTAAAACTTGCGAAAATCATTCCTGGAGTGGCACCTCTCTATATCCTTGATAGCGCACTTTTCTTGCTTTTTTTCTGAAAGCCGGTATTCTTCCCTACTTCTCTCGTCTTCACCTGCTGCTTAGCTTTGTAGGCTTCATTCTTGGCTACGACCATATTTTGGCATTCCTCACCAAACCAGTGTTTTTTTTTTGCTGGTGGGCGTGAAACTACGAGCAATATTTCGACTGAAATGTATCAATAGCTCATAGTATGAAACATAACAGCAGTTTTGAGTGTTAGCCCATTACGAGTCCAGCGGATAAGAGAGAGTATTCCTACACCTCAAAGGGATCAAATAAAATATGATGGTCCGACTGCACTAGCCTTGTTCTTGGATATTGGACTTTCTAAGGAAAAGTTCAAATTCATGAGAAAATCACCGCGATCGTTGACATATTTGCAAGCTATAATATCTTCATGGAAGCTAATATAGACCCCACTCCATCGAACTTGATAGTAACAGAAACTTCTGTTGAACTGAATCTTCAATATTTTGTGGAACATACTGCAATGAGGATAATAAACAGCCTAGACAACCGGAAACTACAAGTACTACCAACAAAACTAAATATGTTAAGCAAATGGGGATATGATGGATTTTCTGGGGAAATTGGATATAAACAAAAAATAGTTCCAGAAGATGGTGAAGTAGTATCTAATGCGAACAGGTTTATAGCATCACTAGTTCCACTTCGTCTACAAGGTGATTTAATCGAATATCGGAAGAATTTAAGGTCGTCATCTGCTCACTTATGCAAACCGACCCTGTTTAAATACTGTTTAAATAAGAAGCCTAGTGATATTAATCAGACAGCTGTCAGCATTATAGGGGACCCAAATAAAAAATCTAGTGCCGTTGTTAAGGAAATGTTTTAATTTTTTTCAACTTTCAAATTCATTTTTTTATTTACTTAAAACATTAACTTACTACTGGACAAAAATGCTTAGATCTAACTTATCAATAACTGGTTTACTTAATCTAACTTATCGGCCCTTAGTGGGCGCTGTAAGCTTATATTTACCTGTTTTATTTTGCCTTTAAGCTTAAATTTGTCGGTTTTTTGGTTTTATATTTAATTTTAATTTACAAAGAAAAAATAGAAAACTTTGTATAGTGACTTTATGGAAATGTTTTAATATTCTTTCATCGCTTCACTTAAGTTGGGTGGTTTGTAATTTTCTGTCATCGACAATTGATAAATTCCGCCTGACAGCGGAACTTTGTTCGTCACTGCTATTGTTCGAACGCCTATCACATAGCGATCGACTTTATTGTACCTGAAAAGAAAGCTGCGTTAGTAAAAAGATTTGGCTTAAGTGATTTGTGCAGCTCTATCAAGCTAGCTCCGTCAAGTTCTCATAGTAAAAGCAGCAGAGGAATTTGTTGCGGCTGTTGCTGATTGCGGGACAATTTCTGAAGTGAATTTCTGAAATTGATGCCCACCACCTATTCATCGATTTCAAAGCCACCTACGACAGCATTCATAGAGACGAAGTATACTGAGCCATGTCTAGTTTTGGTATACCGCTCAAAAACCTCCGTTTGTCTAGGATGCTGATGGAGATTTCGATGCGCTGTCATTTGACTTCATCAATTTGATTCTTGAGAGGATTGTGCAAAACTCCGGAGCAAACACCGGAGACACAATTTTCCAAAATCGGTGCAACTACTAGCATACGCCGACGATATCTACATAATCAAAGTGATTTCATAGCCACGTATGCTAGTATATAGAAGGAAGCAGCAAAAATGGGTTTAGCCGTTAATGATGCTAAGACTAAGTATACGCTGTCAACACGAAAGGACACACAACATTGACGAATCGGACAGAACGTCTCCATTGACAGATATAGCTTAGAGGTAGTACGGGACGTTATCTACCTTCGCTCTGCTATTAACTCTGACAACAACATCTCGCCAAAAATAAAAGCTCGCAGAGTCTTCAATTCCCAGTTAGACATCGGACGCAGTAGAGGAAGACCTCGCCTGTAGAAAGCGACCTCAACCAACTTGGAGTGCGAAACTGGAGGCGGTAAGCTAAGGACCGAGCTAGTTGGAGAAGCATGTTGGTTGGGGTCCAGGTTCATTACGGACGGTAGCGCCACTTAAATAAGTAAGTTTCTAATATCCTCAATACATCGCTGACTTCCAGTAGCCAGAGAAGTGGGGAAAGAACAGCCCCCTGTGGAGTACCTCTCATCGTTATAATCATTTTGGTGCAATCTCCCAGTGAGGATAAAATGATACGTTTTTTAAGCATGGTTATGATCCAGTCACTAATAACCATATCTACTCTTGCTTTTCCAAGTGCTATCTCGATTGCTTCCGTTTTTTCGTTGTTGAAGGCTCCTTCTATATCTAGGAAGGCTGCTAGTGTATATTTATAGTGACTTTTCTTATGTTTGAGTTACCTTATGCAGCGTAGTTCTTACCGAATTGCCTTTGATTAGGTTTAAAAAAATTAGCATCCGAATAATCGTTGCTTCTGCTCACTATAACAATGACCGCAGCAGATGTCAGATGACTGATTCTTACTTCCTTTGTCTGGCTCATCCAATCGTATATCCTGGATGACAGTAATGTCTGTTCTATAGCACCTAAGGGTTTCCTCTAGTTGTTCGGCTCTACATCTTTTCACATTCCATATGCAAATACGAACGAGGTTGATCCTTTTTTCATTTAGCATGTTCATTTAGAGTGTAGGTTTTACCCCTAGCTAGTTTTGGCTCGCGAGTTTTATATTATTTTTCATCTGCCCTGCATATCTTCAAGTTTCGAGCACTTCAGTACCAAAGTTCTTACACCGAAACAAAAAGCTGATGGTGATGATGACAAAGTTCGACTGGTTGCTGTGCGGCTGTGGGTAACGACATTCCCAAAGCGACTGTACTTACATTTCCGTATGCCTATATTGCGGATGTTATTACAAAGCTGACAAACAATTAGAATAATAATAAGGACGGATTTAAGTGTTGCTGAGGCGACAGGCGTTTTATGACGTGATAAACAGAAATCGTTAAGAAACAAAAATCGATAAGAAACATAAGGATACACGTTTCTTACCGTTGACTTGATGATTTTTCTGCTTAGAAATAAAAGGTATTGTCGTTGCTATGGACTGTGATAAATTCCACTTTTGTTAGATATTTTCTATCATTAAAAGGACCGTTATTTCATTTTTAGCAAAAAACTGTTAAATGGTAGTTTAAACAAGTTGATGTTTCAAATAAATTCCTTTATAATCATTTTTTAATTTTGAGAAATTTTTGGAAATCTTGTTGTTAGACCTTTTGACAAAAATCTTCGTATGCAGATATATATTTAAGGACCGCACTAAGCTATTCCCTTTGTTTAAAGTTCTATGTGCTGTTTTCCAGAAATCATTAAAGTTTTGAATCGTACGCACGTCTTCACCATTTCAATCTAATCAAAATCATTGTTGGTGTTTTCAGCGGTTCTAACGATACCGTTCGTATTGGACCTATAATGATAGTTCTAAAAACCCATTTGCGTATTAGTCTAACACGATATATTACTGTTAATCCTTCAGATGCGTGTAGAGATCGCCAAACCCATTTAATCGTATTTCTGCAACATTGCTATATTTGCTTTGATTATAATCTCGACTCAGTTTTTTTATGAAACGAATACTAGATCTCTAGCACTCAGTAGACTTAAAAGTCCATGGTACAATTTTCATTACACAGCATCAAAAGGTAGAACAAAACTTCAAAGAAGCTATAGTGGTCTAAAAGTATATTTTATTGCACCTCCACCAACCTGCATCTATTTTCGTCTTGATTTTTAAATACCAGCGCTTTAATTTCCTCACAGAGATCATAAAGTTACATAAGAACAAATTAAAAGAAAGATTTTATGAATTATACGACTATGGCAATTTAAGACTTCATCATAGTCGTAAAAACTCACCGACATTACGAATCGTTCTAGTTCCGGCTCTCAATTCCCTTGCACCTGCCCAGGTCGTAATTCAAAACATGAAACTATCAACTGCATCCATATCTCAGCCTAACTATCAATAATTGTTCCCTCAGTGCCATAAAAATATCTTAAACTACATAAACTAGTGTCGGCATCGCCTTATTTATATACATACCTGCTCCCTCTTCCCCACGGTTCCAGCGGAAGTCACATATACGCCATACACCGGACTACCGAAGCACGTTAATAGTTTTTATTAGGCTCTTCATCTTTCGAATAGCTAACGCAACCAATTACACAGGAATTCACAAGAATTCAAAACTATTTCACTTTATCACTTTAGGGAAGCGCTATCAAAGCGCACAAGACTGATGTCAGATAACTGCCCGGAATCCCTTTTTACGATCGCCCACCCCCTCTTTGAGGATCGCGGGCGTGCACCAATAAACCACCATAAAGGCGAACATTTAACATCCTGCAATGCTTTATGACTTCTTCCTACAGATACGAGATATAAAGTCGTGCGTGCTTCGATCGATGTTTTTGTCGCAGCACGATCGCTACCAATGTCATAGTGTCCCATTGTGTGCCCCGAAGCAATCCAGTAGCGGGGGAAAAATGTATCTTTTTGTTAACACGCCGTAAAGTTTATGAGTTGTTCCAGTGATCTGTAGTCCATTGTAAGTGTAACGCTGCGTGAATGATGGAGATGACAATGATCACTTTCGAATGATATCCGTCACCCCCGTTGGCGATGCATGGGTGCGAGTATTTTCAAAACAAAGAAACTTCCTAATGCACTCACTGAAAGTCATATTCATGCAGAGCCGAATAGTCGAAATTAGAGTCAACTTCAACCCTCCCGTAGTTACAGATACCCTACGCTAACGAGAAGACACAGATTGAAGTGATTTATGTTCAACAGGCAAATCGAATTAATAGACTCGCGAGTCACATGCACTAGCTGCTATGGTAGGGGCTAGTGCTAGCAGCTCACAGTATGTAGTTGGGAATTTTAATTGTTTTCTTAAGTGGAAAACAAACATAGCTCATCGACGAGGACGAGGACGAGGACGACAACGACGCCACAGACGTAGCCATCACTGTCGCAGAGTTAGTGTGAGTAGTGATGGGGTCGCCAATTCGAAATGCCATTGGAGATGGAGATTTATTTGTGCGGTGTACTTCTTGTGATGGAAGGCTGCTGCTGGATCTGTGATGGGCCTCTTAATGGATTTCCATGTCAGATTCCCGGACCATAGATATTTTTAAGTTCTAATTAATTTTTCGTTTGCCTCATCATTTTGAGGTTTTCATTCAGGGGAGTGTGGGGATTTCGAAAATTTGTGTTTTATGAGATCATAACTTAAGTGCCTTGAGAAAATGGTTGATGTGTTAAATGAATTGGGGTTCGAGTCAGACAGACTGGATTACAAATTGAATGTGAATTCTGGTGATTTTGAGTGTTACGGGTTTAATTGAATGTTATGTTTATGCTGGGGACTGATCGAAAGTTCACTATAATCTATGAGCGTAGGGAGCCAGCGATGTTGGGTGGAGAGGGCATTCCAGAATCTTAAAATAAGTTAACGCTGATCTTTGATATCTTATTTATTCGTTGAAAGTAATATTGCATATATATTGATGGTAAATTTAAGCTTAACTTTACTGTACAACAGCAAAGCACAATTTAGCCATAAATAGTATTCTGGTCATTTAATCTTTCTAGCCGTGGTTGGTTCGGTGCCCTCGAAAGAGGGCAAAATATCACAGATTTCGAGAGTTTGCGTTGAGGTATATCAGTTGTAGAAGGTTCGTGATTATGTGCCTAAAACCGCAGTTATGATGGACAAAGTTTAGAAACTTTGTTTGGTGCTCCAGTATATTAGGACAGCAGGCCATCTCGGAGTATCAAAGACTGCTCAGGTTTTTTGAAACAGCAACGGCAGCGCTTCACCACTGAGTGGATTGCAGGCTGTGCTTAAGATTAACAAAATCATGGTAAAACCCTATGGTTGCGAAGCAACCAAAAGCCTCGGATGGAATAATTATACACTTGACGACCAACGAAAAAAGGCAATTATGTACGTAAATGCATCTGAAACACTAGAAATCAGAAACTGCTGTCATCTAGAAAATATGATGGGTTGGTCCGAGCAAAAAGGGGTAAACTGATGAACTGTTATATCTACTACGGTCCGTGTTATAGAGAGAAGAAACTTAGGCAAGAAGTCTTATGCATCGAAGATATTATCGTACGCTAAGACCCTGGACTCAGATCCTCCCAGCAAAGAACAAGGCCCACAAACTAAATCTGCGGGTGAAAACGAGAGCCCCCACTGATTTTTGTAGCCAAAAACAGAGGCAATAACACCGGCTTTCAGGAAGAAAACGAGTGGTGGGTACACGACCAGGTATCTATTACGTAACTTTCTCTTTTACTGCTAGGAAGGCTTAAGATCGAATACCAAAAATGCGAGATTTTGACGATTTTTATAGTTTGACCAACTTATGGAAAAGATTTACATTCATTTAAGTGATTGATGTCAATATTTATTGATTAATGTTAGATAAATATTATTAGGAACTATGATTATGAGAACATCTATTCCGGAATTTGACCATAATTTGTTTCCATGTAATTTATAATGATCTTAAGCTGGTCCAAAACTTCATTCAATTTGACTAAGCAGTTTGCGAGAAAATGGAAATTTTCTTATAGGTATAGACCTAAATCCAACAATCCGTTATATGGGTTGTAATAATAATGGGTAGCTATGCAGTTTTATTGAAATTATGCTAATATTGTATGTTAAATCTCATTAAAATCAATAAAACCGTTATCGTTTTCGAGAAAATGTGTCATTTTAAAAAAAAAGTTAAAAAGTAAAAACAAATGGCCTATATTACGACAAAAAAAACTTTCAAAACAAATTTTTATATAAATCGGTCTACCCGTTGGAGAAGAAGCTGAAGAAGCCATTAAGGAGAGACGTAGCGACGGACGGAATTGCGAAAACTACTTTTTAGGGTTCCCCTGTCATCGCAATGTTAGAATAAATCAAAATCAAAGAAAATAAAAAGCTCGCGATTTAAGATATAGCGAGAATCGCCTCCAGAAATGAAAGTTTTATCAGAGTAGAATATCTCGAAGACATCTTAGACCCTAGATTTTACTAGAATCCCTTGGAGATACTCAAAGAAATTCGATGCCTAGAATATGTTTAACGGGGTAAACATTCTCCCGGCAGACCGAACCATTCAATATTGGCGCAATATTGAAAACTACCAACCAAGTGGAGTCAGAATAACAATATCTAAACCTAAGCTTAACAAGACTGATGATGATTCGGTAACTTTCTTACACAAACTCATTAGAAAAACTCAGTATGATAGAAATATACCTGAAGAATGAAACTTCAGCATAATTTGCTGAACATTTTCAACTTTGGCTACTATAAAGATATCCAGGATTTTACTTACTTAAGTGGCGCTACAGTCCGAAATGAACGTGGGCCTCAACCAACATGCCTCTCCAATTATCCCGGTCCTTAGCTAACTGCATCCAGTTGCGCACTCCAAGTTGGTTGAGGTCGGTTTCTACTTGTGCGCGCTGCTTAAGGCGAGGTCTACCTCTACTGCGTCCGACGTCTGGCTGGGAATCAAAGACTCTGCAAGCCGGAGTATTGGTGTCCATTCCATCTACATGCCCTAGATACCTAAAACTATAATGCGTATTTTTTTTGACCAGGGGCATGTCGCTGTACACCTTGTATAGTTTTTGGTTGAATCGTCGTCTCCATAACCCGTCAACGCAAACGGGACCGAAGTTTTTTCGAAGAATTTTCCTCTCGAATCGAACAAGGACTTCTGATCAGGACTGGGATGATCAGGGTCTTATATAGGATCTCCTTAGTAGTTCGAGTGACGGCTTAACTACTGAATAGCCGTCTTTTCCCGAAGAAACAGCGGTTGGCAAAAGTAAATTTCGTTTAATTTCTGACGAGATGTTGTTGTCTTCGATGATATATGTCCTTTCGAGTTGACACCATATACTTAGTCTTGCCTTTGTTTACTGATAAACCCATTTTTGCAGCTTCCTTCTCTATGCTAGCAAACGTGGCTATGGCATCACGTTGAGTCCTACCAATGATGTCAATATCGTCGGCGTATGCTAGTAGTTCCACTGATTTTTTTGAAAATTGTGCCTCTGGTTTTCTCTCGAGAGTTTTGCACAATCCTCTCAACATTCAAATTGAGGAAGTCACGTGACAGCGCATCGTCTTGCCTAAATCCTTTTTTGTAATCGAATGTATCAGTGAAGTCGTTTCCGACCCTCATGGAGCAGTGAGAATTCTCCATCCTTTGGGCGGTATACCAAAACTAGACAAGGCTCTGTTAATGCTGTCGTATGCAGTTTTGAGATCAATAAACAGGTGGTGGGTATCGATTTGGACTTCTTGGGTTTATCCAGGATCTGCCGAAGTGTGAAAATTTGATCGGTTGTGGACTTTCCTGGTCTAAAAAAGGAATGATAAGTTCCGCTCAGGTTGTTGGTAAACGGTTTTAGGCGTTCACATATTACGGCAGATAAGATCTCGTAGGCGATGTTGAGACTTATGCCTCTGTAGTTGGGGCAGTTTTGAGGGTCTCTTTTTTTGTGGATCGGGCAAACGATGCTGAGATTCCATTCTTCATACTTTCTTTCGACCAGGTTTGACTTATGAGTTGGTTGATGCTACTGACCAAGTCATCTCCGCCGGCTTTATAAAGGTCAGCGGGAAGGCCGTCAATTCCGGCAGCCTTATTAAGCTATAGATATTGCTATCCTCACTTTATTAAGGTCGGAAGGTTGGCAGTTTTCGCTGTTGTTGCCACTATTGAATGGTTCGTTCTGCCTGACAACGCAATGTTGTTTGTCATCGCCGTTTAATAGTCTGCAGAATTGGTTCTTCCATATCCTCAGCATCGACTGTATCTCAACTATAACAATTCCTTATTCATCTCGACAGTAATTTGTTCGAGGCTTGTATCATTGGCTTTGACGTTTTACACTTTGATAAGACTTGCGTACATCATTCCTGGAGTGGAACCTCTATATATCCTCGATCGCGCGCTTCTCTTGCTCTTTTTTCTTCTTTCTGATAAACCGGTGTTCTCCACTTATTTTCTGCCTATAGAGCTCAAATGCAGCTCTCGTCTTCACCTGCAGCTAGGGTTTGTAGGCTTCGTTCTTGGCTGCGAGTGTATGTCTGTCGGCATTCCTCATCAATCCAGGGGGCGCGAGAAACGCACATCAATTGCGGCTGATCTTTTGGTTTGTTGGCATCGTTGCCATTGTTCTTCGACATAAGATGCTTCTGGTATGGTGTTAATCAAGAGGTTGAGGGATACGCGTTGCGCAAAGATCTTTGTTGGGTGTTGTAGAATGAGGGTAGACTCTGATTGGCTTTAACTTGGCAATGCCCAGTGGTTGTAACTCTATACATCAAATGTTTTTATTTTTAACCGCCAAGTGTTAACCATTGGTTACCGGATTTGAGTTGCTAGACGATAAGTGCGAGTGTTGATAACAAGACGAAAAACAGGCAAACCTAGACAGCTGCTTCGACATATTCGGACAACAAGTTGTCTAGTAATTTCAAGGGTAAGTCCGGCCCTTGAACATAGATGGTGGCGTATCAACCAAAAGGCAGGGGTGCCTAATAAATTGGAACTGACCCTCCAGGTTGGGGGTTGTGCTTTATGTTAACTACCCATCTACGGAAAAAAAATATTGTTATGAAGCAACCAAGAGCCTCGGTAAGGACTGATACAAGATCTAATCTGCCATAATATGTGAATGCCTAAATCCGTTCACCAATAGCTTGATCGGTCCTTATTTTTGTAGTTGTAGGTCTGGATAATTCACAACTAATCGAAGCTTCGCACTACAAGAAGTTCAAATCGTTACCTGTCACCTATTCATCGATCTCAAAACCACATACGACATCTTTGCTAGTACAGAGAAGGAAATGCCACCACAAATAGCTTTAACAGTAAATGATGGTAAGTCCAAGTATAAGCTATTTTCACTAAAAAAAACACACAATACTGACGAATTGAACAGAACATCACCATTGATAGATACAACTTTGAGGTTGTAACACACTTTTTCTTACTGGGCTCAGAATTTTATTTAGACAGCTCTGTATTTCATTCATGAGAATGTAAGGTTTGTTTTCAGTATTCTGTTTGGTATCTGCACCCGTTGTCTTCTTGTCTCCAATTTGTTTTCCACGCTGACAGTAATTCCTCTTGTGGGATATCATCGTTAGAAGTATCAATTACAACTGAACTCTATACGGTCTGTCGTACACTTTTAGTCGCATTTCTTTGACGACACGCTCAATCTTGTTTTCCAAATATTCAAGTGTTATAATCGACTTCACACATCCCTTAAAAAATTATTCGCGTAACTTCAGATCAAACTTTTGAGATGGCCAAATGACGGGTCAAAACGAGAAATAGCAAGGTCATCGAATATAGTCATCAAGCATACATGAATTGCTGTGAGAAAGCTCGGCCCTGGTTACTAACGAGCCTGATGCGCCCTATATTTGTATTTGTTTTTCAATATGGCTGAAGTTATATTCAAGCAATAATGTGACGAACGTATCCTTTTAAGAAAAACAAAGTTTGGGTACATGATTGAATATTTGAAAAAAATCCCACATATATCACAAAACGTTTCTGATTATTAACCATCGATATCTTATCAATAACCAGTTGCATAAACGATTTATCATAAACCCAAGGCGTAAACCGCCTTTACATCCATAATACAATCAACTTATCTATGTACATCATATTGCTTTCCTCTGTTGTTGCATATTTCCAAAAAAACGTTTCCCACAATACTCTATATGGGTGATAATTATCAAATTATTTGCTTAATTGCTTTTAGCAATTCTAATGACATAAACAAATTATGTCTAACCATATTCGTGAATCCACGAGCAGAGCTCAGGTAATCACCTTGAATACTTGAACAAAAAAATACTTCGCGTCCTCAAATTGCATTACACTGGCTAAACAATTATACGGCCAATTGGCCGTAGACACTTAGTTTTCCGGAATTGCTGAAAAAAAATCTGTTTAGCTGGGCACTTGTTTATCAGCGTTTAGATGTCGCACACGGCACATCCGATACAACAGGTAACAACGGCAATCCCAATCGCCAGAAATTTGACGAGGCGTCCATCTAATTTCGGTTAGACGTCGAAAAATTCCCATCGACGTCGTTCAGTATTTATAGACCGCGCAGTGCAAGGCCATTTGATACGTTCGGCCCAGCTAATGATCCACACACACCACACCGGCATTATGCATATTATCGCGAAACTGTTTTCCACGGAGAAATTTAAGTAATTCAGCGAAACATTGTCGACCCTGTTTCTCGCGACATTTTATGGCACAACGCAAACAAAAAAGCTTTACTAATCCCAAATCCAAAATGTATCTAAGTTTTTGCAACGCTGACATTCTTCTCCCCATCAAAGCATTTTCCGCACTTGCTTTGCCGGCACATAAAACTCTCAGGGGTGTGAAATTGAAATTGTCGCAACGCAATCTATTGCAACTAAAAATACAAGGAAGACGAGGAGTAGGCTAGATTGCCGGTCCTCACATCTATCCACCACCCGGGACGACGACGATGGGCGATAGACAGCTTAATGTGTGTGCACGATATGTAAACGATTTGTTTTCGTTTGCAGGCAGCACCCAGATGACGATGAGACTAAGGAAGGACCCCTCCTGCGCGGCAGACCTAAATGTTGAGCAATTAGAAGGCTGTGGTTGTATGTCTTCGGCTTGGCTTGTCGCGCACTTGAGTTCACCAAAGTGCACTCGGCGAATGTGCAACAAGCTGCATAAGTCTACGTGGCATCTGCTTCGCTGCAGCACCGCGGAGATAACAATGCGATGTGCCTGAAAGAATTTGAAAGATACGCTTTCGTATTCGTTAGTCTGTCGGTTTGTTTAGTTAATCGGGGGGTGCTAAGGGGCTTCATAAATGACTCTGACATTCTTCAGTGACGTCGAGGTAATTAAAATTCAATTGAAATGAATAAAATGCCATCAATTAAAAGGATGCTCGTCGTGTTAAATACTCGTTCTCGTACTCCCTGGGGGCATACATTGCCTCATCACGTCTGTGATGGCTTGCGGACCAACTTCGTTTTAGCTGTAGGTCTAGATATAGTATTCATATTAACTTCGGCGGCTCTGTATGAGTGTGCGAGTTAGGAGTTATGGCGATGATGAGGGGAATAAATTAAAATTAAACCAACGAAAATATTTATACTTGCATGTATGTATATGTATATTTTGGAATACAAAAAATAAACACTTTATAGAATATTTAAAAGATTTTTGAATTCAAAACATTTATGCGGTTCATCTGTGTCATGGGGGTATTTATGGGAAGCAAATTCCGAGGTTTATTTTTAAGTGTCTCGAAAACGAAAAGATGATTTATAGAGGAAATCCATTCGCGAAGCGTGTATTTTATTGTGCAGATTAATTAATTTTTGATGTCTTTTATTTTTTTATATAGTCATAGCTACATGAAAGCATATAGCTTATATAGCAGAAAGTTATTTATAACAAATATGTCTGACGGAATGCTTTATTTTGTTTAATTAATTAGAAGACGGATTTTAGCACCGTTTTGAGTAACTTATGTCTTTAGTTGCACGCCGACTTGTGAAGGGAGTAACATCTGCTCCATATTATTGAGCACCGTACTATACTCAAAAGCACGCTATAAGGAAATATACATGCTTTTGGTATCATTGACCTTCCTGAACTGTGTAAGATTTTTGCCGGCAGCAGATGAGCTGACTATTCCTTTTGAAGACGACAGCTAAAGTATCATATAGCGCAGCAACGTTCAGTTTGGAAGCATCTCATCTGAATTTCCCAGCTAACAATTTCCGTTCGATAAAGCGCTTTCGAAGCCTTTTCCCTCCTAGCAATATTAACTATGTGAAGTCTTATGAAAAAACATTTGACACACTTTAAGGAAACTATTTACTCCTATAAGACTTCTTTACATACTTCTTAAAAGCATTAAAGAAATAGCTTTGTTAGCTGTAAAAGGCCTTATAGAAGCAAACCATAGGCTTCGCAAAAAGTCTTTCCGAAAATATTTGCAAGCCTTCTCGAGGTTGAAAAATAAATTAATTTTTTATTATTTTCTTTTTGTTTTTCCTTTTTATTATATTATTGACTTTTATTAATTCCATCCATCATAATTATTAAAACCCAATTCGTTATTATGAAAGTTTGAAATTCAATGCAGTTTATTATATAAAAACTCCTATCTTACTAGGATTTGAACTCGCGGATCATGAAAGAACAGTAACTACAGCAAAGTACTTGAACCGTGTTGACTCATTCTCCGGTAGGTTCCCGATCTGTTCACCTTTTTTCTCGATCTTTTTACCTTTTCCCGATCTTGTCACTTTTTTTCTCGATCTCTTAACCTTAGTTTTTTTTAGCCTTAATTCGTACGCTGTATACATGCTTTACCTCGGGTTAACTTCTTGCGAAGTTCTACCGAAACATCTTAAAGTATGTTACATGTACACACATCTCCGGAAGCTTGAAAACGATTTTTGCCGGCAGCAGATGAGCTGACTATTTCTTTTGAAGACGACAGCTAAAGTATCATATAGCGCAGCAACGTTCAGTTTGGAAGCATCTCATCTGAATTTCCCAGCTAACAATTTCCGTTCAATAAAGCGCTTTCGAAGCCTTTTCCCTCCTAGCAATATTAACTATGTGAAGTCTTATGAAAAAACATTTGACACACTTTAAGGAAACTATTTACTCCTATAAGACTTCTTTACATACTTCTTAAAAGCATTAAAGAAATAGCTTTGTTAGCTGTAAAAGGCCTTATAGAAGCAAACCATAGGCTTCGCAAAAAGTCTTTCCGAAAATATTTGCAAGCCTTCTCGAGGTTGAAAAATAAATTAATTTTTTATTATTTTCTTTTTGTTTTTCCTTTTTATTATATTATTGACTTTTATTAATTCAATCCATCATAATTATTAAAACCCAATTCGTTATTATGAAAGTTTGAAATTCAATGCAGTTTATTATATAAAAACTCCTATCTTACTAGGATTTGAACTCGCGGATCATGAAAGAACAGTAACTACAGCAAAGTACTTGAACCGTGTTGACTCATTCTCCGGTAGGTTCCCGATCTGTTCACCTTTTTTCTCGATCTTTTTACCTTTTCCCGATCTTGTCACTTTTTTTCTCGATCTCTTAACCTTAGTTTTTTTTAGCCTTAATTCGTACGCTGTATACATGCTTTACCTCGGGTTAACTTCTTGCGAAGTTCTACCGAAACATCTTAAAGTATGTTACATGTACACACATCTCCGGAAGCTTGAAAAAAGCCTTACAGAGGTTATACTATCATAAATTCGGTTATGCTTGTTATTTTTTACTCATAATGTCTCAAACAGGCTTCTACCCAAACAATCTACCAAAAATTGCTCAACCTCCGCGCACAAATACTATATAAGTCCTTCAGAAATTAAATTTTATTGCATCATAGAGGAATAATTGTTAGTTGGGTTTTCCAAATACTCACCGTATTCCGACAAGTAGATGCGCTAACCTGCGATATCTTAAACCTCGTGGTGGAATAGATAGTGCATTGGGTAGGTGTAAACACGGAAAAAAACTCTCCAGCTATTGGAATACGGAAACGAATTGACATCAGTGGTCCATCCGATAGTGCCATTGTAGATGCAATTACGATAAAAGATGAACAGTCGAAACATGTTAGTCTTATAGTTAAGGAGAACAAGACAAATCATATGATTACAACAAACACAGTACTTTCCTGGAAGAGTTAAAGAGTTTATATACATCGGAGTCAAAATCAAACACGACGATTGATGATACCCAGGTAAAGATACAACAAAGACTGAATCTTAGGAAACCGATGTTACTTTAGGTTATCGAAAGCCGAGCAAATAATATATTAAATGGTCCAGCCAAGAGAATTTCTAATCTTAGCTTTCAGATTTTTGATGACAGAGAAGAGCGAACCTTTGGTTTAATGAACAAGTGATCGCGAATTTCAGGGCACTTGCTCTGAATGAGTAGAAGCAACGTACCCAGGATTGAAGAAGTTTTAAGGGTACTTAGTTTCAGGGATTGACCATGGCCGCTCAATAGCCTGTTATATATAGGAGAGAGTAAACATACGTTCACGGTTTATCCTAGTGAATAGCAGGCTTGTTTGTTTGTTTGTTTGTTTAGATCGGATTTAGATCATAAAAATACTTTTTGTGATTCTATCCCTTAAATTAATTTGATGATATTACAATTTTGCTCAAATCAGATATTAAAGTATTCAACTTGATTGATTTTTTTTTAAAGCGAGACGCCTGCAATGGTATCCAATTCCCTCTTCGTCCTTTTTGTTTTTGCAGCTACTGAATTGCAGGAAAAACCCAGTCGATGAACATTCCTGTCTAAGATTTAGTGTCCCCGTGGTTTTGGTTTTACTTGAAGGCAGTATCCTCATTTCCTCATATTAAATGGAGCCTGAGAACTTAACCTATTACAGTAGTCAATCTGTGACCACATGTGGTCAATGTTAAATTGCGATATTTTGGTTAAACAAAAGGCATGGGCACAAGTAACTGCTAATCAGGTTCTAAGAGCCTTGTCTTGTTAGTTCATCAGCCGTGCAGTTTGCCAGAATGTTAGAGTGCCCCGGGATCCAACACTGTGTGACATTGCGCTATTGGGCAATCAAAACTAGATTTGCTGTATGTTGCTTCTTTCCATTGACCTCCATAGGTGGTCGCTATTTGTTTACTGCAGGTGGCAAAAGGTGAGAAGTGAGCTTGGAGGACATCCATAATAGGTATCATTGTAGAGGTTGTAGATTTGGGTTCAGTGTTTGGCAAAAGCTTAGTTAAGGATCGGATTGCAAACTCAGTTGTAATTTTTGACTGAAGATTTTCTGCCTTGAATACGGTTCATACAGTATTGGGATGAGGGACGATCCGGGGGTTTTATAGTATCTTTTAACAGTTTCGTTGAGGGAGTACTAAGTGTCTTATTAGCCTGAAGATACAGCCGTGGTTAGCAAGAATAATTAATGTTTTGGTGAGGTCGTTGTCGATCCTATTGGAGCAGTAAGAATTGCTCTCACTCTCCTACATGGACTTTGAAAATATATATAGATGCTGTAGTCTGTCAAACCACCACTATGTGATCTTAAATCTTGGGTGGGACAGAAATCACTGAATATTGCAAGAAATAGGTGGTACTCCCTCCCCACCTGTGAAACTTCCAAAAGCATGTGGTCTGAGTATGACAAAGCCAGAACCCATAAGCTACTTTGAAGAAACAGGAAATCTGTCTCGATGCTAGTAGGGATTCTAACTGGAGACAACTTACTAAAAAGCCGCAAACTGAAAATGCATCTTATAGATTATGACCTTTGTAGAGGATACGGTGATGTAGAAACACACGAGGATACCCTCTATTTTCTGTGCCACTGCCCAAGGGTCAGCCAATTAAAAATGAAAAACTTAGGAAAATACTGTTTCCATGACTTAACGGATCTTTTCGAAATCCCTCTCTCTAATCTTTTCATGTTTGAAACAACTTCTAGATGCCTGGAATGGGACCAACAACAATGATCAGTAAAGGAACCAACCACACACGTGAACCCCCAAAGGCCATCAAAAGGGCCTATATTAACCTTAGTGTAATGAGGAAGACGAAAACCGCCTACCTCATCAACCCACCAACCTATTCTAACCTACATATCAAATCATCTCCACCGACTTTATGGGTGGCCGCGGTGTAGTGGTAATGTGTTCGTCTGTTGAGTGGAAGGTTGCGCGTTCAATCCCAACCAAAATCCATTTCACTTTTACTTAAAAGAAATAAAAGGTCGATGTAATACCTAAAAGTATGCACACCATCTTGAATTTCTTCAAATTTAACGAACACAAGAAAAAGTGACTCCCCGAAGCTAGTTCGGACACCACCCATGGAGTTTAAGTCTCCACTACATCCAAAATCTTTCCTATCCTCTCTTTCTTCCCCTTCTCTAACGCTCGTACTATGGTAACATATAAAGGGTATTCATAACCCCTTGAGTACGTGTAAATTATAAAAAAAAAAAAAAAACTTTATAAAGCTAGTCAGGAAGGTAATCATTTCCGGCAGCCTTATAAAGCTAGATTTAAACAATGCTATCCTCACTTTACTTACACAGGTCCTGGGTTGGTAGTTTTGCTTTCGTCGCAATGTTGAATGCTTGGTTTTACATAACAGCATTATAGCCGTTTAACAGTCTGAAGTGGTTCTTCCATATGCTCAGCATCTCAACTACCATATTTCCATGTTTATTTCGAAATGATACTCTTCGAGTCTTGTATCACTGGCTTTGACGTTTTACACTTTGGTAAGACTTGCGAACATTATTCCTTGGGTAGCACCTCTCTACATCCTCGACAGGGCACTTTTCTTCCTTTTTCAGCTTTATTCTGAAAACGCAGTGTTCTCCACTCCTTCCTTGCTATAACTGCAGCTTAGCCTTGTATGCCTCGTTCTTGGCTGCCTCTGTCGGCATTCTTCGTCAAGCCAAGTGTTTCTGGCTGGTGGGCGCGAGAACGCTAGCACATCAGTTGCGGCTGATCTATTAACAAAGTAGTGGTCGAGTCGATGTCAGGCACTCGGACATTGGTCATTGGACATCACAGTACTTCGCACATGAATGCAACGAACTACAGAGACAGACACGTAGCAGCACTGGCGACTGAGGCCATCGGCTGGGACAGATCAAGACATTAATACAACAGAGAGAGACAGATAGATACATAGAAGGAAAGACATATAACATTCACCTACGTGGCACAGAGGAGGAGACATAGATTAATATTGTCTCATATTATCGCACAGGTGGCCTCAGATAAGCTGGCAATTTTCGTAGAAAACAAATGCTGCCGAAGCTGGGGCTTGAACCCGCAGCATTTGGCTTAGCAGTCAACTACGCATTCCTCTGAGCCATGGCCACCTGCAGCCACTCGGAATGTTCGAACATCCAAAATACTGGATGAGTGCTTCTTGTCTATCGCAATGTGATCAATTTGGTTGACCGTTCTTCGATCTGGAGACCGCCATGTCCTCTTATGGTCATCGAGGTGGGGAAACTGTGTGCTGGCTATAGTTTCATTTCGTTCTGCAGCGAAGTTAATTAGCCTAAGTGTGTTGTCGTGTAGGCTGTGTATTCCCATAATATTGCTAAAGATGTTCCCTTTCCCTACCTTTGCGTTAAAAATCTCCCAGCACGATTTTATAAATTTACCAGGATCTCGTAGAGACAGAAGATGGGCTCAGTGGCACGATGGTTAGTGCGATGAACTGCCGCGTAAAAAGTCTGTGTTCGATACCCAGCCGTAGCAACACCTAAATGACTATTGAATGTCCCTCCTCTCGTGATGGTCTGACAAATTACCCGAATAGTATCAGGTTTTCAAGAAAAGCTTATCACAAATTCGCCGTTCGGAGTCGGCATAAAACAGGAGGTCCCACCATCGTACAAGAAGTACACACGCACACATGGATGTTTGTAAGAAAGCTAGGCCCTGGATACTAACGAGCCTGTTCCGCCAAAAAGTTGTTTCATTCGTAGAAACAGTCTTTCCAAATATCACGTTTTTCCTTAGTCAGAGCGGGATCGCATTTATAAGGCGAATTTGTTCTTGGTGCGAATCGTTTCAAAGGCAGTCGCTATTGCCTTCAAACATGAGACTACTAGCCTAATTCTGGCATGTAGAACTACTTTATACCTGAATATTTAAACTATAATACGGTCCGTTGTAAATGTCACAGTTTTTGTTCCTATTTTTGCCCGGCCCATCCCATCGTATTTCCTGTATAGCAGTAACGTCTGCTTTGTAGCAGCATAGGGCTTCCATAAGTTGTTTGCCTGCATGTTTCCAAAACGTTTCTCACATTCTATGTGCAGATTCTGAGGTCGTTTTATTTAGCATCGTCGTCAACAATGCTTTTAGTTATTTCCTTAAAAATGTATCAATTGCTATTTTGAGTACGATGGAGTCAGAACTCCTTACATCATCTATCTGGGATAAAAGCATAAGCTACTGCACTCAAATTTCTAACATAAACTATAACTCCACCGATAAAGAATAGATACACAACTAATGTTTAGAAATCCTTCTTTCTTATAAAACTATTATCGGAGGCTGGGTAGCTCAGATCTTATTTATGCAGGTCGTTTAGTGGATTGCAGGGATGTTCAAAAACTTGTTGGTTTGATGTGTTGGTTTTCCCTTCGCAATTGCCGTTCGCTTCTGAAAGGATTAAAATTTGTTTGCTTAGATACGTTCTCTATGTAGACTCTTTTGTTTAAGCCAACAACTTGAAATGGGTAAATCTTTTGGGAAAAATTATGGAACGTTTCGACGACATCTTACAATTCATGTTATTAAAAACATTATTTTCATAGATTCTACTACTAAATACACTTAACCATGCATTCGTGTAGCCAGGGCAGCATTGATGTGATCATGGTCGAGTTTATTTGTGTTTCTGTTATGAACAGAACGAGTGACTTTCCTGTTTAGATATTGTAAGCAGTTGGTGTATCCTGGAACTCGAATATTGTACAAATTAGAATTGGAACCTAGTTGTTAAAAAGAAAACAAGAGGTATTTTTTTTTTTAATTCTTTGAAAATCAGTCAAATTTCCACAAATTCCAATATCGATTTATTTTTTGCAACATTTTGTTAGTATTGGGTCGGATTTAGCCTCAGCATATTTACCAGTCAAGGGTTAAAAACCACGTGTAAGTTTTCATTAAACGTACGTATCGTTTCAATTTCAATGCGTTGCATTGATTGAATTAATTAATTAAACTGCAATCTGATTTCATGGATTGTCAAGGGTATTTGACTGCCCGTAAACATCAGTTTTAATTGAAATTTAATGAGATCTTATTTATATTGCGATGTGTATTTCAATTCATTGCCTTTCGATTCGTTTTCGAATCACAGACACACACACCCACCCACATTAATGCAGGTGCAAACTTTTTCTCATTTGTATGTGTGGTTTCAATTAATTAGCAAATGTGCGTCATTTAAACGAGCACACGACGAGACGAACATATTAATTTATGTATCCATCTAAGCCGTAAAAACATTAATTAGTATATGCATCGATTTTGCTGTAACATGTGATTACATGGATATTTCATAAAAGAGTATCCAATTGCAATTTAACTTTTGGATGAAATTTTTGTAACATTTGGGAAAAAACCATCATATCGGAAGTGCGGTTTTGGGGAGTGGAGATCGGTTGGCATTCTTGTGTCGTTGTCGTTTTAGAATCTTTAATGAATTTGGGAACGGTGCAGTTGTTGATAAAATTGACTGTTTTTGGTAGTTTATAAAAAACGGACAAATCAAAATTTATCATACCTAAAACGTTTTATCTTCACACTTCGGCAAATCCTTGAAAAACCCCACCAACTATTCACCGATTCAAAAGAGATGAACGATTTATAGAGATGAACCATACTGAGCATAGTTTGGGTATACCGTCCAAACTGCATGATCAATGTCGGAAATGACCTTCCCGACACATTCGATAAAAAAGAGAATTTAGGCAATGCGATGCACTGTCATGTTACTTCTTTAATCTGATTTTTGAGAGGAATGTGCAAATCTCGCAATCCAACACCAGAAGCACAATCTTCCAAAAATCGGTGTTATTGCTAGAATTTGCCAATGATATGGACATCATTGGTCGGACTCAACATGATGTCAAAGCCAACTTACCTAGTATAGAGAAGGAAGCGGCAAAATGGGTTTTGATGTAATTAAGGATAAGACTAAGTACACTGCCATGCACTTGAATACGGACAATAATTGTTATATGATTCGTTTTATTTTTATCTTAATCTACTGTTGCTATTTTCATGTGGCTTGGTGCTTTCTGACGAATAGAGAACAGGCCAAATATGGAGATTAAAGACAGACCTCGACAATTTACCGTTATCATTTATTTTCAATTTTACTTTTAGTATTCTTTGAATTTTGCACGTTTTTGCGCGCACTTGAAGAGGGACAGAAGGGATTTCATCATTCTGAATAAAGCTCCACGCGATAAAGTTTATATTTTGTCAATATATGAAACACTCAAATATAAAAAAGTACTATAAGCCGCGGCATAGCACTTACTGCTGTAAAAAAAGGCTAAATAATTGCGTATAAGGAGTGTCACCTTACGTACAGGCAAATTGCTGAAAAAATTGGAATAAGCAAAAGTTTTATATGCAATTTTCTTAAAAACCCATAACATTATGGGAATAACATGAAAGCCCATGTTTCACGTACTGCAGAGCGCCGAATTGTTCAAGAAGCTTCCAATTCACCTGTTCAGCTTCCAAAATACATTCAAAATTACAATTAAATGCACAAGTCGATACTTGACGGAGGGTTTTACGTAAAGCTAAAATGTTAAAATTATTGAAATTAAAAAAAAATAAACACCACTCAATGATCGACGTAAGGATTCTCGTCAAGTCTTTGCTCGTAATCATATGCCTTGGCTGAACGAATGGCATACCGTTGTGTTTTCGTATGAAAAACGCTTCAACTTGAATGGAGCTGATGGTTTTAGCTATTACTTCCATGACATTCGAAAAGAAGAACACTTTTTGTCCCGTCACTATAGCCGAGAAAGGTGTTATGGTATGGGGTGCTATCTCATATTATGGCACTTGCAAGCTGCAAGTTGTGTCCTCTAAAATGAATGCAACGCATTACAAAGGCTTGCTCGAAAAAGCGTTTCCTGAGCTTAACGACATTTTTGAAAAATTATTGTGGACTTTCTAACAGGATAATGCTCCAATCCATACAGCTCGAGTGGTAAAAGCTTGGATTCAGCAGCAAAACGTGTCTCTTATGGAGTGGCCTCCATATTCTCCGGATTTCAATATAATTGAGAATGTATGGGGATGGATGACAAGGAAAGTGTTTGAATCTGGGAGACAATATGAAGACATACAGGCATTAACAGATGCCATCAACATAGCCTGAAGCGAAATATACTTACTTACATAATGGCACTATATGACTCTCTTCCTGACAGCATTTATGAAGTTATTTCAACAAATGGTGGCCACACGCATTATTGAAATAATTTAGTTATAGACATTAATAATAATTAAACCTTAAAATAAATGAAAACCACAAACTAAACGAGCTGTAGAGCGACATATCCCTAGTCAAAGAATGGCAAGTTCTCGAAGACTCAAATATATCAATGATGTTAAGTTTTGGCCACAGATGGTCGACTAACATCACTCTATAGCTGAAACCATACACGCCACCAGAGTCCCTCTCCTCATTTCGAAAGAAATAAAGTCTGATTATAATGCTTTTTGTTTTTTTAACTAAAACATAAAATTGGAAAAATTATCATTGCAATCTGGTCAACCTGTTAAAACTGAATAGGAGATAAAATATTGGCATGAGACGAAGTCCATTATTTAATTTACTAAAGAAAGGTTTTCACTCTGGATTAATCTATGATTGTTTCAGTTCCAATCATAATATGTAAATAAAATATTCATCTGTTCATTTTAACCGGGAGTGAACAAACTGTACATTTTTTTTCCAAAAGTGAAAACACTTCGAATACATTGTTGCGAATGTTATGACTAACGTAGACCGCTCTTCAGCGCTATAATAAATGTCGAAGAATCGTTAATAGCTAGAACTAATAGGTTATGATTCATTCGTGAATATAAATTGGTTGCTGTTTAAATCACGAAATAAAAATATAAAACGATATAAAATGCCAAATCATGGGTAATTAAAAACTTAACACATACATACTCCTAAATTTTTGTGGGATTGATTGAAAGCTCATTGCCTTAAAGCAAAGATTATAAAGCCATATAGATGACGTATTGAGAACAAAAAATAGAAACTTTTGCCCACCAGCATCATAGTAGGTGTGCACGAGCACTCACGAGAAACGAGATCCAAATAACGGGTGGTTAAATTTTTAGGGCCGATGTTGAATGTGAACCACACCTAAACGTCAAGTCTTTTTCTGCATTTCATTTGACATTTCTCAATTTCAGACTAATTCAATTTGAACTATGGAAAGATACACAGTCGAGCACCGCGTTAAAGTTATTCAGGTTTTTTTTTTATGAAAATGGCCGTTCAAATCAAAATGCTTCGTGATTTTTTCGGTCAATTTAATCGTCCAATGGTCAGAATGGTGGCAAGAAATGGCAACAGTCGATGAACAATTTTCGAAGAAAATCATTTTTCAGTGATGAGGCACATTTGGGGCGCATTTGGGCGAATGATAATCCAAGAGTGATTATCGAAAAACCAATGCACCCACAAAGAGTGACTGTTGCGGTTTATGGGCTGGCGGCATAATTGGGCTGTATTTTTTCCTAAATGAGGCCGGTCAGGCAGTTAATGTGAATGGTGATCGCTATCGTGAGATGATAACGAACTTTTTATGGCCCGAATCGGAAGGTATGGATGTGAACGATATGTGGTTTCAACAGGACGGTACAACTTACCACATAGCTAACGAAACAATGGCTCTTTTACGCGACAAATTCAATGACCGTGTTATCTCACGTGATGGCGATGTAAATTGGCCGCCAAGATGATGTGATTTGATACCGTTGGACTTCTTTCTTTGGGGTTATTTGAAAGAAAAGGTGTACGTCAATAAGCCAGAAACAATTCAAGAGCTAAAGAATGAGATAATTCGGCACATCAACGGCATAGAACCTCAATTATGCCTCAGCGTCATAGAAAATTTGGACCAGGTGTGCCGACGAGGTCGCGGCGGCTGTTTGGTCGATATTTTGTTCCATACGTAATTGAGCCATACCAATATTATCATAATAAAAAGAAATGAAAATAATTTCTCAAATAATATGTGTTTTATTCAAAATCATCATCGGCCCTTAAAATTTAACCACCCTTTATATGGTGGGCTGAATCGGTACGATCCGCCATAGAACAATTTTTCTTGTATGCAGGGCTTCATCTGTATGACTTTATAATCTTTGCCTAAGCGTATCAGAGACCATGTCCAATATTAGCCTGCTATACCGATTTAGTCAGCCTCGTACACATTCTTACTTACTTACTTAAGTGGTGCTACAGTCCAGAATGAACCTGGGCCTCAACCAACATGCCTCTCCAATTAGCCCGGTCCTTAGCTAACTGCCTCCAGTTGCGCACTCCAAGTTGCTTGAGGTCGGTTTCTACTTGTTCGCGCCATTTAAGGCGAGGTCTTCCTCTACTGCGTCCGACGTCTGGCTGGGATCGAAGACTCTGCGAGCTAGAGTATTGGTGTCCATTCGTTTTACTTGTCCTAGCCATCTGAATCGTCCACTGTGGAGTTCTTTGACCAGGGACATGTCGCTGTACGGCTCGTATAGTTCTTGATTGAATCTTCGTATCCATAGCCCATCAACGCTAACGGGACCGACGATTTTTTCTCTCAAATCGACCAAGAATTTCTTCATCCGCTTTTGAGACGGTCCATGCTTCAGCGCCTTAAAAGACGACTGGGATGATCAGGGTCTTATATAGGATATCCTTAGTAGTTCAAGTGAGTGCTTTACTACTGAATTGAATTCTTAGCCCGAAGAAAAAGCGGTTCTCAAGAGTAATTCTTCGTTTAAGTTCTGACGATATGTTGTTGTCAGAGTTCATAGCGGATCTTTCAATTGAAAGTATTTTACAATCCTGGAATCTGCAACCCTAAAACACACACTCAGGTTTTAATAGCCAATGAATGTGTTCACTGGGAAATGTTCAAGTGTTAAAACCAATCAATTAACGTGGTATTCCTAAAATTATTTGACGTATCAGCTGTTGTTTTTTTTGATGGATTTATTAAATATCTGCGAGTCGGCCTTCACGAAGAGATGACAGGCTATAAAACGAACGCTAAACGCCACCAACGAAATAGTTTAAGTGCGTCAAACGGGGTATAATTGTGGATGAATATCATCCGCCTAAGGATGGCGGTGTGTCGCCAGAAAAGGCTATGGTAGTTAAATGTTACTTCATGCGAAATAGTCCCTCAGAGTGCGTGTATTGAAAAAGTTATTTGCATGGAGGTTATTGATTTATTGGGATAGCTCGCTGGATATCTAGTGATTTTTTGAACTGAAGATGAAAAAGCCGGATTAATAAAATACCAGAGAAAAATAAACGATTCGAATTATGCATTCAGACTTAACTCTAAGTCCAATTCCAATTTATGTTTGGACATAAAAAATTCTGGAGGAATGCATTGCGGTCGATTTGATTGACCATTTCTTTCATCTGGAGATTACCATGTCTCCTTTGCGTAAGAATCTCCCAGCATAATTTTAACATCGAAATAAGGTAGTCGCTCCTAAGCCTTGTCGAGAAGCTCCTAAGATCAGTAATTAGTGATGCCATCTTTTTCCTCTGTCAGAGTATTAGCACATGTAGGTAAGGTCTATTTTAGCGATCTTAGCTTTGATAAGGATTATTTCAATGCGTTCGTTAATCCCTACGAAGAAAACCAAATTTTGTTTTATTCAGTCGCCTATTAGGAATACACATCCGAATGGTCACTGAATTTACTCCCTAGAACACTGTCTGTCGTATAATGTCACTGTTGTTCATCGTACATATGCACGACCTATCCTTCCGTATTTCCTCGATGGCAGTAATGTCCGTTTTGTAGTAGCATAGGACTTGCGCTAGTTGTCCGGCTGCACTTTCTAGCATTTGAGGTAGATATACGAACGTTTATTTTGAATTATTTAAAAAAATTTTTTTTTACATAATTCGACAGTTAACCACTTAAATCACCCCCAACCATGCACCATAGGACATGGGCCCGTCAGTATCGCATAATGAATCGTGACGAGTCTCATCCTCCACCATTCTATTCATGGAGCCCGAGCTACACTAAAAATTTGCATATGACCTGTTTTTCGATTATGCAAGACAAGTGCATTTAGGTTTTACAGTAAACGTAGCCTAATTTTGCCTGTCACCATTCATTGCGTGTTGTCTTAGGCAACATCTACTTACATACTTACTTAAGTGGTGCTACAGTCCAGAATAAACCTGGGCCGCCACTTAAGACGAGGGGTTCCTCAACTGCGTCCGACGTCTGGCTGACAATCGAAGACTTTTCGAGCCGGAGTATTGGTATACATTCGTTCTACATGTTCTAATGGCACGTCGCTGTACAGCTCGTACAGTTATTAGTTGAATATTCGTCTACATAGCCCGTCAACGCAAACGGGACCGAAGATTTTTTGAAGAATCTTTTTTTTTGATTCGACCTAGATTTCTTCATCCATTTTTGATACGGTCTATGCTTTAGCGTCGTAGAGAAGGACTGGGATGATCAGGGTCTTATATTTAATTTCCTATATCTACTTCGAGTGAAGGAAATAAGTCCTTCAGGGGCTATATTCTTTTTGTTGGGCATTAAGCCCCATGTGGCTTTTTTACGCGTGGGTTCACTGTACGGTCAACTTTAATCAAAATTTCCCGTGTATGCCTGAAGTTGAAATACCTCCCCAAAGCGTGGCGTGAAGTAAATGTAACATTCATACCAAAAGCAGGAAAATGCAGCCACACAACTGCGAAAGACTGTAGGCCATTAAGCTTATCTTCATTCCTATTGAAATCAATGGAAATAATACCAAACTTTTCAATACGTAGTAACTTGAATCCAGTCTGCCTATCCGCAATCATGCAAACGAGATAAACATATTTAGCAGACGGTCCTGCGGTCTGGGCGAAAGCCGAAAGAAATACTGAACTAGTTATTCTTACTAGCAAGAGATCGATTGCAGAGTTTGGGGCAACGACTCTAAGAGGGGTCTATCTCTCGCTGTCAGTAAGCGCCAAATACCTGGGAGTGATACTTGACAGCAAGCTAAATTGGAATCTTAATAAATTGCACTATACAGCTCCAAAAGAATCTGCGGCAAAAAATAAGGGCCCCGTCCCGAAAGTCAGGAAATGGCTTTATGCAGCCGTTTTCGGGCCAATTCTTATACAAGGTGGGCCAAAAGAAGTTATCCGATGTTGTTTGGCTCTAATTTTTATCGGTTGTGGCTCGCGCAGCGTGTGCCGTTGCTCCGCCCTGTTGGAACCACATGTCCTCCAGTCCTAATTCGTCAAATTGCGGCATAAAAAACTTGGTTAACATGGCCCTATAGCGCGCACCGTCCACTGTTGTCGTTTAACCAGCGGCGTACTCGAAAAAAAAAATGGCCCGATGACTCCTCCAGCGTGAACAACGCACCATGCCGTAACTTTGAGCGGGTGTAATGGCTCCTCGTGCATTACTCGTGGATTTTCGGTGCCCCAGAAGCAGTAGTTTTGCTTCTTCACGTACCCGCTGAGGTGGAAATGAGCCTCATCGCTCATTATGATTTTGGTCGAAAAAAATAAGAGCATCTTCCAATAGGGTGATCCCTTTTGCCCTACCTTGTATATGACTGTTAAGTCTGTTGGAATGCCATGAAAAAGACAAAGCATATGAGTGCACATAACCCCATATCACGACTTTGACATTAGCTTCTCAATTAAAATAACAAGTAGAGACGACTGATTGTCAAACAATGTGCTATCTAACACTGAATAAGCAATTTATACCGATGGGTCTAAAATGGAAATGGGAGTGGGCTCTGTGGTCTACTCCGATGCAATCGGTCTCACCACATCCCTTCCACTATGCTCGAAGCTGCAAATCGGGGTGGAGCGATTATCTCTTTGTAGCGATTGGAGCATCACAATTCCCTTAAGTATCACTCTTTTCACTAAACTAACATTAATTTCAGGTAGGACAACATAAGGGTATCGCTAAGGGCCCACATAGGCCTTTGCTAGTTTGAAAGTTCACCTGAGCTCATTTCTTCGGACCAACAAAATTTGCAGCCTCACAGAAAAGGGAAGGCAATGAGTCGCGCGACAGAAGAACATCCTTGAATTCTACAAAAAAAAAACCATAACAGATGGCAGCTGGCTATAAATCAGGAATGCGGGCTCTATGAAATAATAATGGCTACCTATAGTCACTGACGAGCGGAGAATTGTAGATGTTTTCAGACAGCATTTGGAGTAGCTGCCTTATGGGATAATGTCGAGTCAGTAAGATGGCAAGAACGCGTTGCCGCTGTAGTTAACGAGGACACTACACAATATATCCTGCCAACAAACCAAGTACTGTCGACGCAAAACCTTTAAAAAAATATGTCGCTGTTGATACAACTTAGCGAACGACATTGAAAAGCGTGAGATCGAAGATAAGCCATCGAAACTGTAAATTATCCAATAGATTTTTTGATCTAACTGGATTTGACAGGTATGTCACCACACCTTCTACGAAATTTTAAAGTTGGATATTGCTACCAACAGATCAAATGCACAATTTTTTTTTAAATCCGTCCACTTCGTCCGAAGTTCTACTGAAACATCTTAACGTATGGACTGGTGTACACATGTACATGTAACACATCTCCGGAAGCTTAAAAACAACCTTACAGAGCTAATGCCATCATAACTTCGTATATGCTTCTGAATTTCCTGCATAATGTCTTAAACAGGCTACTACGCAAACAATCGACTGCAAAAATGCTCAACCTCCGCGCACAAGTACTATATAACAGAAATAATTGCTTGTGGAAATAAAATGTTGTTGCCTTATAGAGGAATTATTGTAAGTTGGGACGTTTTTTTTTATTGTCAAACCATAAAAGACTTTGATAAACTGTCTGATTAATTATATTTTGACAATGGCATTTTCTATGTCCCATCTTTGTAAATATTTAGCCCACACCCACTTTTTGAGTATGTTTAAAGGATGGAATGGATAGGGTATTCAACGAATGGAACAGCGGATTGTAGCCTTCTCATATGTTTTTTTAAGCAACCAAAGTATGCAGAAATAATTTATAAAGCAAATCAACGTTTGCCGGGTCAGCTAGTACTCTATGAATCACTAAAAACAAAACTTTTTAAGTAAAAATCTGTGTTTTCTATCAAAGTTACATTTTAAGTGATTATGAAACACCCTGGTACAATGAAAATTTTAAATTGTACCAAAAATATTATCATCCATTTAAGTATGTCCCATAACCCTGCAGGCCTGCAGCTACACATAGACATTGTCTCTATAATGTAACAATTCTTTACTTCATTCCAATACAAATTTCATATTGAGTCCATAAGTCCGTGTTGCACACTATACCCTAGCGACCGTATTTAGCTTCCAGCTTAACTTCACATTTCACCTCCATATCCCTTAGAAGGCGCTGGAGGCCATTCCATTCGGTGAACATGGATGTCAACGAAAATCATCGCAACGACAACGTTGTCGTCGCAACACCACACCACAAAATTGCCTTTCGGGGCCCCCCAGAAACACAGGAAACCCATTAGCGTAAGCCTTTTTGATTTTGTGCGGAATTCGACAATTTAAATATTGCAATAAACAAACCGCAGAACATGGCCAACATACCGTACAAAGATGCACCGGCTGTGAAACTGACAGTGGCAGTCGGCTTGCAGGCAGCAGGCAACTACAAGCACACGCATACCGTAAAACATGACTTACTTGGCCCTCTTCGGAGGCCAGCGTACACACAAAGCACGCTCAGCGGCTGAGAGGTTCAGCAGCGATATCGATTAAAGGTAAAAGTGGTCAGGAGAGCGGTGATTCTTTCATGGTCGTGCCTAATTAAAGGGACGACTGTGGTGCTGCTCGCTATTACGATTCCAATTATGCAAACAACACCCGGAGAGTCCTTTGAGTGCGGAAAATGTTTTTAATTGCCAAGAGTTGTTCAATACCATATTTACTGCAGTTGCGCGTTCGGTAGACAAAAACTGAAACGCCGGTTGGGATTTATGTCTTTTTTTACTTGAGAAGGGATAGCTGGATTCAATGATATATTCAAATCACTGTTGTCGAAGTTAAATTAATTGCAATTACATACTGGATGGTATGCGATTGGCTTCGAACTACTTGTGTGGTGAGTTGCGAATTACGAGTCTCGTTTCTTCAAAGTTGAGAAAATTCGCCAATAACTATGCAAGTATCAATTATAAACCCAAAAAGTATGCAATGAGTATGAAGCATGTAAATATAAATGAGAGAAGAGAATTCGATTTCCTTTAACGCCTAAAGGTACTCTATCGTATTTTCGTTATTTTAATGACAATAAAAAAATTATTCGTTTAATTAAGAAATGGGGATGGAATAAAACAGAGTTCCCCCTTCCCACCTTATAGCACTAGGACTAATTAAGATGAATAGTGGCAGTGTTGTGTCATATGGTAGCCAATGCTATTATATGAAACATTGAGTTTTCACCAAGCTGATACCTACCAACTTCGACTATCAGCCTTCACATGACCGTAGATAGGGTCTCAATTCCTGTGTAAAGTCTTGGTGGTAGCAGACAAGAGCGGGGGAAAACATGTAGTCACACTAATGCATATAACGGGTGATTTTTTAGCTGGTTTGGTTTTGGCAACACTGGTTTTGACAGCTGACGTGTGTTTAGTAGCTTGTGTCACTGTCAAACAGCTTCAGTTTGGTTTGCAATTTAACCATGGATCGTCTTACAAATGAACAACGCTTGCAAATTATTGAATTTTACTATCAAAATTCGTGCTCGGTACGAAATGTTCATCGCGCGCTGCTTCCATTTTATGATCGGCATTCTCGACCTTCTGAGCAGTCTATTCGGAAGATTGTGACCAAATTTCGCACCAAATTTACTTTGTTGGACATTAAACCACCAACACGTTTACGTACTGTGCGTAGTGAAGAAAATATTGCGGCCGTATCAGCTAGTGTGACAGAAGACCGCGAAATGTCGATTCGGCGCCGTTCCCAGCAGTTAGGCCTTTGTTACAGCACTACGTGGAAAATTTTGCGGAAGGATTTGGGCGTAAAGCCTTTTAAGATACAGCTGGTGCAAGAACTAAAGCCAGCCGACCTACCACAACGCCGAATTTTTGGTGAATGGGCTCTTGGAAAGCTGGCCGAGGATCCGCTTTTTTATCGAAAAATTGTGTTCAGCGATGAGGCTCATTTTTGGTTGAATGGGTACGTAAATAAGCAAAATTGCCGCATTTGGAGTGAAGGTCAGCCAGAAGCATTGCAACAGCTACCAATGCATCCCGAAAAAGCCACTGTTTGGTGCGGTTTATGGGCCGGCGGCATTATTGGGCCATATTTCTTTAAAGATGATGCGAATCGCAGCGTTACTGTCAACGCTACCGAGCGATGATAACAAACTTTTTTTTGCCCGAAATGGAAGTTCTTGACTTGCATAATATGTGGTTTCAACAAGACGGTGCCACATGCCACACAGCACGCGAAACAATGGCGCAATTGCGAGGCGAGTTTGGTGAACAGTTAATTTCACGTTTCGGGCCGGTCAATTGGCCGCCTAGATCGTGCGATTTGACACCATTAGATTATTTTTTGTGGGGGTATGTCAAGGCTAATGTCTATAGGGACAAGCCCGCTTCGATTGACGCACTGGAAGCCAACATCCATGCATTCATTCGTGAGATACCGGCCGATATGTGTGAAAGAGTATGCCAAAATTGGACTCAGCGGATGGGCTACCTACAACGCAGCCGCGGTCAACATTTGCATGAAATTATCTTTAAACATTAAATTGCAAGGTTCAAACTATCGATTCAAATAAATATTTCATTCATTTTTTCGAATTTTTTGTGTTTTTTTTTTTAAAAAAGTTCTAAACCTCTTAAAAAAACACCCGTTACTTATTCCATTTCCAGGCTGCAGAAAAAGAACTATATGTATCTAGTCAACGGTAACGTCTACAGTCCCAGTTAGGATATATCTAAGAATTCAATAACCTACCTACATGAGCTGCTTCGACATATTCAGACAACAGTGCATCAGAGTAAGTCAGGCTCCTATGGCTCAGAGATGTTCGTGAATGAGTCGAAAGAACAACGGCAGCGCTCTATCCTGTGTGAATACTGATGGCCACGTGTCCTGGGGGTTTGTGATTTAAGTAAAGTCCCCACCAACGGGGGACTGATTTTATTGTCGACGTACATGCTAAACGATAAACGAAAATCAAACCTGCACATGAAATGTGAGATCATTAAACAGGAGAGGTACAGCCGAACAGTAAGCGTAAGCCTTAAGCTGTTTCATAGCAGACATTACTGGCACCCAGGAAATGTGATGGGATGGGGCGGACAAAAATAGGAAAAAAAATGTCTGTGACATCTAGTACGGACCGTGTTATTGTGAGGAGAAACAGCGGCTGTGGTTTTGTTATAAGTGCCAGACTTAAGCAATTAAGGGATTAGATTTGCAAATTTTAAATTTAAATTTCATGGTATTTATATGTGTTAGTGTATCTGTAACACGAGAGCTCGGCTCTGCTCTCGTGTACAGATACACCAACACATAAAAATACCATGAAATTTAAATTTAAAATTTGCAAATCTAATCCCTTAATTAAATTTAATAATTGCAAATCGAAACCCCAGGTTAGTAACTACTTAACATTGTGCTTAAGCAGGCCTGCACACGTTTGCAGAATGAGGGCGTTCGTTATAATGAAACAAAGAAAAAAGACGATTGGAGTAGCGCAGATTTTCGACGTTTATAAAAACACCAACAGCCCACACGATAACACGTCTTGCATCGGACTTAGAGTAAATGACTTCGCTGCGGAACGGAGATCTATTATAACCAGCACACGGCTTCCTCACCTCAAAATTCATAAGAGGGAATGGCGTTTAAGCACAAGAGTCTGATATCTTAGGGGCGAACATCGGTTCGGACCATTACCTTGTTCCTTAGGTAAGAATGCGGAGATCCACCAGGACACAACAAATCAGAAATAATGTGAAAAATTTAATGTCGAAAATTCAATCGGAAGAGACCGCCACGGGCATCACAGAACGCGCATCCATTAACATGTCGAAGAATTTGGCAAAAATGCTAGGTTTGCCCGATAATAAGAAGTACTTGGTTTTGATGAAGAGCGCCGACAAATGCTCGCAGCCAATTACGAGGTAAACAGGAATAATCTGCAGGTGAAGACGAGAGCTGCAATTAAGCTCAATCTTCAAAAAGGAGTGAAGAATACCGGCTTTTCAGAACGAAAAAAAGCAAGAAATGCGCCTTTTTCGAGGATGTTTACCCGATGAATGATGTTCGCAAGTTTTACCAAAGTGTAAAACGTCAAAGCCCTGAACAATGCTCAAACAGAGTCTAATCATGATGAACAAGGAAATATTGTAGTTGAGACACAATCGATGTTGGAAGAACCACTTTTGCAGACTGTTGAAAAACGATGACGATGTCAGGTAGAACGAACCGTTAAATATTTCGTTTTTTTTTTTAGAGGTTGGTTTTTCGAAAAGAGATAAAATTGGCATTTTGTTCAGTTTGGTTTTCATCATGAACAGGTTGACAAATGAACAACGCTTGCAAATCGTACAAATTTATTTCGAAAATAATGCTTCAGTTCGTGAAGTTTACTGCAAGCTCCGTCCATTTTATGGTCGACATAATCGTCCATCAGAGCAATTAATTCGGTTAACCATGGATCGAGATGTCGAACAGTGGGCACCGAAGGAACAATTGAAGCTGTAGAGCAAAGTGTTTAAGAGGACCCGAATGAATCGATTCGCCACCGTGCACAGTTGGAGTTTTGTCCATCACCTTTATGGAAGATTTTGCGGAAAGATCTTGGCTTACGACCTTACAAGATCCAGCTTGTGCAAGAATTAAAGCCGCGAGACCATGCAATGAGTCGTGATTTTGGTGTATGGGCCGAAAATGAGATTAATCTCGATGCAGAATTTCATCGCAAAGTTTTGTTCAGTGATAAGGCTCATTTTTGGTTGAATGGCTACGTCAACAAGCAAAATTTCCGCATTTGGAGTGAAGAGAATCCACATGAGACCCTTGAGACGCCATTACATCCACAAAAACTGGCTGTTTGGTGTGTTCTATGGGCTGGTGGAGTCATTGGGCCATATTTCTTCCGAAATGATACTGGGGAGTAAGTTACCGTTAATAAAGACCGGTATAGAGCCATGATAATCGACTATTTTGTTCCCGAATTGGATGGCATGAATGTGGATGAGATGTGGTTCCAACAAAATGGTGCTACATGCCTCACAGCGCACGTCACAATCGATTTACATTACGTACATTCGATGAGCGCATAGCTTCGCGGAATGGACCTTTCAATTAGCCATCAAGATCTTGTGATTTGACACCATTGGATTATTTTCTTTAGGGATATGTGAAGTCGCTCGTCCACACCAACAAACCAGAAACAATATTGGGCTTGGAAGTAAACAATCGTGGCGTTATTGCCGACATACGGCCCCAAATGCTCGAAAAAGTGGTTGAAAATTGGACCTCAAGACACGGGTTTATTCGAACCAGTCACGGCGGCTACATGCCCAAACTCAAATTTAGGCATTATTGGCATAAAATTATCCTTCCAATAAAGCCAAATTGATTAACATTAAAACGATTTTTTGGTGTTTTATTTCAATTCAAAGTTCTATACCTCTAAAAAAAACACAACTATTACTAAGGAGATCCTATACAAATATCTGATCCCAGGCGGAGTCGAATTATAACATCAGTTATCGAGTGAGTGATTTGCAAACTTTATCGCAACATTAGGGATCATCCTAATGTAGTTACACGATCCTTCGAATGGTCACGTATCGATTGCACTTTTAAAATTGTACCAATTGTACCAGCTCAATTCTGATCCATTCATGTTTGATGGCTGACAAATGTCAATATACAATGTACGTGATTGTTTCAAAAATAAATTGGTGTGTTTACAAATTCTTAGAAAATTGTGAGTCAGTCCATCGAACATCAATGTTTAAAAGATAAAAGCAAAGCAATAATGTAATTTTAATTTGCAAAATTTAATAAGCAAACCAAAATATATAAAGGGTTTTCTTTTAAGAGGAATAGAAGCTTGCAATAGCAACAATATTTAGGGGCCGTTTTGTCAGCTGTCAAGTGATTTATTTTTAGTTTGGTTTGGCATTTCCACATGAATAGACTGACGTCTGAATAACACTTCCAAATTGTGGAAATGTATATTGAGAACCATGATTCTGTTCGAAATATGTATCGCGCACTACATCCATTTTACGTTCAACATAATCGTCCATCAGAGCAATTAATAAGAGTAAGTATGGAACGTGTATGTACCAAGTTAACTATAAATGATAGTACGCATCCGCAGAGACGTCGTCATTGTCATTGTCAGAAGTCATTGCTGCTGTAGAGCGTAGCGTAGAGGAAGACTCGAATCAGTCCGCCATCGTGCACAGTATTTGCATATGGGTCCATCCCCTTTATGGAATATTTTGGGGAAAGATCTTGGATTGCGTGCTTACAAAACCCAACTCGTAAAGCCACAGAATCCCCCAGCGTGGCGGTGAATGGGCCCAAAACAAGATTGCGGTTGGTCCCGATTTTCATAAGCGACTTTTGTTCAGAGATGAAGCTCGCTTTTGGTTGAATGGATACGTCAATAAACAAAACTGTCGTATTTAGAGTGATGATAATCCTCAAGTGTATGTTGAGACACCTTTTCATTTACAAAAGCTGATTGTTTGGTGTGCTACATGGGTGTACTTCCTTAAAAGCGATGCTGGGCAGAACGTTACTGTCAATGTTGACCGCTATAGAGATATGATTACTGACTTTTTCGTTCATCAATTGCACAACCATGATGTGCAGGAGCTGTGGTTTCAACAATACGGCGCAACATGTTACACAGCTCGTGCCACAATTTATTTGTTAAAGGGAACGATCGGTGAGCGCATAATTTGGCTTTTCGCTCCTGTGAATTGGCCTCCTGTATCGTGCGATTGGACGACGGACGCTTGATTTTTTTTGTGTTTGGATATGTGAAGTCGGTAGTCTACGCCGATAAGCCCGAAATTATTGACCACTTGGAGGTTAACATTTGCCGCGATATTACGGATTTACGGCCACAAATATTGGAAAAAGTCATCAAAAATTGGACCTCCAAATTAGACTACGTTCATGCCAGAAATCATGGAAATGGATTCTGTTGCGTTTTGGATGGACTAAAAAAATATTGGAGAATGGATTGAGCGATATAAAACTGTCGCTAATCAAAGTTTTTTTTAAATTTTCTTTGAAATATAAATTTATTTTAAAATAAAACAAAAGAAACTTGAAGCCGAAAGGCAAAATAAAAACTGTTAGATGTAAGCTTACAGCGCCCGCTAAGGGCCATAAGTTAGTTTAAGTAAATATGTTATTAATAAGTTAGATTTAAGCATTTTTGTCTAGTATTAAGTTAATATTTTAAGGAAATAAAAAATGAATTCAAAAAAAAAAATGGATTGAGCGAAAAATTATACAGATCAAATATTATGGAAATAAATACTAAAAGGAACAGCTGGATTGGTAGTAACTACAGTAATCTATTTATTGTTTAAGTTTTGTTAAGAACTTTAGCCTGTCGATTTTTGTATATTTAAATTGCATAGGAGATGTACTTGCTGCTCCTTCTTTGAGATCAACTGCAATTTTATAAGTTGGTGTTACAACATAGTTTTTAGCACAAGGAGGCTATCACCACCAAGTAGGACATAATCAACGGTTTTCATTGGTCTTTTGGCCAAATCTGGATGAAAACACATAATAAGTAAATTCTACCAAAATCTGGAATTGCTTTTGTTTTGTATGAAATTTTTAAGTTGAAGATTCCCTGTTAATTTAAATGTTATTTGTTTAAATTGTTTTTATCACAGATTTTCTTTAAAAAAACCTACATTTTAAGGAATTTGTAAAACGTTCTGTTATTGAATTAGTTAATGAACCAAATTTTCGTATTTGAATGCTTTGACATTAGGAAACGTGTTCAGGTACAAAAATTCCGTTTGCGGATTTACTTTTCGAAAGTAGTAGATTTTTATTCCGCATTAGAAATACACAGTACCAAAGAGTATAAAACTACAGCTAACAATTGTGTTGCAGTTTCTGACGCGGGCGGTAAGTGCGAAGGGGAAATTTCGTAGATCGTATGCGTTGGAAAGGCTGTTGTTTGATGCTGGGGTAGCAATGTGAACATTGGGGTATCAATATCAGTACCCCACATAGAAAATATTCGTTGTATGAGATGCGCACTCTATGTAGATCTATACTCTTTGACAGTACCTACAAAATATGGGTTTTCGGAAAATTTTTCTTTCGGGACGAATACCGAAATTCGATTTACTTCTCGAAATTTGTACAATTGTATTCCGCATTCAAATACAGAGTACCAAATACATATTCGTTTTCGTAAAATTTTACTTTCGGAACAAAATGCAGAGTAAGGCCCGACTTTTGATATTCTGTCATTAGTGATTGAGTATATTTTCATAAGGTGGGGTTTATTGCGTCGGATGGATGCATTTTTGTGAGAGAAAATTTTCATTTTTTTCATATTCTTTTTTTTTTTACATTTTTTATCATTAACAACTACTTGTTCAACTGTATTACAATTAAAATGTAAGTTAAAAAGTCCTCTAGGAATGACAAAGTTGTAGATAATTGCAGTGGAACTGGGATGTCGGCCGCAGTACATTCTCTAAAATTAAGTTTATCCATTATAAAAAAGAAATCACTCTTATTAACTCTGAGCATTTTAATAAAATTGCAATCGAGGCTTAAGTTATAAAATAAGTTTAAAAAAAATATTATACGTACGCTGAGATTTGTAAAGATAATTCCTTTTTCGGATTTACTTTTGGAAAGTAGTAGAATTTTATTCCGCATTTAAAATACAGAGTACCAAATATTCGTTTTCGAAAAATTTTACTTTCGGGACGAATACTGAAATTCCGCTTTTGGATTTTCTTCTCGAAAGTAGTAGAATTGTATTCCGCATTTGAAATACAGAGTACCAAATATTCGTTTTCGTTAAATTTGACATTCGGAACGAAATATAGAGTAGGGCCCGCATTTTGGTATTCTGTCATCAGTGATCGAGTATATTTTCATACGGTAACGTCTCTTTCTGTTGTATTAATGTCTTGATCTGTTCCAGCCGATGGCCTTAGTCGCCAGTGCTGTTACGTGTCTGTAGTTCGTTGCATTCATAAGTTGCATTAAAAAGTTAAACTGTACCCACAGAATGTTGGTATCCTCTAGTAAGGTCAAAGTTGTAGATAATTGCAGTGGAACTGGGATGTCGGTTGCAGTACTTCCTCTCAAATTAAGTTTTTCCGTTATAAAAAAGAATCCACTCCACTCGAGGTTTAATTTATGAAATTTGTTTTAACAAAAATTTATACGTACGCTGAGATTTGTAAAGATAAAGGATTGCTTTCATCTCTTAAACTTTTTCGCTCAATGGACTCACAATGTCAATCTTCTGATTTGGAAATTGAAAAATACAGCAAATACATTCACAGAAAAACAGTACATTTGACATTTGTCAGCCATCGAATATGAATGTAAAAGAGTTGCTTTGGTAGAATTGGCACAATTTTAGATGTACATTCGATACGTATGTGATCATCCCAATGTAGGTACTCGATCATTCGATAACATATGCAAATCACACACTTGATAACTGATGTTGTAATTCGACCTCAGATTGCATTATTTATTTATCGCTAAGACGTCTTACTTAAGAAAGGAACTACTTCACAAGACGGATCACTGTTATGAACAATATACATATGTATCTGTTCTACATAACTTCGCATTTTAGTATTTAAGAAACATAAAAAAATTAAGAAAAAAAATTATATCTCAAACCTATCATCAACATAAAATCACTCCCCAATATCTGAAGAAGTTTTTCCGACTCGTGGCTTAGTGTTTTTTTAACGTTCATCTTTTCGATTTTAAAATAATTTAATATGCGTACATTTCATTCAAACCCTATAAACACTGCATAAATTTCAGGGCTTCGTTAAAGATTAACCTCCTCTGGGAAAAGCCCACAAAAAATAAATAAAATAACACTAAGCATTTTTTTTTTGTTCAAAAACCGCCCTGTATTTTCTTTTAAGACACATCTTTATACAATTATATTATTTTGCTTCATATATATATATATGTACTGTTTCATATCATATAATAATTTTCCAACTTATATTTAACATTATTACACAGAGTTATTGTTTCTATAATAAAGATTTTTAGTAATTTATTCTTTTGATATTTCAACGATTTGACTAGTTTCCTTTTTTATTCCTTTGTATTAGTAAATAAAATATATACGTATATAAATATATATATATATATACCTCTTTTGAATGGTTTTAATAATAAACAAATAATATATTGAATGTGTATTTCAATTGCATCCTGCAATCGTTAGTAAATTTTCTTTTACTAATTTCTATAAATATATTTGCAACTATTCTAATGTTACACTTTATATAATATATATTTTTTTCTTTTAAATTTTTAACATAACTACATATTTATTTTGCTTACATATATATTAATTTAATTTAAACAAAAAAAGAAAATAATTGTAAACTACTTCATCACCGGCATAAAATTGTTTTGTTTTGTGATATTTAAAGTTTGAGTATTTGGGTTTATATAAATTGTAAAACAAATTTAAATAAAAAAATGATACAATAAATTTATAAATAGAAAAAATGTGATTTGTATTTTTGTTTGTATATACACACAAATGAACAAAAGATTGTTCACTTGCTATTTTCAAGTGTTTTGGGTAAAGTTACTTAAATTGTTGTGGAAAACAAATAAATTCTTTCCTTAAAACTGTCAAAAATGACAACTCTAAGAAAGTTGGTCCTCATGTATGAAGTTTTTTTGTTAAGGGATTTGTGTTACTTCTTTTATTATATTTTAAGGACAAAAGTCCAAAGTAAATGCCATTTTGAGACTTTAGTTGTCATTTTGAAACGCATAGTATACATTTTTAGTAACATTTTTTTTTCTTAGTGATGCTTAACTAACTCGACTATGTGAGTTCATTACACTACGATCACACTTTGGTTTCGGGGCCATCAGCTACATGCCGGAAGGCCATTTTAATTTTTGATAAATAATGCGAGCAAATGTGTCCGTAGCTTTTGTTATACCATTCTGGTGTTTTACCTCTGTAAATAATATTTAAAAAAAAAATCGTAAGCCATATATCAAAGGGTATTTCTATTTTGAACTTACTTGATATCGACCCTGGACAAGTGCATTACTCTCGATCGTCCACTGCCACACGGTTCGATTAGGTATCTCGAGGCTAGCACAACTCCACGGACACTGCCAAATATTGGCTTTGCTTTCGGATGATCGATTGATGTCTCCACAATAACACAGGCTCCACGGGGCAGGTCTGTTTGCCATGATCTGAGAGATCGAAATAAATTTAATGATTTAATTTTAACAAATTGTAATATTAATAAAAAGAGTTCGTTAATCCCGTCCCGGGGAATAATAGAAGTGGAGGATTTTTCTACCAAAATCATAATGAGCGATGAGGCTCATTTCCAAATCAGCGGGTACGTGAACAAACAAAACTATCGCTTCTGGAGCACCGAAAATCCACGAGTAATACACGAGGAGCCTAACACCTGCTCAAAGTTACGGCATGGTGCATGGTTCACGCTGGAGGAGTCATCGGGCAATGTTTTTTCGAGACCGCCGCTGGTCAAACCACAACAGTGGACAGTGCGCGCTATAGAGCCATGTTAACGAAGTTATTTTTGCCGCAATTGGACGAATTAGGACTGGAGGACATGTGGCTCCAACAGTACGGGGCACACTGCGCGAGCCACAACCGATATTCTGAAGGCCAAACAACATCGGATGAGTTCTTTTGGCCCACCTTGTACCTATCAGTTACCATCACCTTTTTGAGTGATACCTTTTTCCTGCGTTTTTGAGTGCTCCTAACTTTATAGTTTTTTTTCCGTTTTGGTGGTGATTAAAAGAAAAACTTTTTATATATTTAAGTATTACAATTAATTTTCTTAGAAGTAAATAGAATATTTGGGCAATTTTGTGCAATTCTCAGTATTTAAATAGAAAATCAAAAATTTACCACAATTTTGAATGAAAATACTAACGTTGACCATTGCTTAGCAAACATTGACCGGAGGTTTTTTCTAAAAAATTTGGCAACAAATGATTACAAAGCCAAAAAAAGATATAACAGCACCACCAAGGATATGCAAAAGGTTCTAGATATCATTTGCAAAAAAAAAGATGTCTACAAAGTAATGTTCAAAGGAATACAAAATTGCCAAAGGAACTCTCATCAGCCATCTAAAAAATTAGCACGCACAGAACATTGGAAGACCAACAATATTCACCAATAATGAAGAGAGGGCTATTGCAAATGTGCTTTTGACCGTTAGCAAATGGCAATTTCCATTCTACTCTCGTCTAATAAGGTAGTTGGCAACAAAATTACCTTCATTTAGCAGGAAGGAAAATTGATCGATTTGGCGAGAATATTATGCCTGGTCTTGATTGGTTGTAATCAATCACCCACAGTGAGACAATGCCAAAATATTAAGACCTCTAAGGCTCAAACAACAACAAATGTGTTAGAAAAATACTTTGTACATTTGAAAAAAAAAGTTAAAATCGTCCAATGGATAATGGATTCCTACCGAGAGGTAAGTCAGATAAGCGGAAAAGTATATCACAACGATTTAAATTTCATATAAGAATATTTAACTCCGACGAAACTAATCTGAGCGATGATCCTGGGACAAGGAAATGCGTTTTTAGGAAAGGTATAAAATACCCAGAGCGTGTGATGTATATCCCTTTTGTGGATCAGCGAGTGGAAAAGTGTTGCCAATTTATCTTGTGTACAAGGCTACACATTTATGGGAATCGTGGATTCGAGGCGGCCCTCCATGAACTCATATTTATCACATAAAGTCAGAGTGGTTTGATAATGCTATATTTAAGGATATTTAAACGAAAATGGAGGTGTATTTCGGACAGCTGGAAAAACTAAAAAAAAGCTCAACATTTGTCGAAGGAGGTTTTTCAACATTTGCTGAAAGAATTGATAAACTCATTTATCAATGAGAGGGCTTCATAAGACAAGCTTTCATCTGGCTTCAAAAATGTGGTATTTTCCCTTTTAATCCTGTCCTGCATATTGCGAAGATTGCCATCTAATGATTATGAAAAGCAATACCAATATTGGTGAATCTGTTTCATCTGTCGTTTTGTCGAAAAAAAAACGAACCAAAATTAAAGCATACAATACAATACGCACAACAGACCAATATTTTGAAAGTGATGAAGACCAGGAAGCAACGATGCAATGAAATATTTGCCATTTTATGTTCACACAAACATACATGGTTTACTTTATGTTGTATGAACAAATACGTATGTAGGGCTGTTTGGGCTGTCAAACATTGTTTTTTTTTTACACGAAATCGACCCTAAATCTATTTATTTATTACAAAAACTAATGAACAGTAAACATACAATTGCAGTCCCTAAATTAACATAGATCAGCAAAATATGATTTTAAATGTCACCTCAAAACAAGTTTGTTGGAATATTTAGGAAGTTTGTATTATTTGAGGCTTTTGAATACATATAAGGAGTTGGGAGATAGTGCGATAGGGAAGTTTGTACAATTTGACTAAGACTTATTTTATGAATATAAGCCACATAAAAATGATCACAGTGCCAATTCTTTTACAAATGGCGGTAACAAGCTTTGCAGAAATGTGTCGTTGAGGATTGAAGAAAATTGGTGGGCTTTTACATAAAAGAGATCGACCGCGTTTGACATAACGACTACGACACCTCATTATATACAATCCCCAAAGAATATATAAAGTGGAGACCTCTGGGTCTGCAAAAATTGAGAACTATTCCTCAAAAAATTAGAAAAAAAAAACAGTCAATTTCGTAATTTTATCCAATTCGCATTTTAAACAATTATCCGTTTCGGTACGATAATGGTTTTTTATTAACAATTATTTTAAAGTGACGTGATTTAAAAAAATAAGAGGGCATGATTTATTCATACAACTTAGATTAGAGCACCATTCTGTTATGTCAATTTCAATTTGTATTGCCAAAAACAGCTGAAGCATAAGATGTTTCTTCTCTTACCAGTATTTTTTCTAATTAATCTGGCTTTTTTAGAATTATTGCTAACAATATAATAAAAAAATTTATACTCTCATTCCGCATAACACACTAAAAACGAAAAAAAGGGCCTCACGTTGAGCGCCAATTTCAACATTTAGAAATACAGTTTTGGTTGTTCTGAGTAGAGAAAATCTTTTGAATCTGGTTTTTGACTTCATAAATTTCTTGCATACGTTTCAAGAAACAAAAGGGAAAATGTTATATTCCATTCTGCCACTCACCTTAAAACGCAAAAGTCCGTGCACATTTGCCCATCGAAGACATACTGAAAGATTTCAGTTCGTTCGTCTAATTTCTTGATAGTCTGGCTCTGTAAAAGATTGTTATCCCACGAGGCTCTCTGCTTGAGTATATAGTCAAGAACATCCTTTGGTGGAGCCTCAACTTCTGTTATGCAACGCCATAAGCGCAATGGATGACCATCGCCCACCTTTTTGTAGGCAATGTCGACATTTGTATCCAGGGATGTTATGGAAAACCAACCTCGTGACCTGGAAAATACATTAATAACGCATACTTTCCCATGTATGCTTTAGAAAAAAATCTTACTTTTCTCGACCCTCCTTGATAGTTGCACTCGTACACTCGTATAGGTATCCTCGCCAATTGTGAAATTGCATACCCTCACCTAACGCCTCTAGAGGCACCGGCTTGGATTCCTCCATATAACCAAAGTTGCACTTTGATATTCTTTCACGTGACGCAGTGAATATCTCTCTGTAGTTCTCGATCATGAAAGAGAGGCATTCATGTGATGCTTTCGCTTCGGAGAGTTCTTTGACGTCTGGAACACCAGTGGTCTTGCGCCGCCTGGGCGAGGCAGACACTGACGAACTGCCGGTTGATATACTGTTATGGAACAGAGATGGCGCCAAGCAAACTGCCAGATTGTTAGCTGTCATTTGATTGTACTGCGAGTTATCAGCGACCAGTGTAAGGAATTCTAAAAGTGCGTAAAGGATCTCCCGATTTTCATCGGGCAGCAAGAGAATGGCACATTGGATTGCGTCCAAACGTACGTCAGGAGGGAGATCTGAAAAGTCGATAATAAAATGCAAATTAGCTAAATATTTTAAAATTTAAAATTGTATCAATTTTACGTTGGAAAATAGCCGCAAAAGTCTCGGACATCTTAGTGGTTAAGAGTGACTCTGGCAGATCACGGAAATATTGTTTCAACATATCAGCAACATCGTACGCTTGTTGGGTGTCAAAGACGTCCATGCACTCCGCTGACGATTCGGCCAATTCAACACGTTCTTTGAGCTTGAATATTCTCGACTTGACGCCGGATTTACGGAATAAACCGATTTGATCTAGAGCATTTAGTTGCAACCATCTGAAGGCAGCTCTAACCGGCATAGGCAGTGTTTGCCCAGTCCTCTGCAAGATGAGAAGCAATGGAACTCCGAATACCTTCTTATCTTTGTAGTCAGGCATTTTAATTTTCTTTATGAACTTTGGCAGTTCCCAGTTCCAACCGGAGCGGTGTGTTGGACAATAACGCTCCATGTAGCCGGTGAGAATAGCTAAGGCCAACTTGCGAATGATCTGCAACTGACCGCAGGACATCGCAGCAAATGGAGTTCCTTCATTCTTCTCGACTTCGACCTTACGCGAAAAGCATTTCTTGAATATCATGTGCGGTCGTTCCTCCTCCTGGAAGCTGTGCCATCGGACTACTGGACTTTTACTGAAATCATAACAAACGTTAAACGATATGACTAATGCATATGCTTGGAGAAACTTGCCTAACTTTGAGGTTTTCAGTGTCACTTTCAGAGTTCTTGTGATCCTTGCGGACGGTGGAACGAGTGCGAAAACTGGCGGAACGAAAACCTTCACGTTTCTTTGGGTCCTTGCCGAGGTTAAGTGATCCACCTCGAGTGAGCTTTTTCACTTTCATCTGAAAAGTATGGAACCAATTAGAGGATAAGAAAATATGGAGACATTTTATAGAAAACCTACCTCAGTAGCATTTGAGTTGGAATCCTTAAAGACGAATTTCCTTCCCTGATGACACTCCGAGTCGGAATGTGTACCGATATCATCAACCTTGCCGGTTCTTTGTAAGAATCTTCTCGACTTTGATGGCGCCTTGCGTAGGGACAGTGTCAATTTGCCACCTCCAGTTGAGGAAGACTCCTGACTATCACTATAATACGAAGAGGAGTCGTCGGATCTGCCCTCTTTCAGATGTGGCATCGGTGGAGTGGCAAAGAAATGCAGAGGACTGGTACGCATCGATCGCGGTGTTGTAGGTGTTCGCTTGGGACTACTTATTCGATTCGGACTAAGGAAGTTTTCACTCTGCGATGGAACCTTCAACTCATGTTGGTTGAGATGATGAAACAGAGGGCTCTTCGGATACATATGCATTGGACTGACAGCCGACGGTGACGGTGGTGTGGAGTAGACAGCCTCGGGCATACGTATACTTCTCCGCTCGAGTTGGGATAAATCTAGTACTTGTGGCCCGCTAATTACAATACCCTCGCGGTTTTGACGTTTCCTTCTGCGGGATTTTATCGACTCTACACGACGTAGTAGCGCTTTAGCGCCATCTTTCAGGCGTTCGCTACCCGTGCGTCGAAGTCGAACTGCCGATGAGTCAGAATCATTTTGAGCTGTTCCATCGGCTTGCTCATGAGGCAAGGAGATGTTGAGAGCAGCACCGGATATGTCATAGGTATCGTCGTCATCGAACCGATCAGGACTGGATTCTTTCGATGAACTTTCGGTTTTGTCTTGAGTCAGCTTCGGCAGTTCTAAGCCCATTTCACCGATGCGGGACCAACGTCTGATGTGGGGCTGGAATGTCCAATTTTCACTTAGCGCGCAGTTCTCATCGTCTGAATCTTCTTTCTGTGGGAGGATACGAAAGTTCAAATTAAAAAGGATTTTAAATCGTTAATGCACGCAACTGCTAACATGCTTGCATATTCAATTATTAAAATGACTAACAAGGTATTGCACATAAGGTAATTGCGCCATCTCGTGGTAATTTAACATACTTAAGAATAATCTTAAAAATAAATATGGTGAAACAGAAATGTCTAAAAATTAAAATATGAGTATAATTTCCGTTGGTGGGGGAACTTTTGAACAATATACCCAGAGTCAATTTAACAACAAAGTGATATCACCATTTTTTTGAAAATTTTAAGAACGCTTTCTATCTCTTTTAATGGTAACATGGTCAAAAAAAGCAACAAATTACTTTTTCAAAGAAATAGATTCGACACGAATATCTGTAACGAATAAACACTGGAATTATCAAAGCGATGACCAAATCAAATCCTTAAGATCTCCTAAAAAAAAGGGGATCAATAGCGCCACCTTGTGACAAATTATAAGAAATGATCATCAATATCCAAAAGATGACGCTCTTGTTTGTACATCTGTCAAGCGCAAGTCACACAGGGTCTAATGTGAACCTATAGCGCAGTCTGCTAGTGGCCTTAAAAAAATAGGATTAATGTTTTAAATTACGGTGGCATGTTTAAAAACTAAAAATGGACACTTGAGTATACTTTTATCGGAAAAATTAGGAAAACAAATCAGGTTCAGCTCAATCGAAAAGTAAATATATAGCTCCATCTTCTGGCAAATTAAAATAGTGTCAATACTCTACATTTCAAAACTATATCTGGTTTAAGCGCCCTTATCACTCATATCCTAATTAACCCCTTTCTTGCGTCAGTTTTCAACAATCTGTAATATAAAGGTTCAAAACCAAAACATGGAAAAGCACTTTAAGCTTAATCAGAGAGTCGAATAATAGTGACTTAAGCCTCAAAATACCTATACAATACAAAGGAACTAACAGGCAGCTAGCTTAAAACCAAAATAAATGGTAAAATTATAGAGCCACCTTTTGATAATTTAAATTACTAACCTTCAAATTGTCACTTATATTGAATGTAATTACAACATGCATATCTACTTTTCATTTACAATATTTTGGAATCAGATTTGAAGGTAACGTAAGAAAATAAGAAATTGAAATAGCACTCTTGTACCATATCGGACAGAAATGGGAACTTATTGATAAATTGATTAAGATTTGATAAGTTTGAACTCAAGTCTAAAGTCTAAATTGTAACCATAAGACAAGGTGTGTAAAGCGATACTGACAGGGAAGTGCTATGTAATGACTCAATGGCGCTTATGTTTCACATACATTTATTTATCAATCTCGTTGTTACACATTAGTTACTTGAATGTGTGTTTTAAAGTGTTATCAGTTAGTTCTAATAGATGGCATAACTAGTAATTTTTTATCAGTATAATTACATCGGCAATGTTATAAAATCTACAAAAAAATGACACCCTCTGAACTGCGCCAGCTACAGAGGCATAGGTCTCCTTAAAATCGCCAACAAGATACTATCTGCCGTAATATGTGAATTCCTGAAACCGTTTACCAACAACCTGATCCGCTCTCATCAGTGTGGTTTTATTCACACTTCGGCAGATCCTGGAAACAACCCAAGAAGCCCGATTTCAAAGCCGCATACGACAGCATTTGTAGAGACGAACTATTCAAAGCCATATCTAGGTTTGGTAAACCGCCCAAACTTGTCCGTTTGTGTAGGATGACGATGGAGAATTCTCGATGCTCCATCTGGGTCAGAAACGACCTCAGCGATACATTCGATGCCAAAAAAGGATTTAGGCTAGGCGATGGGCTGTCTTCAATTTGATTCTTGAGAGAATTGTGAAAAACTCCCAAGCCAACACCAGAGGCACAATTTTCCAAAAATCTTTGCAACTACTAGCATACGCCGACGACATTGACATCACTGGTAGGACTCAACGTGATATCATAGCCACGTTTGCTAGTATGGAGAAAGAAGTGTCGAAAATGGGTTTAGCCGCAAGACTAAGTATATGCTGTCAACGCGAAAGGACACACAACATCGACGAATTGGACAGAACTTCACCATTGAAAGATATAACTTTGAGGTAGTGCGGGACTTTGTCTACCTATGATCCGCTTATTAACTCTGAAAACAGCATCTCGTAAGAAATTAACTAAGAATTACAATTGCCAACCTCCGTTTCTTCGGGCTAAGAAGGTAATTTAATAGTAAAGCCCTTACTCGAACTACTAAGGAGATCCTACATACGAACCTTATCATCCCAGTCCAGCTCTACGACGCTGAAGCATGGACCGTATCAAAAGCGTATGAAGAAATCCTTAGTCGTTCTGGGGAAAATTGTGCGAAAAATCTTCGGTCCCATTTGCTGGGCTATGGAGACGAAGATATAACCAAGAACTATACAAGCTGTACAGCGACATGCTTCTGATCAAAAAACCACGCATTGGTTTAAGATGGCTAGGACAAACGAATGAACTACAATACTCCGGCTCGCAGAGTCTTCGATTCCCAAACAAACGTCGGAGGCAGTAGAGGAAGACCTCTCCTTAAATAACAAGTCGAAACCGTGCGCCTCTCGAGGCAGTTAGCTAAGGACCGGGCTAATTGGAGAGGCATGTTGGTTGAAGTCCAGGTTCATTCCGGACTGTTACGCCACTTAAGTGAGTAAGTGATTAGGATGTAAATAATTCATAAAGCGTTGACAAAATAAAATAACACAACAAAATTTAATAAAAAGCTTACCTGTGGAGTATGAGACTTATGACTACTATCCAATCGCATGTTGGCACATCGATTCAATATACACAACCGCCGATAGAGAGACTGCAATGGATCGTTCTCCAGATTGGTGTGGTCTTTGGCTACATTCGTCAGATCAATTGGGAACTGGTGATCTAAAAAAAAAAAAAAAAATTTAAATAAAATTAAAAAAATAAACACATGCAACACAAATTTATTCCATTCTTGAAGGTGGGTTATGACCTACTCGTGACAGATAAACACTTGAGGTATTTTTAAACGTCACAAGACACTAGCCAATGCGCGGCATCGTTTCAAGACATACATGTAGGTACCTACGAATATGTGGGGGGTAGTAAATATTGACAAGCAAAATTAAGCGGAAGTTGTGTTTCCAAACACTTGTTAAACGGTCAATTTGACTTTGTGTACCTAAAGCTGAGAGGTTAAGATTGTTTGTCCGATGAGAAAGTGTCAAAGTGCGGCGTGTACAGTAAAGGGCTTCAATTGGAATGGTTTATGAAGATTTTTTTTCGCGAAGGATTTGTTGGATTTAATATAGATGGTTATTGCGTGGCATTTGGTTTATTGGATACTGTTCATATGGATAGGTACATTTCATACAAAGCAATATTTTAAGTTACAAAAAATAAATAGACGACCCTGGTTAAAAAAAGATAGATAAAATAAATGAAGAGACTTTAACACAGACTGTTTTTTTTGGGACGTGAGCAACTATTTTAAAGGCCCAGAAGCGATGTGATGGGTATCATATATTAAGATAGTTGGATTAATTTGCTAAGGAACTACAAAAAAGTGATGGTTGGTAGCTATATGCAATCAGGAGTTTGAACCCTTAAAAACATTGTGGCACTAAACAGCATTGGCTAAGCGTGGATCGGAAACGGTCGAGTAATGATAATTTGCTACCAGATTTCACATTAGACCCATAGTAGGCCCATTTTAGAGTACTGTCTTATAGCAAATCAAGCAACATAGCTTGGTCTGTATGGTCTGTACGTAAATAAATTAAATGTCATTCAATTTGGTCAAATAGTTTACGAGAAATCGACATTTTTCAATATATGGCCTAAATGCAAAAATCCGTAATGTGGATTATATCTTAAATGGAAACAAAATCTTAAATGGAAACAAATGCAAATCCTTGTGCAAAGTTGTGGCCAAAGTTGATCTTTAAAGACCAAGCTCCTGAGCACGGCGTCGAATTGAGGTTGATGGATTGTTTTGAACACTTCCTTCAGCAGCAGTAATGTTGTCAGCCGATCTTGCAGTACGTTGTAGATCATGCTTGGGCCTATCACCTACAGACCCTCTTTCCTTTTTCTTCGAAATAATTCAACACACGATAAATAGTGCGTTTTGTTGGTACGTTGTTTCTCCCAAAAATTTCACGTAACTTTCTCATCGTCACAGTAATCGATGATTGATTTTGATAAAATGTTTTAAAGATTGAAATAGGTTGGTTTGTCGAATATTTTTCCATAACAAATTTGCCACGTGTCTACTTCACGACTGCCAAGAGTAGATGGCGGCAAAACAAAGTAGTATACCTTCCCGGCGGACACCCTGTACATGACCATAAAGAGTCTACTATGTGTTGCTTGCAGCTTCAAAATAATTGCTTCAATCAGTGGAAAAATAACTGTTTACAATGGACCAAATTATGGTAATCATGGTGACTAAAAGGCGTCAACATGTGTTGTACATGTGCTTATAGATCTTTGCTGAGGTAAACAACCTAACCCAGCTTGTAGATGAGCCGACACGCATACCGGATATTAACAGTCAAGCCGCCAACACCCTGGACTTGTTTCTTACCTCTCACCCTGATAAATACATCATCAATGTATTATCGCCTCTAGGTTCGTCAGACCACTGTATCATATCAACAAATTTCTCGTACTCCAACCACACAGTTAAAGAGCAAATTCCCAAAAAAACCGTATGGCAATACGAGAAAGCCAATTGGGAAGCATTAAACAGTTTTTTTTAGGAATTTTAACTGGTCACTATGTTTCCTCGATAGTGACGTGGATGCTGCTGCTGATATGATATCAAATATCATTCTCTTTGGTATGAGATCTTTTATTCCCAACAGAATTAAGAGTATCAGACCAAAGGCAAAAGGGTGGTATGACTTGAGCTGCGAACAAGCTATCAGGATGAGAGAGACAAACTTTCGGTTGTACAAGACCAACCCAACAGAGGAAAACCGAGCAAAGTTCAAACAAGCCAGAAATGACTGTAATGTCCATTTAAAGCGTGTCAAATTCCTCTATGACCGAACGTTGAGGCAAAAAATTCTACAATGTCCCAGAGGTAGTAAAAACTTTTGGTCATTTGTTAAAAACATAAAAAATTCGGCATCAGCATCAATTCCGACGCTCATTCACAATGACATTCCAGCTGTCAGCTCTTTAGACAAAGCCAATCTGCTTGCTGCGCATTTCGCAGCCAATTCTACATTGCCAGATTGTGTTCAGTCTCCTCCTGTACTTGAGAACGTAGATCATTTTGTGGGACAAATTCACTTTCGTACTCGTACAGTTGCAAGCGTTTTATTTGATCTTGACATACATAAATCCGCTGGTCCAGATGGTATATCCCCATCATTCTGAAGAGGTGTTCTTCTACGCTAGCAAAACCACTGCGTAAGCTTTTCTATCTATCCTACTCATCAGGACTCTTTCCGAGTAGATGGAAAACAGCATTTGTCCAGCCTGTACCAAAAAAAGGGGAATCTTCTTCTCTCTCCAACTACCGACCAATTGCACTTACGTCCCTTCTTTCCAAGGTCATGGAAACGCTGATAAATCGTCAGCTTATGAAATATCTCGAAACACGAAAACTTCTCAATGACCGGCAGTATGGTTTTCGCAGCAACAGGTAGACCTGTTGTGGTGATTTGATGACATATCTCACCGAAAAGTGGAACCAATCAATCCACCATGGTGGCGAAAGCAAGATTGTTGCGCTTGATATTTCAAAGGCATTTGACAGGGTTTGGCATCAAGCCCTTTTGTCGAAAATGCGTGCATTTGGAATCGACGAAAAACTTCTTCTATGGATTAGAAGATTAGAAATGCTGGTGTCCCTCAAGGCTCAGTTTTGTCTCCGACTCTCTTTCTCATTTTTATAAATGATCTTCTGTCTGCAACTTCTAATCCAATTCATTCCTTCGCTGATGACAGTACCCTCAGCTTCTCATATTCGTTTACAAGTCCTCGTCCCTCACCTTCGAACGTGGACTCTAAACGCCAAAATATATTAAGCTCATTGAATTCCGACCTTGACAGCATTATCAAATGGGGTAAATCTAATAGAGTGGAATTCAATGCTTCCAAAACACAATGCTGTCTTCTGTCATTAAAGCGTAACCAAAATCTAGAGCCATTATCCATGAATGGCACTTACGCCGAAGAAACCGAAAAGCTTTCCATGCTAGGTATGTGTGTTAGTATTGACTTACGTTGGAACGACCACATATTCGAAGTCGCTAAAAACGCAGCGAAATGTCTAGGTTTCCTAAATCGATGTAAGAAATATTTCACCCCCTCTGATCTGGCCACAATATATAAAGCGTTTATACGCCCAAAACTTGAATTCAACGCCAACGTCTGGTCAGGTGCACCAAAATCAACATTGCACCTACTAGATAGGATTCAAACA